>CM050914.1:7030000-7630000 GCA_027742785.1 Vigna reflexopilosa | reverse complement strand
TTTAAACTTTTTAGAACGCATTTATTATAATATTATTTATGTTATTAATCAAACTTAAGTTGATTTTAAGAATACCTTTGATAGATATTCAAATAAGTTAGAAAATAACTTATTTAAATAAGATAACATTGAAACAAGTAACAGAAATTGTTTTGAATACATGTTTAGTCCTACATTCGAAACTTTTTGGCATCATAACAGGCATCAAAATTTTCAAAATAAGGTTTTGTAATGTCAAAGTCGATTTTAAAAACAAAATAATCATAATTAATGCATAATCTATTACCTTACTTTGAACTCCTATTTATAATTTGTATAATAAACTTTTAATTACTATTGACTTACTTATGATGAAATCCTGACTAGTTACAATTAAACCTTTAATCATAATAGTTTTCCAAATTAATCCATTTTACTTTTATTGTTCTGTTGTTATATATATAGCATCAATGTGTTATGACCATTCAATGTAATGTAAAGAATTTCACTATTAACGAGATGGAATGGAATATACGGTACAATGACCATACCTATGTGGTTCCAAATCTACATACAAGTAGTGGAGATGGCAATCTGAGGTCTAATATGTTCATGTTCTTCTTTTGATCAGGGGGTGGTGTGAGTTTTTGAACCTGTGATGTGAACATTAACAACAGAGGCTTATCTAAGAAAACAAGGTGTCATGACCCATCACGAGTCTTATTAGTGTCAATAATGACTGTGACCAACATTGTCATTTTGCTTTCCCTCCCGCCCCTGACACTTGTTATGTTTTGCATTCATATAGTTCTTACCCAAAAGTCATGAAATCATTCAGCTGGCCTTTATCTATAAGGGCACAGCATCAACCAACAAAGTCATCCCTCCATAACTTTTCAACCAACCAAAACACCATTGCTTGCTTAACTAATGAAAACAAAACCTCTTCCTAACCCCAACAAAACTTTAAAACAATTAATAATTCTTCCCTTGGAAAGAACAGCATAGTGGGAACTCACTGTCTTTGCTTTAACCCTACAAGACCACCATGAAAAATGACATACAATTCTTACTATCCTTGTGCCTTTGATTAGCTTCACCTCCTAAAATGGAAAAAGGGTCTCCATCAAATCAAGAAAACTCTTTTTTTTATATAAAAAAAGTTTAGTTTGTCGTCAAAATAAAACGTTGAGGTTGGCACAATTTATTAATCGTCAACAGTGGACACTGCTGTCAGATTTTCTTTTTTAGTCTGTGCAGGAAATTTTTTATACAGAGCAAAGAGTTATGGGTAATAAAAAAAGGTTAATGTAGATTAGCCTCCCATTGTGCATTGATGATTGAGAAAAAAAACATAAGTAGCTTGTAGTGTCTGATATATATATATATATATATATATATATATATATATATATATATATATATATATAACACCTTCACCTTCCCTTACTCGATACTCTTGTTGTATGTAAAGGAAACATTTGATTTTTATTTTACACGCTCCTTTTCTTTCCCCCATATCCCTTACTACTCTCTCAATTCTTCAACCATTTTCTCCTCAACCCCTTCTTTATCTATCTACTCATTGCATGTTATCTTCTCTACTTGAGTGCATAGAATCTGTATAAACATTTTTCTGGGCTAATCTTAATTACTCAACTTCCTGCATTGGTAATCTTTTCCAGAGAATTCAAAATATAAGATGGATTTTGTGTTGCCAATGTTAGAACTTTGTAACTTGTTAAGAATGGTATTTTAAATTTACCTTCCAATTGAAGTTTGTACTTGTTTTAATATATCTTTAATTGATTGATGTGAGAATTTCCAACAAAACTTGGAGGGTTTTGGAAAAGGAAATGGAGGAAGTATTGTGAAAGTTTAGAGCATTTTGAATTATGATGTGTCATGTGATAGGCTTAGTTAGTTTATCTCAATTGATGGAGCCTCTGATTGATTGCTGACATTTTGTTTATATCTGATTTAGCAGGATTATTAGAACTGAAGTCATGTCTTTAAGCAAAGGGTTATTATATTAGTTTGAGTTCCAATCCCCAAATAGCCTTTTTGGCTGTTCTGGTTTAGCTTTATTGACAACTCTGTTTTGTCTGCTTTATTGTCTTCCCCTATGTTTAGATATTATAAACTCATAATCACTCTCTTAATGGGGGATTGAGCTTATGTATAAAAATTTATGTGAAATTCCTGCATGCTCGCACGCGTGTTACAACATGTTTTTGCGTGTTAGTGAGTTTGCTGGTTGTCTTACTATAGTAGTATGATGATACTGGTATTGAAATATGTTTCACCTTAATGTCATAAAATGAAAACTATTCGAGTTTGGAACTGTGACACTGGACTTGGTTTAATTATGATACATTCACAGGAATTCAATGCACATATATACTTGGAATTTTCTGAAACCCTTCCTGCTACACAAGTTTTCAGGTTTTAGTCTGTGCAGCTTGTTCTGTTCAAGGTAAGACTAAAAAGTTTACCAATTGGGGAAATGATTATTGCGTTGAATTGATGTCAAAATTCTGTTAAGAAAAGGTAGAGGCATGTGCATGTAATAACATAATGTAAAAAATAAAAATTGCAAATTTAATGAAAGGAGACTTAAATTTATATAAATTTATTATTATTATTTTTGTACTAGTAAAAATACATACACTTACACACATTCATGCATTTTTTTATAAAATAAAAATTACATTAATAAAGGATAAAATTCAATAGATCAATGTACACTAGGAAAACAATTACAAAAGAATTATAATGGTGAATTAAAAAAAAATTTACAAAATCTTAAAAGAGAAAATAATAAAATTCTTCAAAAATTATGTACATTAAAATCGCAATTTCAAAAGTGAATCTCCATTGTACTATATATTTATATTTAATTTATGGGTATTTTACAAAACAGTGTTTATTATTAACTAGATATAGATTCTTTTCAAATGTTATTTTATAAATTTAAGGTTTTTAATTTCTCTCCTCGTTCATACATTTATTTTTTTATTTTTATTAATATATATATATATATATATATATATATATATGGGATTTGCTAACTTGCGTATTTTTTAATTGGTATATTTTAATAATGTATACCGGGTTTTAGTAAACAAAAATACTCTAATATATAATTTTAAGGTTAAGGGTATTTTAATAATTTTCATTCTAAAAAAAAATAAAAAAAAAATCCCCCACACCATTAATCACCTCTTATTCCTTTCAATTCTCTCTTTCATCTCTCTCACTCCGACATTTTTTGTATCATTCATATGCTAGTTCCAATTAAAAATATCATAAACACTCTTAATCTACATTCTCCACTTATGCAATTTGTTTCTCTCTCGTCTTCATATATTTTCCCTCACCCACACACAATAACACACGACACCGCAATTTGTTGCTCTTCTCTGTTCGTTCATTTATTTTCCGGTTTAATAACAAAATAATTGATAATGTTGATGTTGATTTTTAATTCGAGAGTTGTGTTATATATTTTTCCTTCTCATTATTATTAAATTTGTAAAAAACTAAAGTCTACAATAATTTCAAACTATAACCTTATAAGTAAGAATATATTATTGTTTGGTGCTACAAGTTTTTTTTTCTTCTTTTTTTTATAATCAACTTATAAGTTTTTCATATTTCCTTTTTTTAAAGTTGGAGTTGCTGTGAACATTAGAAATCAACTTGGAAAAGATGCGAGTGTTTCAAAAGTATCATATTTCCAAATTATTGAAATTATTGTAGACTTTAGTTTTATACAAATTTAATAATAATTAGAAGGAAAAATATATATCATAACTCTCCAATCAAAAATAAACATCAACATCATTAATTATTTTGTTATTAAACTGAAAAACAAATGAAAAAACAGAGAGAATAGCAACAAATTGTGGTGTTGCAGGGTGTTGTGTGTAAGTGAAGGAAAGTATGGAGATGAGAGAGAAACAAATTGGATAAGTGAGGAAGGAAGATTAGGATTGGGTGAGTGTTTTTGATTTTTTTTCAATTGGGACTAGCGTAGGGATGACAGAAAAGTTGGAGTGAGAGACATGAAAGAGAAATGATTGAAAGGAATGAGGGAGGTGAGCAAGGGTTTGAGTTTTTTTTTTAGTTTTAAGAATAAAAATTATTAAAATATATATATATATATATATATATATATATATATATATATATATATATATATATATATATATATGAAAAACATTATAAGTTTACTTTGTATTGTAAGATTTTATAGTTAATAGGAATAGGAACTAGAATTTGGTGAAGGTAACAAAAAAATGTCATGTTGGGACAAAGGGAAAAAGTCTACAAACTACTAATATGAAATATCTTTTAATTTGTCTAAAAAGTCGTGGAGTAAATGTATTAATATCTCCATCAAATAAATATTTTAAATATAAAGCAAACAAATATTATTTTATATTTAGATAAAAATTATCAAGTGATAAATTGATCGATTTAAACTCAAACACGTGAGTTAAATGATACATGAATTGACTTCATTGAATATACAGACTTTTAACTAATAATGGAGGATTTATTAAAATAACAAAATTATAACATTTATATACTTTATTGATGCAAAAACGGTTTGAAGAATTAAATATAACGAAATATTATATAAAAATATATTCATATAAGTTAAAAAGAATTAACCTTTACTTTAGTTTGTGGCACATTTTAATTTTAAACTCTGGCTCTTCATACAAAATAGTGTTATATGAAAAAAGAGACTATGCCTCCAATTTATAGAACTTCAATCCACCATAGAATAATAGACTTGAAAAAGATCAGCAAAACCATGACATCATATCCACATATTCTCATATAATGGATTGAATATTTATTACAATGGACCACGTAATAAATAAATAAATAAATAAATAAATAAATATATATATATATATATATATATATATATAATGCATTTATCATGGTCTTATAATGAAATGTGGTTGTTGGTTCAATGCAACTATTATTTGCTTACATTTATATGTAACTACTAACACATATCCTCAATATTATTAATAATATTGGCATTCTTTTTTAAATATATTTAAGGATGATATTATAGTTTAGAAGAAAATTTTTAAAGTTATTTACATTATATTTAATATATGTGGCTATGGATGGTGACTCTAAATAATTTTTTTTTATAAATGTATAAAAGATAATATATATGTATAGAAAGTTTGAACTTATGGCTCTAAATAAATTATTTTTATGAATGTATATAAGATAATATATATGTATATAATGTTTGAACTTGTATGAATAACGTTTTCATGATTTTTGATAGGTAATGAAGATATTTGAGATAATATCTTATATGAGATGACATTGATGAACACAAAATTCACATTAATATATAAAATATCCTATTTTATTATTGTCTAGTTATGCAAGTATGACTTTGGATACTGAGAAAATGAGATCAACTTATATTTGATTCGGTATCAGGTGTATAAATTCATATTCACTAGTTTATTACTGTGTGTTTGTATATATAACATGATGATCATACTTAATACGAGAAAAGATGTTGTTATAAGTGAAAATGAAAGTATAATTGAACACTTCATACGAAAATGGATGTTATTACATCTAAAAGTGAAAATGAATAAATTTTTGCATGATGTGTTGGCATATTATGATGTATTTTATTTCAAGGATTTTGAATTATAGATGTTTATATAATTATATTTGCATAATATACGTATGTATTTTGTACAAATTATACATTATCCTACTAGTATAATTTTCTTAGTTTTCGAAGAGTTATAATAGGTAACTTATTTTAAAACATAAATTTTACTTTCAAATTTGGATTCATAAATGAAAATAAAAGAAATAAAATGGTGAAAATTTTAATTATTTGAATTAAGAAAAAGAGAGTATAGAACGAAAAAAACGAGAAATTTTTTTATTAATTATTTAAATGATAAAATAAATTTTAAAAAACTATATATTTATGAAATTACCCAATTATCTTTATTCTTGTAAATTAATTTTTCTTAAATATAGAATTTTAATTTATCTAAAAAAATATTATTATTTGTTATAAATATTTTTTGGTTATTTAACGGTCAATTATTTTTACATATAATATAACCAATTATCGATTATATTATATTATATAAGATACCTGATAAACTTCGAAAACAATAGTGAGTACATTAAAAAATTTGGATAAGTTTTTCATTATTTTTGTGTATTTCTTTGATAATAAGTGAATATCAAGCAAAACAAACACAAAATAACACTGCATTTTAGTAGGCTTGAAAAAATATCAGCTAAAGAAAAGTAAGAGTAAGATGAAAAATAATCTAGCAAATGTGAATATTATAAAATATATCTACATTTTAAAGGGAAATGGTTTGATTAAAAAGTAATATAAAATATAAATATGTTGGAGATTTAATATTGACTAAAAATAAAAAAAAATTATAATATGTAAATGAATATAAGAAAGAATAATAGTAAAAAGAGAGGCATAGAAAAAAAGTTTGTAAAGCTTGCAATGATGCATAATGATGAGTGTTGAATGAGAGAGAGGGAAGTTATTGAGAGTTGTTAAAAGGTGTGGTGTGGTCTGAGAATTCTGTGTGGATAATGAATACATAGGTCTGACACTTGGCCCCTCTATCTATTGTTCCCTCCATTATCTTTTTCTTTTATTTCTTCCAATTACTCAACTCAACGTTGCAACACTCAAATATGCAGCAATTACGTGTAGGGATCTTTTGTTTTCGCCACCACAAACAAGATGCGACGTTTCCTGGTTCCACCCAACTCATCATCATCATCATCATCATAATAATAATCTCTCCTTTCTTTCCCTTCTTCTTCCTTCAACCACCCTCTGTTTCCACCCAACAATTCTTTTCTTCATCTTCTTCTACCTTTATCAATGTCTGATGGCCATCTAAATGCATATGTAAGGGACGACTCAGGTCGATCATCGGGCTTTATGAAATGTTTAGATCTTAATTAATCAATGTTAATTAATTCAGCCAGCTCGTTATTTAATCAGTTCGCACATTTTAATCTATTCTTGTTGTAATAATACAAAATAACATGCCAATATTATATAATTGTCCTTAAACATAAAAAGATTAATTAGTTATACATACTAGTAAAAAAAAAAGGTTTTTACTGGAATTTAATGTCAAAAAAAAAATACTGACGTTATATCATAAATTGATGTTAGATTTAAAAAGATTCCACATCATAAAAATTATTTGGAAATTCAATTACAATATATCTTTAAATGATCATAATATTTATTTCCGTTGACAGATATTATTATATGTGGATTTAAGGTAAAAAAAAAATTCCAATAAGGTGATCGACTATTCTTTCTAGATTTTAAAAAAATGTTGTTTTTTATTTTTCGTCAATTTTTTTTTTAAACTTTGTAAAAATATTTCACATATTTAGACTTTGAATTTCAGTTTAAAACTTTTTGTGGGGGTTTCTCATGATATTTTGATGTTTTGAACAAATTTTTAAGTCATTTGAATTTTTTTTAATATACTCTCAAATTTACCCTGAAACTTAGATGTATAAGGTGTAGTGTAGTATGAACAACAAACAAGTTCAACAATATAACAAACAAGTTCTTGAAAACAAAAACAAAAACGAAAACTATCTTACTTGAAGGTAGGTTCATCGGAATAAAGTGTTGCCACCAGTGAGAGAGAAAGACCTATGAAGGAGAACACGAAAACAATCAGTCAAAACAAATGAAAATCATACCTAAAGTTGCTCTTCAACATGCATTTGTATAAAATGAAAGAAAAATTACATGTGCTGGTCACCAAACTTTGTTTGGGAAAAAATTAAGCAAAGAAGAGGGCTTGTGCTAAGTGGATGAATTTTCAAACTCTCATCGAAAGTTTTATTGAATTCACTAGTATATAACGTTTGAAAAGTGATATTCTAACGTCTTATAACATTTTGACGTTTGAAATTAGGGTATTCAACGTAATACTTAATTACATTTTCACCTTCGTATCAAGGATTTTCATGAAATTTACTATATAAGATGTTGGACTTCTCAAACGTCTTATAACCAATTGACGTTCAATAAGTCTAAATTTGATGTCTTAATTGAACTTTTCTTTACAATAATGTCACTGATCACTTTTAACGTTGATTATTCAGTGATTAGATATTGAACGTGTGATCTTATACATTATTTTTGTAACAATTACAACAAAAACTATAAAAGTAAAATTCAAAGGTACGCTATCACGAAATAACTTTCTAAAATTATATAATTACCCCTAAATAATATGATTTATCAAAGTAGGTTTAATTACTTCTTACTTCTTTTGAACTTTGATTCATTTTGTTTCTAATATTTATTGTTAGTTCAATGGAGTTCAATTATGTGTTAAATTAATTCCATGTGATCCTTTGCATTAATTGACATTAATTTGAAAGATGATAATATGTTAGTTTAATAAAATCTTTAGCTATTAATTTTTCTTTATTTTCTTTTGAGTAAATTAAGTTTTTATATTGTTTAAATAAAGATAATGTGATTAATTAAATCAAATATAATGATCATGTTGGAGTCTAAATCATCTTATCCATTTCTAACATCTCTTTTTTTAGTGGCATAATTCTATCGAGATCGTTATTTTTGTCAACTACATCAACGAGATGGACACATAAATTGATGGACACATAACCTGAATTATGACTTATGCATTTGTTCTTAAAATCTATGAAAAATGATTGATGAAAAAAAAAATATTGTCTGACTAAAAAAAATAGAAAAACTAAAATAAGCTAAAAGAAAAATATAAAAATAGACTTAGTAACTAAACTTTTTATTAAATTAACACGTGATTATCTTTCAAACCACACTAATATTAATTTAATAGAAGTGACCATACATAATAATAATAATTGATTAAATAAAAACAAATATTGAAAACAAAAACTTAAAATATAAATAGAAAAATTAATAATTAAAACATGAAAGTGTGAGCTTTCATGACTCAAGCTCTTATAGCTTAAGTTCGATTTTTCAACGTTACGCTATCAAATTTATAATTTAAATCTTGAACCGAAATGCAGAGAAATTAATTTAATTCAGTCGAAATTTATGAAGCCATTAAGTTCCTATAAATCTTGATAAAATGAGTTGAATCTGAGCAAACATAATTGGACAAATTAGGTCATCATCCATTTGCCTCACTCACCTATTGCCAACATGACAGACTAGTGGGATAAGACGATGACCCATCTGTCACTATGAATTTTAAAAAATACATTTAAATATTAACTATTTATGTTTGAAGCTTAACATGACTCTTTTTAAATTAAGAAAACCAAAATATACCTTTGTTATTTTTTCATTTTAGAAAAAGGTCTCTGATATTAATAAAAAAAACATATTTAAATAAAATTTAGATTAACTTATTAAATAATTTATGTCTTATAACTAAATTAATTTTTTTTTTACTTCCATGATAAACTTAAAATCTTTTTCTTTTAGTAATTTAACATCTAATATCACTATTGTCATTGTTTAAAGAAGATATTCTTGAATTGAACTAACACGAATAAATTCAGAAGAAACCATATAAATAATCATAATATCACTTATAATTTAAGTAATTAATGTATATGATTTTTTTTTCGTCTTATTTAAATTTTTCATTTTTACTTACTTTAGAAAATTTCAACTCCTACTTCCACCTTAAACAAATTATCAATATCTTTGTTTAACTACTTGATATCTTGACTCATTTTTAAGGTGTTGGAAATGAAAACAAATTAAATTGACAACTATAACACCCTTATCCAGATTCTCATCAACCTTTGCTACTTGTGTTTTCTTCTCTGTTCGAAATGTCACTATAATTTATCATGATTTAATTTTTCTTTTTTAACTATCATTTTTCTTTTCTTTCTTGGTCTCGTAAAGGTGGAACTGATGAAGCTGAGGCTGTCCCAATATAAAAGGTAGCATTAGGCTCAAAAGTCTTCATTGAAATTATGAGTCTTGTTAAAATTTGTGCTTTTTGACCTTGTTCCTAACCAATAAGCAAGAGCGTTATGTTTCAAAGTGAGGCAAAAACTGGGTAGGAACATGATGGGATGTTGGTAATATTTTTCCAAAAGTAGTTTTTGTGTTGCTTCTCACTTTCACTTTCCAACCCTAATTAATCAACTTGTCCAGTGTTGTTGTGATGTGAAAAGAAGCTCATGTGCCTGAATGATATATAGAAGGGGTAGTTAAGATTACACAACCTTTAATATGATAAATGTTGGTAAGAAAGTGACCCAATAACAAATAAAAAAAATAACTTGAACAAATAATAAATTTTATTAGAATAAACTTAAATTATAATTTTATATATTGACTTCAAAATTAATTTAATCTTTCAAAATTAACTTAATAAGATGTAATTTATATTCACTTGTGAATTTATTTTATCAGTAGTCTATACTAGACTTATAATATTTTGTGTATGTATTTATGAGTCTTTTGCCAAATTGAATCACCCAATATTTATGCACACTGATAACACTGTTGAACAACTTAATTTCACCATTTAAACCGGCTTTTACTGTCATTAACTTTCTCCCTTAATCATATCGTTAGTCTTCTCAACTATAGCTAATGATAAGTGATTATAATGATGATCTTTCAATTTCTAAAGTTAATTTAATCTCTCAGTTTTTTTTCCACTATCATAATTGATTCTTTTCGTTACTTTTCTTTAACTTCACAGAGTACATAAAAAAAGGCGAGTACACATGTAATGTAAATCCCATTAATTAGTTTATCTAATGCAATGTTATGTACTACGCATCAGTTTGAAAAAGGATGGTATCTGTTAAAAGGAGATGTGTAGAATGCATAAATAAATAAAAAGAGATTAATGCTTCTAATAATCATGGTGAAAAAACATAAACAATTTTATTCCATAGTTGAGTTTATTTTGTTAGAAATTTTGCATGTGTAGCTGTCCTCCGGCTATTATGTTATGATAGGTATATTGCGTACAATAATCCAAATAATAGAGACATAGATGAAAATGATATAACTGCTAAAACTGTCATATTCTAACTAAAATTGTCGCCAGAAACCTCTCCCTCATGTCATGGACATTATAATTTTCAAACGTAGGTCATAGAACAAGGATAACGCGTTATTTGTTGGAAGTGACATATTACTATTAAGGGACAAGGTAATACAATGATAATATATATATATATATATATATATATATATATATATATATATATATATATATATATATATATATAATATAAGCTATTTCTTACACGGTAAGGAAGACGCACTTTTATCCAGCCCACCTTTAGACTACATGCATTTGAATAATTTTTTTATGTGAATTGTCTTTGCCTTCCTTCAATTCTTGAAGACAGGCTTTACTTATCAACCAACATCTACTTTCCTTCACCATAAGGTGAAAAAATTGGTCGGAAATACCGTTTCTTTCTTCTGCACATGCTTTATCCTTAAACTGCTGCGGCAATTTGAAAAAATCGCTGCCGAAAGTGTATGCAAATTTTTAAATTGAGGTCAATTTCATCTTTTTAGAGAAGATCCTTAGGTATAGTGGCGGTCATTTTCTGTCCCCTCCTTCATGTATTGATGTTCAATCCAAGATTCATATGCTTGGACGCCACTCAATATACTTGCTAAAATCATTATAGTTGATTTTACTTCATCTCAAAAGTCAGCTTTAAGAAGTGTTACTAGATGTTGAAAGCCGGCCGATCAAGTAAGATTACGTGTTAGGTCAAGTGGATCGAGCGGTCGGAATGTAGAAAAAAGTTTCGCAACCGCTCGATCACAAGAGTCATTGAGTTAAAGCCAATTAATACGATAGCTGCTGATAAATTAATTGATCAGATTTTTTTAAATTATATAAATAGAAGTTTAATTTTGAAATAAACTCACTTCTTTTCAACATATTATTTTAGATATCCAATGACAAATTCTGACTTAAATGGTAAAGTATCTTTTATATAACACTCCCTTAAATCAGTCACTTAAAACAGAAAAATAAACAAACGTTGAGCTAGAAAAAATACTACACCGATGTATTAAACTAATAAATTATTAAATTATTTACTTATATAATATTTAATTATATGACTTGTGTTTATCCAATGTGGAAGTTATTTCCGAAAAATATCCATATAAAAAGTTGAAAAATGAAGAGATGGGATAGAAGATGGAGGGAAGCAAAAGGTGTGATAATGGAGCAGAAGGGGTATCTCAAATCCCTAGAGTTTCCTGAAAAATATTTAGACAAAGATAATGGATGCGAAAGTTGTTTGGCAAGAAGTGATTGGCATGTTGTAGCAGTGGATGAGGAAATGAAATGGTAATATCTAGAGTGGAAGAAGACGACAAATTCTGCAAAATGTGCATTAATTGGTTTGAAAAATGGGTCCACAACCACATATCTCTCTGCTCGACAATATGCCTTGTGCCACAATAAAGAGTGCGTAATAAACCCTGTCGAAGGTGATCAATCATTCTCCATTCAATGGGGTCATTACACGTGTCATCCCACTGAGACACACCTATACGCACCCTATCCCTATACTATGCCTACCTCTGCCTCTGCCTTTGCTATAGTGACCTCATTCATTACTGCTACAATCATGATTCATGATTTCTCATTTCTTGCATGCAAATGCAGCCTGCAGAGTACGATCTTCCCATTACTTGCATGAAAATGAAGCTTACTCCCTTCCTTTTGCCTTAGGACAATCTAGATAAGGTTCCATTTTCATGCCGTAATTATACCACTATTTCTTAAACATCACTTTTCCATTATGTCTTCATTTCTATGTGTTTTATAATCAGAACAGAGATTCTACATTCATACTGCTCACTTTTGGACGCTTGTATTCTTATCAAGTTAACTACAATTTAACATTAAGTTTCCATCCATTTTATTTATAATAAACTCCAAGCAGATGAGACAAGTTTGTTGCATTGTTACCATTAATTACCATCTATGTTTGGAGTGGAAGTTGGTGATTTTACTCATTAGTAATGAGTGAAGTCCAAAGCCTGATTTCAAGGAGTGCGACCTGTGTGAGTGAAGTGAGAATATAATCTTGATTCCCTTGTTTTTTGGAGCCACCTTAGTCAATTTCGCAACTTGGTAAATTTAAAAGGGTATTAATGTAATATACACAACTAGAAACAATAGACTTTTTTTTTTTCTAGCCGATTTTGGTGTCGACAAAAGACATAGCATTACATGAAATGATAAAGTCTGATTAGCCGAACAATACAAGAACATGAATGCATGCATTTCAAAGTTTCTTTTTTGCAAAAGATGTACATAAAAAACCTTGTTTTTTTTTGCTTGAAGGTGTGGATCAAATTGGTCTCTAAAGTAAGGATTTTTAAAAAATGAACAGAACAACCACCGAAACTTCTCTGTTTCAAACTGAAATGCGCAAGAAGCTTCTTTAAATTTTGGGAAGTTTGGACGAGACACCTTTCCTATTCCTATTCAACAAAAATTATCAACTTTTGGAAAGAAAACATACACAATTATGAATTCACAACAGATGATATTACTTTTTCTTTTCCCTTTTGTTTCTATTTAAAACTTGCACACAGGAAAATCAATCTTGAATCAGCTCTGGTCAAATAAAGGATTCCAAAGCAAGAACAATGATATGTAATGAATTGGGTAGCATGTGCTTTTGATTGCTTTATTGAACATTTGAAAACTGTAGCATATCCCTTACATACCCACATTTTTGGATCATAACTTATATGTATGACCCACCGCAACTCAAATTTAAAAGCATCTCTCTCACTTTGTTTAATCCTGTTCCTTACATTCTTTTATTTTCATCAAAAATAATTCTGGCAAAATTTTAAGGTTTAGTCCCGTTTTTTTCTTATAATTCTTCTGAGCTAGCTATCTTGTCCTACGCCATACCATACATACTAACTCTTCTCTCAAAGTGAATTTCACAGTTGCAATGATTCTTTAAAAAGGTGACATGAAAACTACACAATAATACTACTTGTTATACTGTCAAATTATGAGAATAAATTTATTTAAATAAACGCATAATGAAGATCACCCCATGATTGTATAAATTATATTGCGAGTATTTTTGGGTCCACATTCTATTTTTACGGTAACATTTTATATTTTTCTTAAAATATTTCGAAATACAACTTTTTGACCATCAAGAGACTTCAAATTATTATTCTCGTATCAATGTTTTTGGGAGTAAATAAAAATATCATGCGAAACAAACACCTTAATAATTAATTAAGTCTCTGATATTTATATACAATTACAAAATAGATTCGCTTCTTAAGTATTTACCATACATATAAAAGATGAAACTAATAAAACTGGAAATTGAGCAGGTGTATGCAAATTTTTGATTTGTGTCACTCGTACACAATGTGATGGGAATTATAAATGTCGATGAAGAACTATCATTTTGGAAGAAAAGACAAAAAAAAAAGCAAGGATGCATTTGAACATGGATTCCATTTGACATGGCTACCTTAAAGACTATTTGTCGCCAATTTCTGAGACAACGTCATACTTAGACTGCATTTCAGCACCACTAAAGCTGCTTCTCGGAACTTTCTTTCTTTCTTTTTCATAATTTTCTCACGTTGCATGTTTTATCGTTTTTCTAATAATTTTTCTATAATTATTTCTTTCAACTAATTAGCAAACTAAGAGATGAAATCTCTTGGAAAAAGAGGAGGAATAAAATGTTAAGAAAATTTCAGGTTACACATTCATTTTCTTAAAATTAAGTTTCACTATTCATAATGGAAGGACTTTGTTACAGAAATAAAAATAAACATTGAAAATAAAATATCAACTATATTCAAAATAAAATTTGTTTAATATATGACATCACTCTTTATCCAAAATCTTAAAGTAATAAATTAATGAATTTTTCATGTTTATATAGTATTTTTCTTTCTCATTTTTATCCAATGTGAAACTTAAACTCACACTTAGATTCTCAACCTAAAAAAGATGTGTGAAGTAAACTAATGAACACACTACTCAATATGAAATCATTGATATATATATATATATATATATATATATATATATATATATATATATATATATATATATATATATAATATAATGTTTAATCTCATTGTAAGGACTTTTTCTTTAAACATGCTTTTTAGAAAAAAGAAAACAAAAAAACAGAACAGAACTAATAAGTTCTAACATAATGTGAATGGTATTTTTCTTTGTCTGTAAAAAAAAGCAAGCAGTGAAATACTATAATGGGAAAGCATAGTCCACGCTAGACATGATAGTAAATGAATGAGTTAGCCACATGGATTAGTGGAACAAAAGCTTTATGGTATTATTTTTTGTTTTTAGTTAATATTTGTGATTGGGTTAGCTTGCAAGACAGATTTCCAAAGGTGCATGATATTAGTTAGCAAAAGAGTCATCTGTCTTGGGATGTACTTTGTCTTATATTTCATGTACTCTCTAATCATTACATCTAATCAAATCATTATCAAGTAATGAAAAATTGTTATGTTGGTGAAAATTAGTTTCCTTAAAATGAAAGAATTGGAGAAAATTTGAATTCAAAATGGAAATATTATTAAGATAGAATTTTTTTTGAAGAAAGGGAAGAGAAGTAGGTTAAAGAATCTTTGGATGAAGTTGGTCAAAAGAATATGCTATGATTCCCATGCTTGTAGACTGTGGTGATTCCATTTATTCCTTTGCAGTTCAAACTTTCTGTCTCAACCACTCTTTTGGGACCCACTTTAGCCATTGATGAAATTTTCATCATTTCTCAACTTCCATTCCATTCCAGTCATATATCTCACACTTATTAACATCACTTCATATTCACATTCATTCATTCCTTTTTCTATCTCTCTTCTCTTTTCCAACTTTCTAAGAAGAAAAGTTGCAATTAAAAAATGTTCATAACCCCTCTTATCTGTAACTAGGTTTTCCCTTTTGGACCTCTCAAATACAATTAAATCTGTTGCAACGCATCATTAACTGAAGATTATAAGAAATAATAATATATTTCAATTTTAAAATAAATATTGTAATATATGAGAATTATTGATACAATATGTTAAGCCATTGGTTCTTGTGGAACTTCAATCTACACTTAAACTTTAACATCATTAGATATCTCACTTTGAAAAATAAAAATAAAAATCAATTATTTTAATTTTTTTTTGGATTATTCTTTTTACAAATAAGATAAAAGTAAAATTGATTTTTATATTAATTAAACTCGATTTATACATAAATTACTCTGTATAAACGTTCTCGTATTTTTCTACTTTTTTTAAACCTTTTTATGATCTAATTGTATTAAAAGAAAATAATTTTTTTTTTTGGAGTGTTCCATTCCATAGATCCTTCTGGAGAAGCATATATGCAAGATGATGAATAATGAACAATGTTTAGTAAATAAGGGAATTATAAATAGAAAAGGCCCTTAAATTATTAGAACCAATTTGGGTCTGAATGTTTTGTAGAAGTCCAACATAAGCATTTTGCAACAGATTTTCACGTATGCAACTAATTTTTGCACCCCATGGTTTCTTCCTCCTGAATTTATATGGGTGTTAAAAATGTCCAAAAACATACATCTCTCATATTTTTTATTGTGAAATTCAAAAATAAGCTTCAAATTACAACATTCATCATGTATTTTTAGATTTGATAATACATTTTCGATCACACAAGATATTTTAAATTATGTAATCTGTAAATATATTTTTTATTACTTAATCCTAAAGATTTTAATTGTGTATATTGTACGTTACGTGATTTAGAATATATTTTTAAATTTATACCTTGAATAATTTAAAATATAATTTAAATTTTAATTTATATAATTTAAAATATATTTTCAAATGCAATCTATATGATATTCTTTATCAAATTTAGAATATCTCCTAGTTTGTGAAATCTAAAACATATTTTTGAAATCGAAAATGTATTTTAAATTGTAAAATTCAAAATACATTTACATATTTGAATTATGAATTTCACTGTCTACAATATATTCAAATTATACAAGTCAAAATATTTTTAATCATAGTTTAAACTTCTCGAGGAAGAAGATAATCATTTCTTAGGTTGGGAAGAATATAAGGATGTGCTATAAAAAAATATTTTTTTATGTTAAGTATGTTTTTACTTTTTAAACTTTGACATTAAATTTAAATTTGTTTATTTTTTAAACTTTGATAAAGTTTAATTTTCAAACTTAAAAAATAAACTGATATAACTATCTTAATCCAACAATATTGAACTTTTTTTCACGTTTTAAACTGCATCTTAAATTTCAGTCTGAAATATTATTTGAATAGTTAAGTTATAATAATGACCATATATATTTATTTTAAAAATTTAGAAATTAAAGTTTAAAATATAGACAAATTTCATTTGAGAATTAAAGTTTAATGAATAAAAAACAACGTCCTCTCGTCCAAAAAAAAAGCGTCAAAACTTTTTATATGTATAAAAAAAAACTTTAGGAAATGGAATTTCATAATTGCCACTGGATGGTCACTTTTTCCTACATTCCATAAAATTTTTATTCCCCAAACACATTTTTGAATTCAAAAATATCACAATTTAAAATATATTTATAAGAAACATTTTGGATTGCAAATTAGAAAAATATTTCCAATTTTGAAAATCATTCTGCATTACACATTTTGAGATTGTGCAATTTCAAAATATAAATTTTATACTTCAAATTGTGCATTTCGAAATAAAAAAAAGTATTTCAAATTAAAAATATATATTTTGAATTATACCTTTTAAAATAAAAAGTTTACAGTTTAAATTACACATTTAAAATAAAAAAATATTATAATTTTTCATATTAAAATGACATAATCATACTTCAAGTGGGTCTAATTAATTTCTCCTGTCCAAATAAGTCTAATAAATTAACCAACGGGTAACCCAATGTTATCCTGTTACTTCTTGCACTGCGTTTTTGCTTCCTGCACCTCCCTCGTGCCTGTTTTATCCTCCATAAATAATAAAAAATAATAACATTGAATTCTTAATTTTACTTTTCATTTAGTCAGCGCTGCACCTTCCTCCTTCTCCCTCTGCATCCCCACTTGCGTGGCTACTGCACCCTTCAGCCGCGCAGAGCTTTCTCTCATTCCACCAGTCAACGAAGGTCAGGCGGGGGGCGTTGGAGGCTGCGTCGGAGTTGTGGACCACCGGAAGTCACGTCAGAATTTCAAACTACCTTCTTCGTAGCCTTCGATTTTGTTTTCCCTTCTTTTTCAAAACTGGTTTGGATTTCTGAGTATTGCTCTGTTATATTGGATGGATGGGTATTTCATTGTGCGTTTCTGAGTTTATGGATTTTGATTCTCCTGTGTGAAGGGTGGACGGACGCAGTGTTTGATTGGAGGAAGGAGGAACTGGTTCAGCGCATCAAATCCCGTGAAGAAGTATCAAGTCCCTTAAAGAAAGAAACAAAGACAACTTGAAAACACAAAGGCTTGGAAACACAAATGCTCCAACTATTGGATAATTCAGAGATTGAAAATTAAAAAGCGAAGAACCTAAATCAGAAATATATACAAAAAAAAGCATGCAGATTCATTACTCTTTTATTTTTTAAAGCTTTAATCAATTCTCATTGGATTTTCTTAGAGGTCTTTTTTTTTCTAAAAGTGAAAATTTGAAGCAATTGATTTTTTGCCGTTAAATTGAATTAACGAAGTTAATTTTCAGATGACTTGATTTGAGGGTTTTACCTTTTGATTTCTTGCTAGATTCACGGTCTCGCGAGGTTCCTGGTTTGATTACGGTGCATGGACATTGCTTGCGAAGATTGTAGAGGAAGATGGTCGCGCTTCTGTGATTTGAGTTTTCTTTTTGTTTGCAGGGAATCACGATGAAGATGAAGGAGATTCTCCTAACGGTGGCTCGCAATGTCTTGATTATGCGATAAGGTTTTCTGGGAGTACATTTGCAGGTCGGGGCAATAAATGTTTCGCGCTAGGATTTCTACAATTTGGGTGGCGACGTAAGGGAGTTTATGCGATTAGGGATTCGCAACTATTGGAGATGGTGGAAGATTCCAAGCGAATTGGGGGTTCCTATTGTGGTATTCTGGAGGTTTAATGTAGGTGGCTGACGAAGGAACAACTTGCGAATAAGATGATGACGACGCGATGATGGACTGCGTTTTTGGGTGGCGCCATGGAGGCACTGCGCGTAGGAATGTGTGGAGGAGGCTTCACGATTCAACTTCTCTTTTCTGGGTTATTGGTTGCTTCTGGTTTTGTTCTTTTGCAGGTTGGAGAAGATGATGGCCATGGAAGATGGTTAACGGCGTGGTGGTTGTTGTTCGTTGTGATTCTGGGTTTTGACTTGCAGGTTTTGGGTTTTTTGGTTTTCCCCCGCGAAAACGAAGAACGATTTTATGTGTTCTGCAAACTAGGTTGGTGATGGAGGAGATCGCGACGCGATTTAGGGGTTCCTGGGCAGTGGAGATGGAGGTGTGGTTGCTTAGCGAGGACAAAGAGGTTCGCCTAGTGGTTGCTTAAGAAACCTTTTTTTTTAATCTTTTAATTAAAAAATTTTCCATGCTACGTCATTAAATTATTCTAACTCACACTGAGAAGTCACATGAAAATTTAACCTCGTTAACTAAACCTTTTTTAAACGTTTTGGAAAAGGCATTGCATGATTCGAAAGATCTTTTTGAACATTCAATCCGTGATTCGGAAAATCCTTTTGAACATTCAATCCGAAAATGAAATTACTTTTAAATCCCAAATGCATTCAAAATATTTATTTTGATTTTTTTTAAATTTTGGATTAGATATTTGAGGAAGCTTGAGTTCTTTGGAGGAAAAAAATTTTGTTGTCTATGTCACTACACTACCGGTGGTGTCATTGTTTATCATTATCGGAGTTCTAGTTTCGATCGACAATCACATGGTTTTGATCGTCTCGGCTAGGCGACCATCATGTCATCAATGATGCCTTCATCGGAACTCTTACAAGCTCTCAACGCCTTTTAAAATTATGGATTTGTTCCATTTTTATTGTGCATGGTGGCATGTCTAGTAGTAATTTAGAGTGTCGAGGTAGCTCGTTTTTCTCTTTTAGGTTCATTGTTGTCACGTCCCTTCTCCTCTCAGGCAATTATTCAAAGCATTGAGATTGCTCTTTTTCCTTTTTTAGGTGACTTGATGGGAGAATAATTTTCATGGCTTCTTCCACTGTCGTCTCTTTGACCTCCCTTTTGTCACATTGTGTTTGATCCGTCCATATATGTTTTTTCTTCTATGGACAAGATGGTTTTTTTTAGTTTATTTATAGTCGTAGTGACTCTCCAACAATGACCTCTTTATTTAGTAAATGTCAACAATGCATTCTTCAACGATGATTTGGAAAACGAGATTTTTATGGAACAACCTCCCAAATTTGTTGTTCAGAAGAGTCTTTTAAGTTAATATTTCATCTTCTATGTCGTCTTGTAAATCATTAACAATTTGTATGCGAGAGAAGAAGAAAATAATTAAAATGCAAATCAAAACTAAATTTAGGATTTAATAGTCAATATGATACATTTGATAGGGTAAAAAAAGTACCATAATAAATGTTTTTATTGACATATTTTATACAACAGTTTTTTACAGTAAAAAAGGAAATATTTCTTACAGTGTTTTGTTTAGGATGATTATTGGCAAAATTCATACCTATGATTGAATAAAATGTTATTAAACTTGGATAATGACATAACTATTTATTAGTTCAACTATTTAAATTAATGATTAAAGAATTTAGTTTTATCAATCATTAAATTAGTACAACTATTATTCAACAGAGATTACAAATAGATGTGATTCTAAATATATAATTTAAATAAAAAAATATATATAAAAAGTTAAAATTGATAAATAAAAATTAAAAGTTATATAAGTTTCATATTAAAGATTAAAAACCAATCCAAACTAATTTAAATTAGTCTTGCACTTGTAAAAAAACATATTTAAGAAGCATCTTTGGAATCAAAGATGGTAAGTAATATTGCAATAAAATTGATTATTAAGAATATTTTTTATACTTTTAATTTACAATTTATTTGTATGTGTTTTGCTTAGTGTTGATTTCCAGCTAACCCGTTCGAAGTTAAAAATGTATATTATTATTTATGATATAAAATATAATTTGTAACTGATTTATTGACATTTTTTTTAGAAATATTTATTTATATAAAATGTCATACTTTATACCTAAATAATATATAAAAGATGTTTATGGTTGCACCTACATCTAGATAGATATAAGAAGTAAGAAGAAGAAAAAATGGGTATATGGTGAAGCATTTTCCCTGAAGAGGAAGTAACGGAAAAAAGTAATAGAAATGGCGTGAAGGTAGTGGTTGAAAGCATAAACAAAGTGAGCATCATGGATCACATGACTTTTTCTTTTCTTTGATGATTTTGAAGCTGACATACCCAACATATTTTTATTCTCACATGCCATTGTTACCAATTCTTATTATAATTAGAATAATATGTTTGTATTATAATTTCATATCATTTCATTATATTTCTTAATATAATTTGCATACTTAATATTTTCTTTATCAGCCTACCACATAGTATGTTCATGATCACTACTATGATTACAGAAAGATATATATATATATATATATATATATATATATATATATATATATATATATATATATATATATTATGGTGAATGATTTTATGTTTTAATACAATTATTATGTATTATATTTTAGTATTAATTGTAATAAAAATATAAAGTTAATAATATAGACAAGATAGTTTTATATATAAATATTTTAATAATTTAATAATATTTTTATTATAATTAATTGTATATCAAAATTCTACTACTATTTTAGGATAAAGAAGCATGGAGAATAAGAAAATAATGGTAATTCATAATACAAAAATGATGAAGGTGTTTGATTTAGCCAAATTATGTTGATATATATATATAATTTTAAAAACCAAAAGTTTAAATAATTTATAAAAGATTAATGTTTATACATTTTATTATATAAAAGACTGTAATTCCTATAGTAAAATATGACATTTTAATTATAAAGGAGATGGAATATCATCTGAAAAAAGAAAGGTTAAATAGATTCGGTGGTCCCTATTTTTGCTGGTTTTCTTCAAGTAGGTTCCTGTATTTTTAAGTTGATCAATTTGGTCCTTGATTTTGAAATATTAGAGCAATTAAGTCCATTCCGTTAACTTCTCTAGACGACGTTAAAAATCGTACTTGTTGGCAGGAGGAGGTGTCATTTTCAAAACACGTGGCACATAACCACTTTATGACGTGGACTACCAACATCATTTTCTTCATCTCCTTGTTACCCCTGTTCCTGGTTCCTCTGTAAAGGAAAAATGCAAAGACCCAATTAAAAAAACATCTCACACGCAACCTTTGATTCCTTTCCTCTGCAAAAAAAAAAACCACCAAAATCGGTCTTCCATAGCCCAAAAAGCTCCAACTCACTCACTTCCTAGCATCCACTAGATCTCCCATCATCATCTCGCCAATCCATTTTAACACACTATCATCATCATAGAGTCAGCAAAAATCTCACACAGAACATCATAGAATGAAACCAACCATTTAAAATCAGATTCAATGTTTCGATTTCTTGAGTTTTAGAGTAATACAAGGATGGTATATCCATCAAATTTCACCCATGAACCAGTTACCCAACCCACCTTTCTATTCTTTCAAAAGTTGCAAGGACCTCATTAACCTCACCGGCGACGCCCAAATTCATTGGTAACGGCAGCGACGCCCATTTTCACTGACGGCGACGGTTTCGTTCAAGGAAGAAGGTTGGTTCGCGCGAGGGTTTCGATGAAGGACGAGGTCACCGGCGATGATGCGACGACGAGCTTCTTCGCGCGACGGAAGATGCGAAGGACGGGGTCACCGGCGATGATGCGACGATGCGCTTCTTCTCGCGACGGAAGATGCGGAGGAGGAGGCGTAATGGGGGCGATGGCGCCGCAGCCAACGGTGACTCCGGTGGGATGTGGCGTCTCCGGTGACACCGAGACCGGAGAGGATGGTGGTGCGGCGGCTGGGTTCGAAGAAGCGGTTGTGCGAATCCCAACCCTAGGTTGGCTTGAGAGAGTGAGACGTTGTGAGTTTGGGAAGTGTGTGTTGGAAGTGAGGTGGAGGAACACATGTTTCGGAAATGACACCTCCTCCTGCCATCAAACAAGATTTTTAACGCCGTCTAGAGAAGTTAACGGAATGAACTTAATTGCTCAAATTTTTCAAAATCAGGGACCAAATTGATCAACTTGAAAATACAGGGACCTACTTAAAGAAAACCAGCAAAAATATGGACCACCGAATCTATTTAACCAAAAAGAAATAATATGCAAAGGATGAAACAAGTCTAAAAAGGCTCCATGAACAGAAAAAAGAAATAACAACAAAACAGAAAAACGAAATGGCATGAACAAGAAGAAATGTAAGAATAAATATAAAGATTTAAGATTATGAGACTTTTGTTATTATTACGCTATTTTTAAGCATTTCTTTTACAAGAAATAAAATATTTCTTATTATGACAATATAAAAAAATGTCGGATAATTATTGACAAAAACTAAATAATATCATAATAACACAAAGAAAAAAACTATTAAAAAGAAAGTAATATTTTTTTATAATTTTCCCTTTCATAGCAAACATGTGTTATGTATACATAAATGGTATCAGTTTTCAATAAGAATTATGGAAAAAAGAATAATTATAACCATTTTTTCTTAACCATTTTTTTTTTACAATAACGGGACATGTGACCACGTAATCTTTCAAGTAGTGTGATTGATGTCTAGTTCTTTTTTAAATCTCTTTTGGTACACACCCGTTATGGTAGGCTGATGCAAAATTAGTGGATGGGCTGCTAAGTGGGGTAAGGATAACGGGCCTTGAGTTCCTTACATCTCCTTTAGGTTCAAGAAGCACCTTGTCCTCAAGGTGAAACTATTGTTGAAGTTTCTTTCAAGGCTCTTAACTAGCCTCTTCTAATGGCAGACCCTTCCACTAAACTAGGACGTGTATGTCTAGAGTGGTGGTTGATTTGTCCCATTTCCAATCCACAATAGCAGCATGTTCTAAAATGGGATGATTATCCTCAATAATTGGAGGAAGGGATAGAGGAACTGAAGGTAGAGGCCCCTTATGAGGACGAAGCAGACTTGTGTGAAACACATTGTGTATGCGTGCCAATGGGAGAAGTTCTACTTCATAGGCTACTTCTCCAATTCGCTTCATGATCTTGAACATACCAAAGAAACGTTTCATCAACTTGACAGAATGAGTCTTTGTAACTAAGTTTGACAACAAGGATGAAGACGGATGTAAGCCCAATCATCCTTATTGAGCTGTAATTCTTTACGAGACCAATCAGCCCATTATTTTTATTGACTTTGGAGCCTTTTTTCAGGTTGAACTCAAGTTTCTGAAGTATTTTTGCACGTGTAGAGAGTTCGTACTGAACTGCTGCATTAGAAGTGTCATCTGAAAGGAAAGGGGGCATAAGAGTAGGTTTACAACCAAATAGGACTTCAAATGGTGAGAATCCAATGGAAGCATTTACAGTAGTATTGAAGCTCTATTCGGCCTAAGGAAGGAATTTGGCCTAAAGTAATAGTTTGTGATGGACGAAACAACGAATATGTTGTTGTAGAAACTTATTCGTAACCTCCATTTGGCCATTCGTTTGAGGATGGTATGCTGTTGACATATGTAATTTTGTGCCACTCAACCTAAAGAGTTTCTGCCAAAACTGACTGAGGAAGTTTGGGTGACGATCTGAGATAAGACTCTGTGGCAACTCGTGAAGTTTAGAAACAATGTCGACGAATGATTGTGCCACGTTACTTGCTGTGAACAATTTGGGAAGCATGCCGAAATGAGCACCCTTAGAGAACCTGTCAACCACTACCAGGATTGTGGAGAAGTTCTTATAAGGGTGAAGGCCAACAATAAAATAAATAGATAAATTTTCCCAATAATGCAATGGATGAGGGATTGGCTGCACAAGGCCTAGGGGGTGTTGTGTTGAACCTTAATCTGTTGGCAAATAATGCATTGCTCCACAAAGCGTTGTCAAAATCGAACCCCAGCAGTTTGAACATATATTTTTGCTGCTCTAGAGTAAGAACTGTTTGGGTAAGTAACTCCTTGATGGACCTATGATCTGTTTGAATAACAAAGCAACAACCTAAGAAACATTGGCGTCATTTTTGTATAGTCGAAGTGATGGCGCATAGTTCGCGTATGGAAGAGTTGCGACACTTTGGACAAAGTTGCTTACTAAATTAAGCGATTGGATGACCGTTTTGTGATAGAATAACACCCATGCCAGTGCCCGATGCATCCGTTTGGATTGTAAATAACAAATCAAACTTAAGAATCGCCAGAACAGGGGCAACAAGAAGGGTGAGTTTAAGTCTATCAAAAGCTTCTTGCGCACTGTCATTCAAGAGGAAACAATCCTTCTTGAGGATCAATCAAGGGGTGGGCAATAAAAGCATATCCATGAACGAACTTTCTATAGAACCCTGTAAGGCCTAAGAAACCACAATGGGACTTAATAGTGGAAGGAATAGGCTAAGAACAAACAACTTCAAGCTTTTCTCGGTCAGGTTGTACACCCTCAACAGAAACCACATGGCCTAGGTATTGGAGTAACTGATGTCCAATAAAACATTTGCTACCTTTCAAACAAAAGTAATTTGATAACAAGAATTGAAATGTTGTTTTCAAATGAAATATGTGGTCATCTGAGGGAGGGATGTAGACTAATATATCATAAAAAAAAAATGATAAAACGGTGAAGGTGAGGTCTGAACAAATTGTTCATGATGGCTTGAAAGGTAGAAGGTGTGTTGCAAACCCAAAAGGATTCATTATGAATTCAAAATGCCCATTATGGGTTCGAAAAGCCGTTTTCTCTGACTATGTAGGGACCATCAAGATCTAGTGAAAACCCAAGAACATATCCAATTTGGAGAATCAAAAGGTGTGGCCAAGCTCGTCAATTAATTCATCAACTATGGGAATAAAGAGCTTATCCTTGATTGTGGCAGCATTGATGACCCTATAATCGATGCAAAACCTTCAAGTACCATCCTTTTTTTTACGAGGAGGACTGATGAGGAGAAATGACTATTGTTCATTATGAAACATGAATCGAGCATCTTCTGAGTTTTGATTTCTTGTTTTTAGAAGTAAGGTGTGTAGAAATTGGGGAAGGATTTAGGTCCAGATCACCTTTTAGTTCAATAAATTTCTTATGCCACATAAACCTCATAAATGAGTCGTTGTAGTCCATGACAAAGGGATTGACCATGGAGAGCCAATGAACACTGAGAACCACATTTGTGTTAGATAATTCTAACGGGTACAAATCCATTGAAAATGTTTGTTGGTCCAAAGTAAGAGTAATCCGTGGACAAAAAGAGGAGCAAGAAAGGAACTTACCATTACCTACCATAACCCTTGGTGGACTCTGTGTTGGTTGTGATGGGAGATGGAGAAATTGGGTCACCCTAGATTGAATGAAATTATGAGTTGCTCCACTATCCACAATGATTTGGACTGCATAACTGTGTATGGATCCAATGACCCGGAAAGTGTGTGGGGTCCATTGTCTTGAGAACGCATAGAGACTAATGAGAGCAACCTCTTGTTGTACCTTTTCTGTTGTAGTAAAATCTTCGATAACTCCTAAGTCACCTTGCTCGTTGGAGTCAAAGGAAGTGAGGAGGAGGAATTAAGGTTTGCAGTGGTGACCCCTAGTATACCGTTCATCACAATTGAAGCAAAGATTTTTTATCTCTTCTAGGTTGCATCTCAGCTTCAGTGAGACGTTTAATTGAGAGCTTGGTGGAAAGGGTGGGTAGTAGGGGTGGGAGGGGCATGGAAGGGGGAGTGGAAGATTGATGCAGTGGTGGAGGAGGAAGTGAAATGCGACCAAATCGATTAAGGGGAAATTATGATGGATGATGCTTATCCTCATGTATCGTTGCTAAGGTTATGGCATGTGGTAAATCTGGTGGTTGCAAAGTAGTGACCTCACGACGAAGGTGAGGTTTAAGGCCAGAGAGGAAACTACTAAGATAAAAGCTTGATGGGTAATCAGAGATGCGATTAGCCAAGGTTTCAAACTCCAATAGGTAATCCTGAAGGCTTTGAGTCAGAGTGAGCTTTGCAAGAGAAGCTATAAGGTCATCAAACTTGGAAGGGGCAAAACGTAGTTTTAAGGCTCTCAAGAATGCTTCCTAGGATGTTAACAACCCATTGTTAAACATCCATTGAAACCAAGCAAATGCCTGATCCTCAAGGTAGAAGGAAGAAATTTGGATTTGTTGGGTAGTGGAGGTGTGGTGATAGTAAAAAAAAATTGGTTGACCTTAAAGATCCAACTGAGGGTATCATAACTGTTAAAAGTGGGGAGGTTGAATTTGAGTGGTATAGTTGGTAGAGGTTAGTGGGTGGCGAAATGGTTATCTATAATGGAGGTTCTATTTGCAATATCATGTAATGTGTTGGAAAGGTTGATGTGAGAGATGAGTAGTTGTTTAAGTTTGAGGTTAACTTTGGTGAGCTCATCTTAGGGAAGGGGAGTGTCAACCATGGGAGTAAGAGCCAATGAAAACACTAATGAAAGATATTGTCACAGGAAAAGAAAGAAGAATAACACCATAATAACAGAAAGGAAAGAAATTATCAGAGAGAAAGTAATACTTTTATATATTTTCCCATTTTCCTAACATACGTGTGCTATACAAACACAAATGGCATCAGCCTTGCAGTAAGAATTATGGACAAAAAGAATAACTACAATAATTCTTTCTTAATTGAAGTTTTTTCTTTTTAAGATAATTGGACACGTGACCATGTAATCTTTCAAGTAGTGCAGCTGATGCCTAGTTCTCTTTGAAATTTCCTTTGGTGCACCCATGATGGGATGGACTAATGCATATTAATGAATAAACTGCTAAGTGGAGTAAGGAAAATTTAAAGTATGCAAGATAGACTTAGACACAACAATAAAATGGGAAGAAGATCAAGAATTCTTACATAATTAAAAAAAATAAAAATTGGTGATTTCTTTTTTTTATGCTTGTGACAATGTTATTTCATCTCGCTTATTATCATGATCAACCTTGGCTATTTATGTTTAAAAATATTAATATTAATATTAATATAAATGTGCAAAAATATTATGATAATAAAATTTGTAAATAAAAGTTAATAATAATAATAATAATTTGTTTATAAGGTAATTTTGAATTTTACTACATTAGAAAAATTAAACTTTTCATAAATTAAATAAAAATATTTAAATATTCTACTTAAAAGTATTATAAAAAAAGGTTAAATATGTTTTTTTTCTTAACTTTTAGTGAAAATTAGAATTAGTTTCTCTTTGAAACTTTGGACTAATTTAGTTGGTTACCTTTAAAACTGGATGAATTTAGTCCCTTTAACCAAAATTTTGTTAAGTTTATTTGAGATTTTAAATGCATTTCTCAATTAATATTGGAGAAAAAAATGTGTTAAACAGTGTAAACAACTCAAATGTTATCATTAAATACGTTTGAAATGTCAAATAAACTTAACAAAATTTGGTTAAAAAAATTAAATCCATATATTTCTAAAGTTGAGAGATTAAATTGGATCAAAGTTTCACAGAAAGGTTAATTTCAATTTTCACTGAAAATTAAGAGATAAAAATATATTTAATCCTTAAAAAAGTTAATTTAGCTTTTCTTATGATCTAACTTTGAGAGTTTTTTTTTTTAATATGCTTTGGCTTTTACAATTTATTTGGCTTTATCTATTCAAACTAAGTATAAACACTATTTTCATAAGATTGGCTTTATCGTTTATAATTTAACTAAATTCTACTCTGTAAGTATAGATGCATCTTTGAAAGGAAAAGTTGTTTCACCAAATTTTTTCAAACCCCACATTTGACAGTTGAATAGATCCAGAATAATATATTATATTGTGAAGATAAAGTCACCCAACTCTTTCATGTTCAATCAGTTTCATCATCATTTTTCATGTTTTGTTTCTTAATTATATTTTCAGCCTCTGGATAAGAACGAATTCAATTGCATTCAATGACCTCTTATCCCCATTCTGTATTTAATTTGATCTTCTATGATTTCATGCATAAAAATCTTATACACTAATTGACACGTAAGCTTTTTCAATGTACAATTCCAGATACACCCTTTTCCCCAAACATCCTTTTCTTCCCAAACCATCACTCAAATCTTGTTATTCTTTCCTCTTAATTACTTCAAGTAAGCTCCTTCAAACTCTTCATTAATGATACATCACTTTGCTTCTCACGTTTTCATTTCCTTCTCACTATGCTGCATGTCTGCATCTCTGTTTCATTTCACCATGTCAATTAATTTTTCAACTTCTTTTTTCATTGGATTTTTTATTTTATTTTCTCTGCTTTATAATTCAATTTCAAAGCTCACCCTTTGTTAGTTTTAACTAAATCGTTTTTTTGTAAAATTGTTCATCACTTAATCTTAATTGAAACAACCATAAAAAAAAAACAAATTAATTGCAGGAATTATTTGCAGTATATTTTAAATATACTGAAATATTTAATTGTTTAATTTCAATGGAAATTTTCGTATATATTTTTAATTTCAACTATTGCATTGCATTGCATCCCCTACTTTCCTTTCCTTGACAGCGTATGTTTATGATAATGGCGAAGTAGAAAATATTAAAACACATATTTTCCTCTTTTGGAAGAAAAGTTGCAACCGGTAAGAGGTAGCTATAAATGAAATTTCATATGCAAAACGCCAAAACGGTAACTGTCTTTTATTATAAGGGCTTTGGAGTTACCAGCCCCCTTTTCAACACTCATACTTTCATACTTAAACATATCAACAACACAACTTTCTCTGTTGGCTTTCCCAGAACAAGTTCCTCTCTCTTTTCTCTCTCTTCATTTGTATAAATTACAAAGATAATATAAAAGTAAATAGAATATTCCGCTAATATATATCTGATTGCACATGAAACTTTGAATGGTCCCGTGAGAGTGAGTGAGATCTAGTTAGAGCGATTGGCAGATGAAGGAAAGAGAAGAAGCAAAGAAGAGAAGGTAAATATTTCCTTTCTTCGCAACCCTAACTGTACGGTAACATGTGTCATCACCGTCGTCCTCGAATTTCGTGCAAATGTTTATCCCTACTTCGCTTGCATCTGATCCACTTCAAACTTCTCGTTGCCTTTGTTGTCTCTTACTTGACCTTTTCCTTTCACTGAGGGTTTTCACCTCTCTCGCTTTTTCTGCTACCGTGTTTGCTTCTTCTCCGTGATTTTGGAGCTGAGTTGTGTTTTGCGACTTGTCTTATACTGTTTCCACTGTTAATAGTTAATTTGTTTTAACTCTCGAATGCCGTACTATTTGTTGCTCTGATTAATGCTATTACCGAGGGTGATGTGTTGATGATCTGATTTTTGTTTTTTTGAGGGAGTTTTCATGTGGATTTGGTTGCGTTTTACTGGTTTCCTTTCTAGGCTTAGTAGTGATGACGAATTCTCCCGTGATGAATGAGTGTTCTGCTTTTTAAATATTTTCTTGTGATTTTTTTGCTTTGGTGCTAATGTTGTTCCTTTGATCAACTTGATGGTGCAGGATGAGGAAATTCGAGTGGAGAAGTAATGATTATGGGTGTGTTTGTGAAAAGAGAATCGCCGGAGTTGTTTCTGAAGTTTGACGTCAATTGGACTGATTTTCAGTCGTGTTGACTTGATTGAGAACCTCAGTTTTTTTATCTTATGATCACAGCTGATAGTTTAATATTATTGGCATGCTGCTGGCATACACGGATGTGCTATGTGCTAAACTTTTGCGAGTTGCAAGTGCTTTTTTTAGCAGCTTAGTTTATATATTTGAAGCTGCTAACGAATCTGTGATTGTAATAAAAAGAATGTATTGATAGAGGTATAGTTAAGTTGTAGTAATGGAATTGTGTATGGGTCATGGAGAGTTTTAGCTACTTCAAAGTGTTTGTTGCGATCTGGGTATCATATTCTTTTCAGTAGCTTTATTGGTGCTGGTATGATATCAAGAAGTAAAATGGAGGCAGAGAGATTGAGTCCCAACCACCCTCCTAGCTTTCTCCGTCAGTCACTTCCTGCTATTGTACCTATGCTTTTGATTTCTACAGGATATGTTGACCCTGGAAAGTGGGTAGCGACCGTTGAAGGTGGTGCACGGTTTGGGTTTGATCTGAAGGCTTTCATGCTTATTTTCAATTTTGCTGCTATATTCTGTCAGTACACATCTGCAAGGATTGGCGTAGTTACAGGAAAAAATCTTGCACAGGTATTTTGTCTTCCATTTCAATGATTTATAAAATTATGCTGTTGTAATGAGACTTCATTATTTTGAAACGCTTCTGCACTCTGAAATGCTTTTTATCCAGTCTGGTATTCACACCCTGTTAAAAGAGTTGTTGCTCATTAGGAAGAACATTGAGAAGAAATCACTTCACAAAAGAAAATGAACCCAAAAGAAAATTACTTGTGCGTGTTTCCTCTAATTTCTCCAAAATAAACCACATTATTTGAGTTTAAGAAAGATTTATTAGTGGTATTTTCCTAGAAAGCACCGACACCTCTGTAGAACGTGTGGGAGAATTTTTGGATACCATATCAGTTGAACACAATGTTCGACACTCGTCAACCATGTCAAAATAATAATAATAAAAAAATCTACTTAGACATCTTGGACACCTCTTTGACATGAGTTAAAAAATGAGTCCACACCTATTTGTAACTAAACACTTTCTAGACAGTATTATCATAAAAAAAATTAAAAGAAAACAACTCATATTATAAATAATGCATGACTCGGCATATTTTGTGATGTTTGTCTTATAATACATGACTACTTATTTTAACTACTAAGAGATATGTTTCTTAGAATTAGAATTCTATTGTTAGGATTGTTGATATAGGAAAACTGTACAACTTAACAAAATCGTTTTTACAGTTTACATTGCATAAATCTAATTCTCAATTAAGATTTTTTTTTCATGTTGATCATATGTCAATGATACTTCATAGGTATTATCAATCTTCTAGCAATGAATCTTGTTAATATAATCTTTTTTTTTTATTTTTGATTCTTAACAAACTTTGAAGTTTATAAAAAAAATTACACTTTTGCTAATAAAGATTTTATTTTTGGTTTCTTTACTTTGAACCACATGCAGTACCTTGTTTTTTCAAGCTAATTAAGTATTTTTATATTTAAAATTAATTTTCATAGATTGAATTAATTAATTAGTTTTAAACCTCATTTGATTAAAAACATCCACTAAAAAAACAAATTTCATTCAAAAATAAAATAAAAATCAGTATGTCACCCTCTCCAAACCCTAATTTCACATTTTATAAATTTTTTAATTTTATCAAATTTCCACTGAATTAATAACTTCTAAACTTTCAATGTAATTGATATCCCCGATTTATTATAAGCGTCCAAATAAGAAGCCCAAATTTGCTTAGTTTTAAGAAAAAAAAATTACTATTAAGCTTTTATAGAAATGAAATGTGATCAATTTTGTCTTTTACATTTCCTTTAAAGGGGTGTCTTGTTTAATTATGGATTATTGTTTGCTTATTCCAACTTTAAAGAATAACTTAATAGAAGGAATCAGATTATCCATTCCTCCCATAATAATTTCTTATCTTCATCCCTCACATTTTTTCTTATTATTTTTTCCTCAATTTTTATTAATCCAGTTATGAATAAGAGGCAATGGGTAATATTGGAATTGAGGCAATGAATACGGCTGCCTAATGGTGATTTATAAGTGTCATTTACGAAACTTTCCCAAGCCTCAACTGTTTTAGCCATATTAATTCACCAGTGGGTATGACCATGACTTGATATTTTGATTTTGCATATGATCTGGCAACAACACTTAGAGTTTCCCATAACCTGATTACGATCACCGTCTTCATCAGGTGGTTTAGAACTAAATTCATATGGGTTCATCTTCCGCTTCTGGTAGAGAAGTTGAATAAAGGGTCTTTGAGCTTTCTTTCCCGTATCCCATTCTTGGCTTTCAGCAGGCTTTGATCTACCCATATATTCTTCCTTTCAAAGGGGCTATCTCTCTACCCTAAGCTGGCAAAAGGGCTTTCCGAGGAAATGGGTGTAGAGGGGCTCGTGTATCTTTAGTCACAGGACTCACCCCTCAAGACCCTTGCTTCTCTGTCAGCTTCTTGTCTCAGAGTCTATTCTAACTACCTCTCTGCGGGACAGACAGCTGGAGGAGCATTTTCTGAGTGCTTAGCCAGGGGTTCTTCATCTATCAAGAGAGGGTTCCCGGTAATCAAGCTAGAAGTTCATTCCTCCCTTGCTTTGAAAACTTCTTAGCTTAGGAAGTCTCTACTCAGACGGGGATGGGTTTTATCCATGTCCTACTCCATTGACTCAAGAAAAGTAAGTTTAGAAGGTGACACCTTCGCTAATTGTCAAATTGTGTCTATCGGATAACTACTTCAATCAAAATTATCAGGTTCCTCAATGCTGGCAAAAGAACTTATCAGGTTCCTCAATGCTGGCAAAAGAGCTTATCAGGTTCCTCAATGCTGGCAAAAGAGCTTATCAGGCTCCTCAGTGTTGGCAAAAGAGCTTTGAGACTTCCCACCCGATAGAATGTAAATCAATAATGAGTGCGATGACCAAAGAAGCGGCTAGACATAGGTCAAAGTTACAACCGCTACCGCCAGTAGGATTTCCTTGCTTTACTAACGAGCTAACCTACGAACGCTCCGTGGGCTACGCGAAGGGACGGACAGGAGGCCATTTACATAAGGCGCGGCTTACGTGCCATTACCAACCCACACAAACTTGCTAGCCCATCTTTTTAAGCTGTGGAGCGTACCAACCTTGATTAACATCGAGTTGTGTGTTTCGCTGATGTCTAATAAGGCGCAGCATCAGTCTGACAAGGGTCTGGATCCCAAGCTCTTCTTAGTCTAACATGATTTGACAGGGTTAGGCTTATGTCACTCGGATGAGAAGACGTAAAGTAAAGTGAAAAAGCGGTGGGCTGGCTTAGACGGCAAACAAGCCAGGAGATTCACCAAGTCGGTGTGACAGTATGAGTACAGCAAACAAGCTAGGAGATTCACCAAGTCGGTGTGACAGTATGATTAGGGTAGACTAGGGGGCAAAGTCTAGCTGCCTATTCGATAAATGGGGGATATGTTAATTATTGCATCTCAAAGCCCTTCGAAGAGAGTTATGGACTAACTTATCACGCTACCTGCAAAAGAGATATCGAGAGGATTCAGTTAGTTCAGTTTCCCCATCAGTCCTTCATATTTTTCAATATTTAACTTAGCGGACGCTTGACATTAGGCTCTGCGTACCAATTAACTTTGCTTCTTCAAAGATGTCCATTGCATACTTTCTTTGGAAATTGACAATGTCATTGTTGGATCATACCACCTATATACCAAGGAAATATTGATGTCTTCCAACATATTTGGTTTGCAAATGTTGAGTGTGGTGATACTTTACTTTTGCAATGCTATGGTGATCACTTCTTATAATCACTATGTTGTTAATATACACGATAAAGTTATAAGTTTTGTCATTTAATGACAATACCAAATGACATGACTCTGTTGAGCGACAATACTAAATCGGCTAAACATTCTCTGTAAGAGCTTATAATTATATTCGGAGATGGCAAAGTAGTTTGAAATACTCTCCAACTGAAAAAATCATGAGGTTGCTCCATATATACCTCATGAATGAGATCATAATGAAAGAAAGACGTTTTAATGTGAAGTTGATAAAGAGGACACTGACTAATTGCAAACATGAGCAAGAATAATTGAATCGAGGCAATCTTAGCCAATGGAGAGAACTTACCTCCATTATCCAGTTCAAAGACTTGAATATAATAGCCTTTGGTCTCTAAACAAGCCTTAAGCCATTTACTTTACCATTACTGTTCTAATAATGTGGGCTTATGGCCTAACTTAGTCCACCAAATTGGTTTATGAGGTGAGGATTGCTTAACCGAGGACTATATTGGTCTTTAGTTATCATAAGATCTCAACATACCTCCTCATGCCGACTAGACATTTGGAGCATGGACAAATATGAGTGACCTAGTAACAGCAGCCTCTCATGCCTAGGATAGACATCTAGAGTGTGGACATATACTATGGGTAGCTCAATAACAATTATAGGATAGAGTAATTCCATTTTATAACTAGGTATCTTTCTGGATCCTCAGTTAACTCCACAAATAAGGTGATGTTGTTTTACATAAATGCATACTTACGTAAAGCTTCACAAGTATCTTATGATAATTCTAATTACAAAATTTACATAACCTAACACGTTTGCTGAGTTGATTACTGGGTTTATAGTTGATTTATGTTTGGTATTTCTGCCTCTAACTAATGCAGTCAAGCTCACACTTGCTGCTTAAAAAGCAAGCTCAGATAAGGCTTCTTGCATGTTCTTAACTAGGGAGTTTTGCTTATAGACTAACGTCACTTTCTTTATCCAAAGATTTGCAGTGACGAGTATGATACATGGACATGTATGCTCCTTGGAGTTCAAACAGAACTTTCAGTGATAATGCTAGACCTTAACATGGTAATATTCTTGATTAACCTCAGGTTTCTCTGCTCTTGAACAATGAATTTAATTTATACATATAAAACTTTTTGACTTGAAGCTATGATTTACCTGTTTTGCAAGATCTTGGGCATGGCACAAGGGTTAAATCTTATTTTTGGGTGGGACTTGTTCAGTTGTGTCATTTTAGCTGCTACTGGTGTTGTTTTTCACATACTTCTTGCAGTCTTACTTGTAAGTATCATCATTTGCTTATTCATAAATCTCTTTTGAACAACACTATACTTATCAAATTGCTTTGTCTAGGACATTGAGAAGGCAAAATTCCTAGGCCAGTTTGTTGCAGGCTTTGTATTGGTTTCTTTTATACTTGGAATGCTTATCAATCAACCGGAAATTCCATTTTCTATGAATGGAATATTAATAAGATTGAGTGGGGAGAGTGCATTTGTGCTAATGAGTCTTCTAGGAGCAAATCTTGTACCTCACAACTTTTACCTGCATTCCTCTATTGTACAGGTATTATTTCCTCTCATTTTCCTCTATGCATATACAATGAAATGTCTGCTTCCGTGGCATGCTGCAAAAACAATATCTTTAATTTGTTTGTGGATATTTTTGCTCATCATATTCTGCTTGTTCATAAAGGAAAAACCCGCCTCTTGCAAAATGGTAACAGGCTTTCGTGGGCAGTTGCCTTGCTGCTGGACTTCTGAAGGTTTACTGTCTTTGATAAATCTTATGCTCAAGTTGACAAGTACTTTGAGCAATGCTGGACTTTAATTTCTTTTTTATTATGGAATGATACACTTCTTATTTGTTATTCGTACTTGATTGTGTATACTTGCAGCAAAAACGTTGTGTTGTGAGTGGTTATCTACCAAGTCTCTCTGCCCTTACATCATCAGATTGTTTTGTTATCTAATTGAGTAATGAAAATTATACATTCAATGTTTGAACACTTTCTGATTTGATTGTGGAAACCAAAAGGGCTTTGAGCTCTCTTGCCTCAAGCTCTACAAGTAAACTATTGGCCCTTTTGGCTGTCTTATGTTTGTTTTCATTGATTACTTATTCTTAAGTTCCTTCAGTTTAATGTTAATCTTGCAAGCACCCTTGTGAAGGGACATGATGGCATAGATATTATTGCTTTGGATTGTAATATAATATTAGATGCCTTGAAGTTGGCCCAATGGGATTTCATTGGGGCATTTGTTTCCTTGAAGCAGGGATGGTTTTAAAAAGGGATTTTATGCAGAAAATAAAACGAGCATCCTTTATTACTCGATATTGTTGTTGGGGGGAATGCATCATTCACCAATATGTTAGTAATGGTTTTGAGTAGTTCCTGTTACATGTTTCTAGATAGGCGGCCGACCTCAATTCTAAAAGAAGGGTTAGTAACTGATAGTTTGTCTTCTATTGTATGGTTTGGACAAGTGCTCCATCCACTGTATGTCGCTTGCATGGGAGCCTGTACACTTCGTATGGTTTTTCTAGAAAAAGTTTTTTGAAATTGTGAATATCTATGATTCGATAAAAAAAAAGACTTTCTCTCGTAAAATTCCGTAGAACTATTTTATTAATCATTTAGATTTTATTCCATTGAACACTTTGATCTATGCTTTTTAATTATTTTACTATAAGGATGTTCATCAGTAGTGCCTTAGATGAGGAAGGTATAAAACTAACTTACTAAATTTTAATGGCATACTTAAAACGAAAAAAAAAAATAGTTTGTCGCATATTCTCAAAGTGACATTCCCTTACTGTGTTTATTTATGCATATAGATGTAGTCCCCGGATATTTCTTTTGAGTATATGCTATAAAAAATTTTCTTTTGATAAAATTAGAGGTTCTTAATGTTTTATTTATGAATTTAGGTTTGTCTTTGATCAACCATCACTTCCCATACACCTTTGATCATTTGTGCACCTAGGTGAAAAAGATTGTACATCATGTTTTATGTCAATCTGAGTTTCCTTTTTCTTTTCTTTTCAGTGGCATCAGGGACCGGCAAGCATTTCAAAGAATGCTTTGTGTCATAACCATTTTTTTGCCATATTATGTGTTTTCAGTGGTCTTTATCTGGTAAATAATATGTTGATGACCTCCTCGGCAAATGAGTTCTACAGCACAGGGCATGTTCTGCTAACTTTCCAGGATGCATTGTCACCAATGGAACAGGTCTCCTTTCCCTCTACAATTGGTTTACAAAAGAATACTTACAGCATCCTATTTGCCGTTTGTGTTCTGAATGATAAATAAATATATAATAATCCTGAGATTCTTATGCAGGTCTTACGTAACCCAATAGCTCTACTTGGGTTTTTACTCCTTTTGTTTCTTGCAAATCAAATCACCGCATTAAGTTGGAGTTTAGGTGGAGAAGTAGTAGTGCAAGGTTTCTTAAAATTGGATATTCCAGGTTGGCTTCACTATGCTACAATTAGAGTGATTACTGTTTTGCCTGCCCTTTATTTTGTCTGGAGTTCAGGAGCCGAAGGGATGTATCAGCTACTATTATTCACTCAAGTTTTGGTAGCTCTACAACTTCCATCTCTAGTGATCCCCCTTTTTCGTGTAGCTACATCTAGATCAATAATGGGTGTACACAAGATTTCCCAGTTTCTGGAACTTTTGGCATTGATCATATTCATTGGGATGCTTGGCTTGAATATTGTATTTGTGGTAGAAATGATGTTTGGAAATAGTGATTGGGCGAGTGATTTGAGATGGAATGTGGGGAGTGGTGTATCTATCTCATATTTAGTTCTTCTAACAACTTCCGTTTCATCGTTATGTTTTATGCTTTGGTTAGCAGCCACACCTTTGAGATCTGTCAGTGTTCGATTAGATTCTAAGACGTGGAACTGGGATATGCCAAACGCTCTACCTAATCCACCGATTATTGGCGAGAAATCTTATTTAACTGAAACAAGATGTCGTGAAGATGAACCTATGCATGTACAGGAACCCACACCAGCTGTAACAAAGACCTTGGAGTACTCTGATGTATCACATCCAAGTTTTCATCCTGCTCTACCTAAATCTGTAATGGAACCTGAACTTCACGTGAATGTTGCAAGGAAGAATCATTCTGCTATGTTGGCTTCCACATCAGAGTCTGAAGTTGTAACAACAGTGATTAATGAGATTTCCCATTCCCAATTGGAAGACACCAAAACTATAACAATGGAAACAAATAACCCAATTGAGAAAACTATGGAAGTTGAAGGAGATTTAAATGCTGAAAGGGATGATGATGATGATGGTGATTCGTGGGAAGCTGAAGAACCTTCCGGATTTGTGTTAGCAAATGTACCATCTTCAACATCAGATGGCCCTGCATCATTCAGGTGTCTTAATGGAAAGAGTGATGAAGGAGGGAATAGCTTTGGAAGTCTTTCGAGAATAGAAGGCTTAGGGCGTGCAGCAAGGCGTCAGCTAGCTGCTGTTCTTGATGAATTCTGGGGACAACTATTTGATTTCTATGGCCATATGACCCAGGAAGCAAAGGCTAATAAAATTGACGTTTTGCTGGGAGTGGGTGTCGATTTAAGACCTACCAGTTCTTTGCAAAAAGTGGATGTATGTAGAAAGGACTACTCTGAATACTCAGGATCTTTAGGAGGTGGAGTTTCTAACACTTCAGCGAACTCTGATCTATATGATTCTTCCATGCAGCCTTTGATGCAATGTAATTCAGAGTCTTCTTATGGCCTCCAAAGGAGTACTTCCTCAATGCGGCCCGATCACATCCAATTATTGGATGCATGTGTGCAGAACTCGAGCCACAATCTCCTTGATTCTGGTGAGAGGCGCTATTCCAGTGTACGTAATCTACATTCATCAGAGACTCGGGATTATCAACCAGCTACCATACATGGTTATCAGACTGCATCTTATCTTAGTCGACTTGGTAAAGACGGAGATTCTGCTAACCTAAATGGTCCAGTGGACTTGTCATCACTGAAATCCCCTTCGATAGTTAATGCAAAGTACAGGGAGTCTCTTGCGTTTGCTTTGGGGAAAAGGTTGTGTAGTGGTCCGAGTGTAGGCCAACCCCCTGGGTTCCCAAAAGTAGCTATCACTAGAGATTGCCAATTACAATCTGAGAGGTCTTATAACGATTTTTACCCTTCTGGATCTGTAGATAATACACTCAACTCAGTTAATACTAAAAAGTACCACAGTTTGCCAGACATTTCAGGATACTGCATCCCCCACAGGTCTGATATAAATGCTCATGTGTCTGATAAAAATGCTCCATGGGATGGTTTTGTTGGACATGGATCTCATGCTAATAGGACTAGTTATGAAAGATCACCATATTCAAATTCTGGAACAAGAACAGGGAGTCATTTGGCCTTCAATGAACTCTCTTCATCTAAAGCTTACAACGAGGCACTCTCTTCACAGTTGAGCTCTGGTTTTGATACTGGATCTGTACGGTCTAGACTGCCTTGTGAGCAGTTTGGGCCTGAGAAAAATAGTAATATTGTTATGGAAGGTGTGGGAAATAGGCCTAATGCAATAGTTCAAGAAACTATGGATATAGAGAAGAAACTTCTTCTGTCAGTTAGACTTTGCATTGTGAAGCTCTTAAAATTGGAGGGTTCGGAGGGGTTGTTTAGAAAGAATGGTGGAGCTGATGAAGATTTGATTGATTGTGTCGCCTCGAGGGAGAAGGTTGTTTGTGAATTTGAAACTAGGGAGACGAGTCAAGTCAATCATGTGGGTGAAGCTCACTATTGTCTTTCTGATAGGAAACTTGGTTTTTCTTCGTCTCCAGTTCCTAATTGCGGGGAGGGATGTATATGGAAAACTGATTTAATAATAAGCTTTGGGGTGTGGTGTATCCACAGTATTCTTAACCTTACACTAGTGGAAAGCCGGCCGGAGCTTTGGGGGAAATACACCTATGTTCTCAATCGCCTCCAGGTAAATTATCTAAAACTGTTTCCCATCTTTAAGTAATTGGATCAGATTAATCGCCTTGCCTGTATAATTTCTCCACTACATTGGCAGTTCTGTAATTTTTTACTTCTGTTTTTGGTCTATGAGCAGGGCATCATTGATCCAGCTTTCTTTAAGCCTCGTAGTCCCTTGGCCCCATGCTTTTGCCTTCAAGTTCTACCCGCGCATCAGCGAAAGTTAAACCCCCATCTTTCAAACGAGATGCTACTCCCAACTGCAAAACCCAGCCGGGGCAAATGCACAACTGCATCAGCGTTGCTTGAGCTTATCAAGGATGTGGAGCTTGCGATCTCAAGCAGGAAAGGACGTACAGGAACTGCTGCAGGTGATGTTGCTTTCCCTAAGGGGAAGGAAAATTTGGCGCCTGTTCTCAAACGGTACAAGCGGAGGTTATCTAATAAGCCACCGGGCACTAATGAAGGCACAGGTTCACGAAAGACCCCACGTAAGTACCTTACAACCAGTAGCATTTGCATTGACAGAATCGGTGCTAAGTGAGCTGTTTTGTAATTTACTTTCTAAAGCAGCTCATGCTATCAAAAAATGTTGTCCCCGTGTATCAATTTCCGTTGGGCAAGATGTACTGTATGCAAGTGCTGCAAAATCCAAGTACAAAATGGTTAGATGAAAAGTTGGTTATACCTTTTTTGCTCGCTTTTTTTGGTTAAAAGCCTCACCTCTGCATGTAAGGCTGGAAAAATAATGTTTTGAAATAATTATTACGTCAAGAGCGAAGTCTTACTGAGATGTTAATAACACACTTACAATAAAGTTTAGGCTTTTTTACATAATGAGGGCAATTACGTTACAAAATTACATATCGTGGTTAACTTTAGAAAATCACCCCTAGGATCAAGTCACGACTTCATAAAAAAGTCGTTATGTCTGTTAACGAGTTTGACTATGAAATTGAAATCATTTAAGTAAAGGACGATTTTTGTGTAAGGTGAATGATTAACATAATTATACTTAATCAAATTAACTAAAATTGTGAGGCGTGATGCAATTTCTGTGACATTGAAGTCATGCATGTGTGATGATTTTAATGCTATTTACATAAAGTATGACTTTGACTACTTTGGTTATAAATAAATTGAATTGAAGTTAATATAAATAATGACAACTTTCATTTATTTATGATTGTTATGAATTTGAGTATGACTTGGGTATATGTTTTTTTTTAAATCTTGGTTTATTTTTTAAAAAAATAATGGAAAATTTATACTAAATTTTCTTCAAACATTCGCAATTTACAATTATATCTTTGAAATTCTTTGAAAAAATTATACCACACAAGTTAAAAATAATAAAGTCGTCGAATTATAGGAGCAAAAATATTTTATATATTAAACCCCAAAAATAATTAGGTTTAATAGATATTCTCGTTTTTATATTTATCATTTTTGTTTAAAGTGGTTTTCGAATTTTTTTGGTATTTAAAGTGGTCATTTTTTTGTAAAATTTGTTCAATTTGGTCTTTTTCGTTAATAGCGTCTAAATAAGTAACGGCATAGTTTATATATCAGTAAATACTGAGTGATATCCATCACTGCAGCAACCGAGAGTCATCATTACCGTTGTCGGACCACCGTGAATCCTTGTGAAATCCATCAGGTTTGAAGCTACAACAAACCACCGTGGGCATTCATCGTTGTTCATCGTTGAACCTAAACGAGATTCGCAAACTTCCATCTTCGCCTCGTTATGACGAACTAGCAACCACCATCATCTCCCTTAGGCCACTGCGAGTCCAAAAGCGAGTTCAAGAAACACTTTGCTGCAATCCATGAGCTTCATTACACCTACAAATCAAAAATCCAGAAATCCTAAAAGCCCTAAATCTCTCAAGCAACTAAAACATCCTGCAAAATTAGGAAACCTATATCCCAGAAACAACATTTTACATACTAAAGCGTTACCCACTCACACGAAAAACAACATTTTACTCATTTCTTCAAAACATCACTACACCAAAATGCAAAATAAACAAAAGCCAAGACAGTGCAACAAAAACCTTAAACTTCACTACAAAATAAAGGACTATCTTGCAAAAAAAAAAGGAAACCAAAAGAGTCCCATTTTTTTTTTCTAGAAACTACTTTCATTCCACGTCATATTTGTTTTATTTGCCATGTACATTTAAAACTGACAGCTAATTCAACATTGACTTAGGTGGACATTACGCTGTTAACGATTTAGATATTGTCAGTGAAAAGAAAAACATTGGCCAAATTTTACAAAAATGGGATCACTTTGAATGTCAAAAAAACTCGATGACCATTTTGAACAAAAGTGATGAATATAGGAACCAAAATAGGTATTAAGCCAAATAATTACATTGAAGTTGTCATGTGTAAGCATGATTTGAGTTCAAATTCCATTGCATTGAAGTCTTCACATGTAAGGACGATTTCTACTTAAAATCAATTTAACTGAAGTTTCCATACTAATGCACAACTTATGTTCAACTTAGTTTTTGACAGAAGTCATCTCACCCAATTACGACTTGAATGGAAATTATTTTCAAAAAAGTTGCTATACTCAATATCTTTTGATAAAAATTACAAACACTCAATGACAACTTTAGTTGAAATTATTTTTAAAAAAGTTGTCACATTCAACTATGACTTCAGTGTAACTTATTTTCGAAAAAATCGCCAACATCAAACACAACTTAGCTTTAGAAGAATTCGTCTAACATGGTAGTTACTTCACCTTAATTAGAAATTTAAACTATATTAAGTAAAAATAATCTTATGGAAGTCCTCTTTAACTTCTACAACTTCATATTAATGAAAAATGAAGAAGTCTTCCCTGTTTTCATGACTTTACTACGAGGTTATTAGTATTAGCGGAATTGAGGTTGATCCCACAAGCAGGATATTTTAATCTAGGATCAAAATAATGATAGTTCGTTTACAATTATTTCAGCCTGTATATAATGCACTTGTGTTTATAAATTTCAATTCAGAGCTGACATTTTATTTGGCAACGGAAACCTTCTATTGCGTAATATATTGCGTAATACACTAGGATAAATGTTACTCTACCTTTTCGTAAGAACTAATTAACTAATTCAATTGGATTAAGACAATTTAGATATTGATATTATGTTTATCTTTATTTATTGATTTTAAATCCCCGAATATTAATTATTAATATCTTTATTTGCATTCTAGCAATTTTCTCTTCATACGCCCCTTTTACATGCTCACAAAATTCTTAAATAAAAAGTTGTTAAAGTTGTCGTTTCTCTTATTAAACATGACTTCATAGAAACGGATTATACATTCAAAGGTATTTATTTACATTTAATTTTACCTAACTTTGAAACTTATACACTTAAAAGTATTTATTTTATTATTAAATTCAAAGTGAATTTCATAAATCTGTATACAAAAGAAAGGTAGTACGTGTAAATTACTCCATCGTGTATTATTATACATAATCGTGATGGTGTTACGATGACTTTGGATCCAAATCAGAGAAGGTTGCCCTTATCAATCATCATCAAATTCCCAAGCGAAACCATCTTCACTCGTTCACTCAATCGACCACCACGGATTCAATCTTCAATAGTGCTTTAATTACACCCTAATCTATACGTTTCAAACTGTCCAACAGTGTTGTAACACGTAGAATACGTTTCACCGACGAACCGTGTCACGAGCTTGAATCTTATTGCTGCTCCACCATTTCCATTCTCTTAATCAGATCGCATCTATTTCTTCCCTTCAATCTTTCATTAAATCTCTTTCCTCGCTCTCCACCTCCTGTGTTGCAGAAGCTGCTCCCTTCACTGACATCATCGCTAACAGGTACGCGTTATGCAATTTCTTAATTCAATTTCTATCTTCCCATTCAAACAATATCCAATAAATTATCATTTCTTGATTCTCAATTTATCTGTTGTTTCAATTTTGGAATAAAACCCATATGTCGGTCCATCATGCTTCAGTTCAGTGCAGATTTCTATTTTTCTAGTTTGGAAAATTAAATCACGAATATCCTTTTAGTTCTGAGGGATGAAGATGTTATGTCGTAGGTATAATTTGTAACTAAAGACCAAAGAAAAGTAAAGTTAAGACTTGAGAATGGGGTTCGTGGTGGTGATATCATTGCCGTTAATATTGATCATCTTGATATTGGCTTTGGGGTGTTACCTGTGTGGCCGGGCCAAGGGTCGGCGACAAAACCCACAGCAGTATGGGCCTCCTGCTCCTCCAACTCAGGCCCAACCCAAATAATGCCTACCCTTTTGTCATTACTGTTTCTACCCTGTGGTTTGAGTTTGTTCATCATCAACACTACAGCCACTTTGGATTGGAGTTTGAAAACTATTGTGTAATTATAAATATATATATCAACACATCCAGGTTTTTTTCTTGGGTAACATGGTTATCTACACAGTTGATGAAAAACTAGTACAATGGAATGCTACGGTTCATAGCTTAATCTTGAATAAAATAGTAGAGCATTGAAATTTGTTTCCACATTAGTGGGTATATTTGATGATTAAGTATTTAAGTTCACGACTTCAAAAAAAAAAATGAAGTAAAATTGCTGTCGTGGTTAATTAGTTACTCATGTAATTTTTTATTTGATTTTCGTGTTTAGATTATAGTTTGTTTAAAAAATGCTAGGCGGTAGTTTCCAATTAAGAATGTCATTAATTGATGTTATAGCTCTAACAGAGTAAGAACCGATTATAAATACACGTAACCAGCCAAAACTTTAGTTTAGTCATCTTTGAAATCTAGTTTAATTTATATTTATTGATGTGGAGTCTTATTTAGAAATAGTAGTAAAAAGAAGATGGTGAGAAAAAAAGAAGTGATGGAGAAAAAGATAACTAGGATTTGAGGAGTAATAGGTTAATGGTTAACGCAATGAATGAATTGATGATGATGGGAAAAAAAGTGATATTTAGAATTTATATTCTTATAAATTTACCAAGACTTTTCTATACAAATAATTGTCTTTTAGTTATACAAAAGACAATCCTAAAAAATGAGACGTAATTAGAGTTACATAATCTAAGGCATAAAAGATGTATGTTGTAACACTTGTATCTTTTCAGAGATAAAAATAAAGAGTTTTAATAAATACTTAATGCAAGATAACTTAGCCGAACATCCATTTTGAACTTAGTTTAATGTTGGTTAGTTATCAACCAAATGTGATTGATAAAAAAGAAATTGTTCGATTTAAAAAAGAAATTAGGATTCAATTTAATTGAGATATCGAATAAAAACTAAATTCAATACAAGACAGTGTCATTTGATAATAATACCCACGTTACAACGTGACAAGTAACATTATAGTTGTCGCATGTCATGACAATAACATGACACTGACACTTTTTTTTAAGTTTAAAAATTAAAAAAGGAAAATTGAAAAATTAAAATACTACAAACAACGCACACATAACATAACATGTATAAAACTAACATTAACATTAATCTATCATAAATATCTTAATTGGATATTTTTACAAATATGATGACTTATTTAAAAAAATAGAAAAATAAATTGAATCAGAATGCCAAAAAGACTCACTGATTTTATTTATTTTAACTCGGGATTGAGTTTTAGTTCAATATAAGTGTATTATATATATATATATATATATATATGTGTGGATTTATAATAAAAGAAATTAAATATTTTAAAATAAATATATGAACAACATGTATAAAAATATGTTTATATGTACCGTACAAAACTTTCAAATATTTTTAATTTTTATAATTTATAAAAATATTGATTTAAATAAAAAATAAATATGTTTTTAGTTTTTATACAAATTTGTTTTTAAGTTCCTTTTACAAGATAAGTTACATTTTGATCTAAGAAACTTTAATTTTTCGTCTTTTAAAATTAATTACATTAAAAAAATAAGTTGAGGTGGTTACCATGTCATTTTTTTTCTGACAGCCAGTAGTCAATCTTTCTCAACTTTTCTCCCTTCCTCCACCTCCGGTGTTACCTTCGTCGTGATCACGAGCCGCCCCTTCCTTTTCACAGCAGTCCCTTGAAGCCGGATCTTGAAATCCTTCACCTCTGTCACTGTGAAACTCAGCCCCTGGCCACCGCGACAATCTTGGCCATAATCGACACCACGGAACACTTGGAAGTGAACACTGCGGCCGTCTTCCGCTTGGTCTCGAACAGGCCGGAGAGATCAAAGCCTGATGACATGGAGGAGATGAACTCGAAGGCGTTGAAGAACTTGTCAATTGCAGCCAGGAATACTCTTTCAACCTCAAATGCAACACCCTGTGATGTTTGAAGATAAACTAAATTTGATTTGGAAACAGAACTTATGCATTAGCAAAATGGAAGAAGAATTCATGTCAAGGAAACATTAAAGTCACAAAAGCTTTAGTATTAAGTTAAACAAATTACCAATTTGAGAATCAATTTAGTAGCATTCTAACATGTATTCTAATGAGCAACAAAAACACCCTAACAAATTGAGGAACTAAAAAGGTAATTTAATGATGTCAAGAATAATGCATACCGGACCAATGTTTGCTATCAATTGGCCTCAAAAGAAAGAGCAAGACCCCAATTATACAGGGCTGAAAGTCTTTTGATCACGCGTAAAAGAGGACTCACTTTCCATGTGTTTCGTTCTGACTTTAAAGCTCTCAGAGTCAAGCAGATTGTCATGGGATTCCCACATGTCTGTTATGCTGTTGGAATCCATCTTCAAAGAGAAGCTGCGATTATTTGTGAACCTCGTTCCTTTGTTTCGGTAACTATGCTCTTTATCGTCCAAGAATTTATTTTTGCTTCTCCGTATGTCCCAGAAAGCCAAAAGTGTCTCCCTTGGGAGTAGTTCTTATTCTTCCACTTTTGTTCATATCCAAAACAGAGTTAGTAGACGAGCTTTGAGTAGGATCCAAATCCAACTCATGATTTCCCTTATGTTCATCAACAAAATTCAAAGCCCTGTCTTCTACAACAGGCACTTATGTTTGATCCAATGTTCTATGCACTGCCTCTTGCTTAACGTTTTCCCTCACTTTGGTCGAATTGGAACTAAACAATTTTTCCCAAACAAACTGCTAAAAGCCTGCAACATCTGGTACCCACCTTCTCCAACTTGTTTCTTTCTTTTACCACTCTTATGGTTCTCAACCAAAACATCACCAGAGTTCTCTTCATTGCCAATCAAATCCCCAAGTACACTCTTAGCATTCTTAAGTGCAATTTTAATCTTATCTGTAACTACAAGATAGCCATAAAAATCATCCACTCGAATCTTATTATTCCTAATAGCACTTACTACTCCACTCTTCAAGTTATTGACCACAAGATCAAACTCGTCAAAAAATTCCACCAAACTCCGCAATTTTTCTGAAGACAGCTTAGAATTCGAATTGTCCTCATTTTCCCTCCTCTTACTCCCACTCGCCCTCACTTCGCCGAACGCTCCATTTCGGAGAAACCCTACCGTGAAACCAACAACGGAAGAATGACAATAGTAGAGGGAGGGAGAGAATAAGGGAAAGATTGACTAATGGCTGAAAAAAAAATTACATGACATACACCATTAGCTACCTCAGCTTATTTTTAATGGTATTGTTTTTGAGAACGAAAAATGATTGTTTTTTTAAGGACAATGATGAAAATGTAGTTTAATTTAAAAGAGAAATTAAAAACAAATTAACTTCGTATTTTAGAGACTACAAATATATTTAAATTTTTAAATAATGAAAGTTGTGTCATTTTTAAATTTACCAAAATAACATTAGGAGATTTAATTATTAAATTATATTTTGAAATTATATGAATTGATTGTAGTTTTGATAATAGGAAGGCAAAAGAGACTAAACATTAAGGTCTTGTTCATTTGAGTAGATTTGGGAGAGAGTAATTAAGAGAATTTGAGAGAATTTAAAGATAATTTTTTGTGATAAATTTTTTTAATCTGTCACATAAATTAAATCCTAAACTAATTCTCACAAATTTTACTTTCAAATTCACTCTAATTTATCTCAAAATTCACTCAAATAACCTTCAAATTCTCTCAAATCCACTCAATTACTCTCCCTCAAATCCACTCAAGTAAACAAGACATAAATTTGTAGTGTTGCTTCCTCCACCTCCACACCCTTCATGCACCTTTCCAATTTACTTTTTTTTTTTCAAAAATAGTCTTAGGTTAAATTTTTTTTACTTTTACTATTAATTTTTAATTAAATATCCTAATTTAATACTTCATTCGAGTCCACACCACCTTCCTCCTCTTTTCTTTCTCTTTCCTTTCCATCACCCACACACATCATTCCCTTCTCTTCTCTTTCTCTTCTCCATCTCTGTCACCTATTACCTCCACCCCCCTCTTCTCCTTTTCTTCTTTTTCTCTTTTCCATTTCCATCACCCATCCTCCTTTTCTCTCTTTTCCTTCCCTTTTTCATTTCCATCACCTATACTTACACTTTTATCTTTCCAATTTCAATAATCAAAACTGGCTCACAAGATTCAATTATTAAAATCAAATAAGTTTAAGACCATTTTCCAAGAACACACAATTTTACAAAGAGATTTACGAGATGGAATTGAAGAGAAAGATTAAAAAGAAAAAAATTTAGAATAGAAAGAATACAATCAGATATTTAAAAAAACAAACTAGAAGATATCCAAATTAATGGCCCGTGAAATATGTTAACAATGGGTGACTCATCCAATTTATTTGTTTATATTTGTGCATTATCATTCCACAATCTCTCACAGTGACTGAATTGAACGCGATTTTCATGCCATTTTTCCATGACTTAGATATCTTTTAAATTATGAATTTAGTAAGTTTTTATTAAAAATTTATTTTGTTTTGTGTTTTATTCTATTCATATTATGTTAGGTGAGCAATCAGAGTCAACTTTAAGGAGCTTTCCACGTTTTTTCAGTATTTTCTCTCTCTCTCTCTAAAATATCAAAATCAATTTAAAAAATGAGGAGATATTGTGTTTTAAGATACTAAGTTTAACGAAACGGTTTTCAGTAAACATATTTTTAAAAATAATTAAAAAATGTGTTTTAGAACACAATTTTAATTATTTTTAAAACTTAATTTTTGTGTTTTAAAATATGATTTTAACTTTTTAAAATTGTAATCTAAAATATGATTATTTTAAGAAAACAAAGTCATGTTTTAAAGTCAACTTAAAAAAAAAATTGTATCAGAAAAATAGAAAGAAACATTAATTATCGAAAACTACAGTGAAAAAGAAGGTTGGAAGAGGGTTGTTGTTGAGAAGATGTGAGGACTGAGAATAAATGAAAAGGAAAGGAAGATCTACATATATAATCATAACATATTCTTAAATGATTTGTTAATTAATACATTGATGACTTTTATAAAATTAATGTAATAAAAGTAGTTAAAGAGTATAATATTTAATTAAATATTAAATAATTAACATGTTCACTTCAGATTTTGAGAGACTAAAAAAATCTTATACTAATTTAAACATCAGTTTAAGAAATTTCTTTCCAAAAGCATTAATGTATAGTTTGTGGTCTTAGTAGTCTGGTGACTTAAGTCTGGGAGGAAATTCGTTAGGAACTTGCCAATGAGAAATTAAAGAACTAAGCTTTATAGAAAGTTATGATGGAGAACAATAATGGCAGTGGAATTGGAAAAGAAGACTTAAAAGAGTTACTTTTTCTTTCCAATGTTTGAAAAACAAAAATCTGCATTTTAATGTTTGACAGGTTTGAAAAAGACTGTTACATTCAATCTGTAACAATTCCAAACCCTAAATTATCTACTGACGGAAATTTTGCCCCTAAACATATAAATAAAAGGACTTAAACTTCTCCCATTCAAGGTTAATAAGATAGGTTTGTTTAATGATTTTTAATGGTAATTTACTGTACTTATTACTTACTTTAAATGGAAGAGGATCCAAATTCCAAATGAAATGAAATAGATGATGAACCAAACACATATTATAAGGTTTGTGCATTTTTTTTTTTTAAATTAGTCTTTCACTGAAATTTACATTAACATTGAATTTAAAATTATGTATAAACCATCAAGATGTCGTATTTTTTTTTATAGTTCAATATAAAACATGAATATATTTGCTCATGAAGAAACACAAATATATATATTGTTTTTAAAAAAGTGATATTTTATTTATTTAAATATTAAAAGAATTATGAAAAAAAATAATAGAAAGACTTATAATTTTTTATTCAGTGATTGGTTTTTACAAATTAGTACATTTAGAAGAATGTGAATTTGAGACATGAAAATAAAGTTAAATTCATGAATAATGTGACTCACCACCAATTTAAATTAGAATTACAAAAATTGTAGATTTTTAAATATAAATCGATTGAACTCGATTTACTTAATCTACATGTTTAAACCAAGTTGGACACCAATTTAAATTAAAATTATAACAATTTTAGTTTTTTTTTTTTTTTTTTTTAAATATAAGTCGATTGAACTCAATTTACTTAATCTACATGTTCAACCAAGTTGAAGGTAGATTGTCAGTAATCTACTAATAACAATACTTTATTGGTATTTTATCATTTTTTACAATATTTTTATTACAATTATTTACTACTTTTGATTCACAATTTAATTCTTTTAAATGTTATAATGTCGTGTAATAAATTTTGAATGAATGTTTAATTTATTTGTTTATTAAGTTATATATATTAATATTTTAATTTTTAACTAACGATAATATTTGAAAAATTAAGAAAACACTTCAGTATTACTAGAATAAAAAACCAAGTTAATATATTTTCATCCTACTATAATAAATATATAAAACAAATTATAAAAATAAAACATTTATAGTTGAGTCAATATACTAATCTACCCATTCCTAATAAATCGAATCAAATTACAAAATTTTTAGTTCATAAAAAAAAAAATCTGTATTGAGTTGATATTTTTTTTTAACTTAATCCATAGTCATTCAAATCACCTCTAATATTAAGAACATATTTTGTAACAAGCTTTTTAAAATATATCCTTTATTTATTATAATTATTAGTATTTTTGAAATTCTACTAAAATCATAAAAGTATTTTTTGAATTTCACACTTTTCTTTAGTGACCTTTAGTCGTGATATATATTGTAAGTTTCTGTTAGTTCTATCCCGTTAAAAAAGTTATGAAATAATGTATGTTACGTTAATATACGTCCCAAAAACATTACTCTACAAAAATTAAACTAATGAATATAATAATATAGTTAATTTAAAACATACTGGAAGAAATATTAATATCTAGAAACACATGTTATACAAGGTTTAATTACAATAAACTATAATACAATAGAAGTTGAAAGTTTAAGATTTTTCAAAAACAATAAACTAAATATATTAATATATATACAACATTAATTACATCTTTACTTAATTAATACAGAAACAAATAAAGATATATATTATAAATCATAATTAGATAATACATAACAAATCATAATCAATTTATTAATCGTATTCCTTGTTTTATTAGACACTGAAAAGTAGAAATCAACCAAATCTAAATTCCATTAATTTTGAAAGACGTTTAACTTGTTATATGTCACAGAAAATACCTCTAAGTTATCTATAATATGATCCATTATTAGGCTTCTTATATATTAAGGTCAGATTAGCAATAATTGTGTAAGAATATATATATATATATATATATATATATATATATATATATTATTTTCTCATAACTTCGTACCTTTATTGAATATATCTATATTATTGTATACATATCTCATTTCTTAATATTCACGACTCAAATATTTACATTACATCATACATATTTCAAGTCATTATTTCACATTTTATAATATAAAATTTTTCACATCAATCTATTAAAAATCATAAAGTACAATAATTAAAAAGATGTTCATAATATCATAAAAGAAAAAAAATAAAACTTTTCATTAGGTACCTTTTAAATCATATGACAATTTTTTTTAAATAAGTTTTTTTTTTTATTCTTTTAGCAAATTTCTTTAGGTTTTACAAAATGCCAAAATACCTATCTGAAAAAATAAAATACCGTATCAAATTTTCCCACTAAGTCAAAATAAAAACTCAACTAAATCACATATTACTTTATTGTATCATCTACACTAAAATCATAATTCGAAGAAAAACTAAAAACGAATTTTAGACTCACCAACACAAAATACCAAAATTACTAATTCTAATTTATGTAAAGCTTCTACACTAATATTTAATGTAAATTAAACCAGTTTTATTAATTCAATCTACTGCTTAAACCAAAGAAATACATATATACTAAATAATAAGCAATAATTTATATTATAATATCAAAATTGCACTTATTTTTCCACGTTCAACCAATATCCAATTAAACGACATGCATCAACTAAAACTTTCAAGCAAATCACCAACCAATCAACTTTATTCTGCCTTTCCAAGTTTCCATTCAACAACATGCATGGTTTCAAAGTAATATAAATTTATCACTTTTAAAATAATATCACATATATTAATGTAAGAAAATACGCCTATCCCTACCATTGGTGATGGTGGGTCTTTATATTAAATACTTGATTGTTTAAATTAGCATGAAATTATTATCTATTTGTTTAACTGAAATAGCAAAGAATTATAAATACGGCTAGAATATAACATTAATCAAGCACTGAAAAAAGTACGACTTTACTCAAGTTTAGTTTTACTCTATTAATTATGCAAAAAAAAATAATAATCATGTATTAAGTAGTTAGGAATTGATTAAAAGTTTATTTCTCTTAATTTGGCCACTTTGAAACCAACAACACAGGTTAAAGCAGTGTAATTATTATTTCTATTTCTACTATAAAATAAACTTGAATTTTTAATATTATTACTACTATTAATTATTGCTATTATTATATTTATAATGTGTATGTAAAACATTTAATAATTAAACATAAATAGTTATTAATTGAATAAACTATAATTTATTTTGTCCACTGGAAATTTTTATATTTGTTGGATTAAATATTTAATTTAATATTTTTTATTTTATTTGAAATATATATTCTAACAGTAACAATCCCATTAAAGTTATAGTTATTTATTTCTCAACAATCAAACTATTATGAAATGACTAAAAGTTAATTACTCCATTTGCCCCATTGTGATTAATCACACTGGTAATGCAATGGAGTAAGTAAATCAGTGAAAAAGGGCACACTATTTTTGTAGTATTTAGTCCAACCATTGACTTTTTTTTTTCTGTTCTTCGTCAACAGAACCTCCTTGATTTCTTAACAAGAGATTTTCATAACGCTTCAAACTAATACTTTTATTATGTCAATGTCAATTAGTTTATCCACTAATCAAAATCACACCCTTTTTAGTCTGAAAGACCTAATTATTAATCTTAAAACACACTTGACTAAATATAAATAATTAATATAATTATTCATAAAATACAAAAAAAAAAATCCAACAATATTAAAAGATGATTGCGTTGGTACAAAATAAAAATACATTAATAATTATCGATTTAATATTTAATTGAAAACTTATAAAATAATATTTATATATTCTAAATTCAATTTATACGTAATTGACGTGAAATCTCAAATGTATTTTTATACAAAAATATATATATTTGAATACGTGATTAAATGTTAATGGTGATTTGATAAAGAACGATAAGAATTTTATATGATAGAATTTGAACAATTTCAATCTAATTCAATAATACATAATTAACTTATAAAATGAAATAATCAGTTGTATAATATAAAATTATCTCATCTAAGATGAATATTAAGTAAGAATTTATTTCATAAAGTAATCGAGGGAGGAGAATGTACAGTAAGGGGTAGTTGGAAATTACCTATCCATTTGTGTTACAGGTCAAGTCCAGACAGAACATGAAAACCTTAACAACAAAGCACATTCTTTTTTTTCTCACCTAATATAATGTTGGACTTTTTCTTCTTCATCCTTTCGTTCGACACGGTCAGCGTTCAAACAGGGTGGCTATTTTTTTTTTTTGAGTCCTCACTGATGCACATACTTAGCATGTACAGGTCCCCATTGACGTCAGCACAATAACGCATTTCAATAATTGTTTGAGACAGACCACGAAATGACGAAGATTTTTCTTCCACTTATTTAATTTTGTATAATAACATGTGTGACTGTATCTCAAATAATCTATGAATTTAAATTAATCATAAAATAAAAAAATAATACTTTCACACACATAATGTTTTATATTTATTAATATTATCTTTTTTTACTTTTTATTTTTTATTTGTTAAAAAATTATAAAAATTTATTATTTTAAGAGTATTTTATCTTTGTTATATGTGTGAAATGAATATTAATATGTCTGAGATATCTTATTCCAGCAAATAATATATACCTTCTTTTAAGTACTAAAATAAAATTTAAAAATTCATTATAATATTAAAAAAAGATAAAGCTACAAATTTTAATTTTAACGTTGTTAAAAAGAAAAAAAGAGAGAGATGATAATGAGAGTGTGGTGTGGGTAGGTTGACTTGAACTGGCATGGCACACAAATGAGAGCAGAGTTGGTTGCGGCTCTGGCACACAGTTTCATTGTAAGATGCAAGGGACACAGTGGTCCACCATGTGATGCATATTTTTTCTCTCCTTTTATTGCTTTATATTTTTAAGTTCATACTTCTTTTTTCAAAGTAAAGCACAATCATATAATAACATATTTTTACATTTATCTAATAGTTATAAAAATATAAATTTTTATATTTTCTAAAAAAAAGAAAAGAATAAAAAATAAAAGAAAATAATGTCACATTAAGATAAAAATTTTAAGTGTGTCAAAAAATTATTATTTTTTCCTCAAAAACAGCCTTTATTTCTGTCCTTAAATATTTTCTCATTTCTTCGTCTTTTCTAAGGTAGAACATATTACTTATTTTTCCACACTCCTTTAGTCATAAACCTATTCAATAGTCTTTTATGAACCCTTCTTTTGTTGCATCATATATCACTGTCTTTTCTAGTCTTATCTACTTCCTATCTTTATTAATCAATTGATCACTTCAATTTAAACACAATATGAAAGACAAATATGTCTCTCATACTAACCACTTCAATTTTAAACTTTTTAATACTTAATATTCATTATTAATGGATTCTAGAATAAATATCTCCAAAATTATTAGTGCATAACTTCATCAAATATGAAGAAAAAAAATTTAGGCATATATACTTAAATATAAAATACTTATAGGCAGATGAAATTTTCAAGAATGTGAAAGTTTTAATGAAGATTATCTCTCATATTTCAGAGCAATTTCAATATGTATTTATTAATGTTATCTTCACATTCTTCTTTATTACCACTTGTGCAAATAAAAAAAAAACATGTAAATATCTTGTCCTTTCCATTCTTGTGTTAAACAATAAGTTGTGTTATTAATTTTATATGATAATGTTGAAAATAAAAATTTGTCTCTCTGCTAAATGAAAAGATCTATTAACAATGACATTATTTGTAAGGAAAATTATTATACAAGGTAGTTAAAATGTCTATGTCATCTTTAAAGAAAAGAGAATGAATTATGTGTTCAGGGAAACAAATATAACCATTTGAAAAAAAAAATCTAAAGGTTTTGGTGAAATTCTTTAATGAATATGACATTTATTTATTTCACTGGAAAGTAATGTAAAATTAAATTTAAAAATCAAATCATGAAATTGATATATTTTTCATTATTAATAATTCTAGTGAAAAATATTAAACACAACTGAATCTTATTGTTCTCTTTAAAAATAAATTCCGATTAAAAATCACAAAATTTATTTGTATTATTAAAAACTTAGAGTGAATATCATAAAATAATTTATATTTTTTTAAAACTTTTTGAAATTTTGATCCAATACGACCCTTAATAATGTATCTTAGAAGTTGAATTTTTTTTTTAAAAAACTATTCATTCATAATATTCTATAGTAACGACAAATATATAATAACAATTGGTAAAGGTTGATTCATGTACAATAATCAACTACTGAAAAAATTGTAAAGATTGAAAAGGACAAAAAATACACTTAAATTTAAAAAAAAGTAATAATTTTCAAAATAAAACAATATAACATATTTTAAACTCTTGTAAAGAAAATGGTTTATTCCAGTCAAAGACCTTGACCACTTAAGTATTAAAATATAGGCCAATATATGATTAATTTTTTTAATTCTTTAGTTTCATTTGGTATCATCTCACGTGCTTAGACTCGATGATATAGTTTTTGAGAAATATGTACAGCAATATTATCCTATAAACAAATTATCTCAAGAAAAGTATAAACTCAAGTCCATCCTTATATATCACCAAATAAAAGTCTTATACCGATCTATATAAATGTCACAAAAAATTATATAAAATGGAATAGAATAATTAACTAGAACATGTTTAAATATACAATTAAAATGTTTTGAATAATTTTTCTATTAGAAGGTAAAAAAGACTTTAAAAAATATTTCTATCTTATATATCTAAATAGACAGAAATTTGGACTATATTGTTATACGGGATTAGGTCTATTGAAACGAACTAGTCTTTTATATAACGTGGTAAATGAAAGATTGAAGAGTGTTATATTATTATATAGCTTTCACTTGAGCAAGTGGTGAGAAAAAAAGATAAATATGGAAGTATAAGTATTAAAAAAGTAGATTACATATAAGAATAGAATCTCTTAGTTAATTGGATGGTGTGTGTGGAAAAGTAGGAAAGCAGAGAATGTGAGATGAGAGGAGCGATTACACTTAAAAAAATAATTATTGACGAATTGAGATCATTTTGAAGGAAACAATTAGTATCGTATTAAGATTACTTACTACACGTTGTATTTTGTTATGGACATGCAAGCTTGACCAAGCGTTACCATCCTTACTTTTTCTCCCTCCAATGCTCACCAACCAACCTCTTTCACTCTTTGGTCCACTCAGTTGGGCGCCACCACACTCAGCTACCAATGCACTACTCCACGTGCCACAATCCCACGCCATGTTCCAATCCGACGTTCCTAATTCATTTTCAACAAACCCCATTTCTCGTTCCCTTCAGCTACCTACCCAACACACACCAACTCACCTCTATATAACTCTTCCACCAAATTCTTTTCTTCTCAGGAAATCCTCAAATTCATAAACAAACACACATTTCCTCTCTTTCTCTCTCTCTTTACAAAACTCATCTCCATTTTTTCATTCTCTTCACTCTTTTAAGATGGAAGCAACTACCCTCACCAACGCCAACCAAAACGGTTCCTTCTGCTTGACTTCCACCAAGAGCAGTGATCCTCTGAATTGGGGAACAGCCGCGGAGGCGCTCAAGGGGAGCCACCTCGATGAGGTCAAGCGCATGGTGGCCGAATACCGTCAGCCGCTGGTCCGCCTCGGTGGCGAGACGCTCACCATCGCTCAGGTGGCGGCGGTGTCTGCACACGACCAAGGCGTGAGGGTGGAGCTGTCGGAGTCCGCTCGGGAAGGTGTTAAGGCGAGCAGTGAGTGGGTGATGAACAGCATGAACAATGGCACTGACAGTTACGGCGTCACCACCGGCTTCGGTGCCACCTCACACCGCCGAACCAAACAAGGTGGTGCACTTCAGAAAGAACTCATCAGGTAACCAAACACAAACTCTACGTATATATATAAATATCTACGCTTACTATACGTTTTATTTTCCTTGTTTTCAATCTTTCATGTGTCCGGTGCTGCTTACTGAGCATGGTACTTACCTAAATTTAGCAGCATAAAAAATTACTACCTTACCATCTGATCGTCTTTTATATATATTCATTCAAAGACATGCATGATTAAGGTTCTCTTTCTAAAATATCGCGAACCAATTCTCAACTACGTCAACAAAATGTTTTATATTTGTTTTTTCTATTTTTAATGTAATTACATTTTTTTTGTTAAATATATTTTTGTCTCTTGAATTTTAGTGAAAATTAAAATTAAATTTTGAACTAATTTTGTTCTTCATTATCTAACTGTTTGAATTTAATTATTTTAATCAAATTTTTGTCTTTTACTTCTTTGGTTTTTATATAATGTGTGACTATATTTTTAACAGTAATGCATGGAAAATAATTACTGCAAACATATGCTTTCATCAAGGTGGATTTACTATATGATTAATTTAAAACAGGAATTCCTAATTATGATTGTTTTATTTGTTTTCAGGTTTTTAAACGCTGGAATATTTGGAAATGGGACTGAATCATGCCACACACTGCCACACACAGCAACTAGAGCAGCCATGCTAGTGAGGATCAACACTCTTCTTCAAGGCTACTCAGGCATCAGATTTGAAATCTTAGAAGCAATCACCAAGCTCCTTAACAACAACGTTACCCCATGTTTGCCACTTCGTGGTACAATCACGGCTTCTGGAGATCTTGTTCCACTTTCCTATATTGCTGGTTTGCTAACTGGCAGACCTAACTCCAAAGCTGTTGGACCTTCTGGAGAAGTACTTAATGCCAAGCAAGCTTTTCAATCGGCTAACATCAATTCTGACTTCTTTGAATTGCAACCCAAGGAAGGCCTTGCCCTTGTTAATGGCACGGCTGTCGGTTAGCTTCTATAGTTCTCTTCGAGGCAAATATACTGGCTGTGTTATCTGAAGTTCTATCAGCCATTTTTGCCGAAGTGATGCAAGGGAAGCCTGAGTTCACCGATCATTTGACACACAAGTTAAAGCACCACCCTGGTCAAATTGAGGCTGCTGCCATCATGGAGCACATTTTAGATGGAAGTTCTTACATGAAGGATGCCAAGAAACTGCACGAAATAGATCCTTTGCAAAAGCCAAAACAAGATAGATATGCCCTCAGAACTTCACCACAGTGGCTTGGTCCTCTCATTGAAGTGATTCGTTTCTCCACAAAGTCAATTGAGAGAGAGATTAACTCTGTGAATGACAACCCTCTTATTGATGTTTCAAGGAACAAGGCACTGCATGGTGGTAATTTCCAAGGAACCCCGATCGGAGTCTCCATGGACAACACACGTTTGGCTCTTGCATCTATTGGAAAACTCATGTTTGCTCAATTCTCCGAGCTTGTCAACGATTTTTACAACAACGGTCTGCCTTCAAATCTCACCGCTAGCAGAAATCCTAGCTTGGATTATGGTTTCAAGGGAGCTGAAATTGCCATGGCTTCCTATTGCTCTGAACTTCAGTATCTCGCAAATCCAGTAACAAGCCATGTCCAAAGTGCGGAGCAACACAACCAAGACGTGAACTCTCTTGGTCTGATTTCATCCAGGAAGACAAATGAATCTATTGAGATCCTTAAGCTCATGTCTTCCACCTTCTTGATGGCACTTTGCCAGGCAATAGACTTGAGGCATTTGGAGGAGAATTTGAAAAGCTCGGTCAAGAACACTGTCAGTCAAGTTTCCAAGAGGACTCTTACCACAGGTGGCAACGGAGAACTCCACCCTTCAAGATTTTGCGAAAAGGATCTACTGAAAGTGGTTGACAGAGAGTATGTATTTTCCTACATAGATGACCCATGCAGTGCTACATACCCACTGACGCAAAAACTCAGGCAAGTGCTTGTAGACCATGCCTTGGTAAATGCGGAGAATGAGAAGGATGTTAACACATCGATCTTCCAAAAGATTGCAATTTTTGAGGAGGAGTTGAAGACCGTCTTGCCTAAGGAGGTTGAAAGTGCAAGGGCTGCTTATGAGAGTGGGAAAGCTGCAATTCCAAACAAGATCAAAGAATGCAGATCTTATCCACTGTACAAGTTTGTGAGAGAGGAGTTGGGGACTGGTTTGCTAACCGGAGAAAAGGTGAAGTCACCAGGTGAAGAGTTTGACAAGTTATTCACTGCAATATGCCAGGGTAAAATCATTGATCCTCTTCTCGAATGCCTTGGGGAATGGAATGGAGCTCCTCTTCCAATATGTTAATTTTATCGTCACTTCTTAAATGTTTTTTCTTTTGTATCTATGTAACTCTATGTTTTAAAACTATGCAATGTAAGCCAGTGTTTTCAAATTTGGATTGGTATTCAATTCAGGTCGAATATAGGTCAATGCATCATCAATTATATTAACTTATTAATTAAACTGCGTAACTAGTCCTTTATTAAAAATCCTAAAAAAATGTACCTTTGCATGCAAATCTTGCATTTATAAAGCTTATACTATACCTAAAGAAACACAAGTTAACAGAAGTTTATAAACTCATCCCTCAAATTCAAAATACATGACCACCATGACTTGAGAGCTTGGTACCTAATTAAATATAGGAAAATCCATATAGCAGAACATATCACCATTAACATACATACATATATGCTCAGCCGGGTACAACTAAATAGGAGCTACATTCAACTACCTCACACGACGACTTGAAAGTTGGTAAAAGGGACACGAACGGATATTTGAGAAAAGAGATAGGTGTATACGAAGAAGAAATCTTCAGCATTATCTTCTTTCCCATGATATATCCGTTCGTTCCTCTTACAAATGACTAGTTTGATGAGTTCGACGTCTTTTCCATCTCGCACAACGTAAGACCAGTCCGTTCACTCTTCTAAGTTTTTCTTCTAGCGAAAATAGGTGACGTACTCTCTTACTTCGTGACACGCTTAGTCGTAACTCGAAATCGTAAGCAAGGTCTGAACATACTCGTCCTCCTCATTTTCGCCATCTAGCTCCACTCCTCCATAGTGGAGACCGATCACGGTACCGGAAAAGGCCCTATCACTATGTACACCAGCTGAAACATCAACCTAGTTGTTATCCAAGTCAATTGTCTCGAAAAAGAATGAAGACACAGAACTCGAAGACGAAGATTGAGCATTGTCGCCAATGAATCCCCCGACCTCCCCTTCCTGATGACTCCTAAGACGAAGACAGATGAACGGTAGACATTATTACTACCTTAAAGCAAGAATGAAATCTGAGCGGTAAGCAGAGTAAGTGGAAAAAACTGGTCATCCACTCCTGCGAGGCGCAGACCACGATGCAAGGAAACGTGTTCTCGCCACAATGCTTAATTCAAATCTGGCCAAATGGTGAGGAGCCCAATCAAAACAGAAGATCATGGCCCACGCTCCCGAACAGTTCCAATAACAAATCCCTATGTCATCAGATATTGGCTAGCGCTTGGGAGACCTGTGTACCGTAGAACCGTGCGGGCGTGGAGAAGGTCTGTACGGTCAAGATCATTGAATGACTTACCGGTCTGAGTGATCGATACTATTAAGCTTCATCCAATCCAGATTATCGGTAAACATTGTTTATTAGCCAATGGGTTGTGATTAGAAGTCCATTAATTATAAGCACATTTCGAAATCTATAAATACAAGTCAAATATATGAAGGTAAGTAATTGCATTTATTACAAATTTAAGAATTTGTTGTGACACCGATCAAATCAATCACTAACTTAAGTATTGAAGTGTCAACAGAAGTTCGGACAAAGAATGATTTTAATTAAGTGTGTGTAGAATAACCTAAACTAGCTTAAAAAAAATATGAAATAATGTTTTGTAGAAATCTCAACCCTATATCCAAAATATATATATATATATATATATATATATATATATATATTGAAAAGAAAAATAATGTTAAATTAATTAAACACATAATAAAATTTAATTAAACCAAAAATAAATATTGGGAAGAAAACGAATCACAGAAAAGAATTAAACCTTTTCTTGGTTATTTTTCTCTTAAATTAAAAAATATTTGTATTTGTTAATTAGTAATTTATTTCCAACAATATAATTTCTAAAGAAAGATTAGGTAAAACTAGAGTTGACGCTTGGTCCACGGTGATGATTACTATAACTATAACTATAACAGTGGAGTAAATATCGTATTCACATAATTAATTAACCTCACTTTGATCATTTTGCTGTCACTTTCGTCTATGGAAACACCACCGGTCTCGCCAGTCAGCTAGATTTTACAAACAAAGTTCCTGTTTCAATGATAAGTCTAATTCAATATTTTTATTTTATTCTATTTATATATTATAATTTGAGTGCATTTTTAATTAAAGTATAATTTGTAACTCACAATAGGTTTAATAGTCTATTAACGAAAGATACGAACCAAATATATTAGAATAAGGAAAATATGTTTTAACACATAAATTTTTTATATTTATTTAATTTTTTTTTAATTTTCTTTGTTTTTAAAAGTATAAATATTTACATTTTTATAATTATTTTACTCTTTGTTTTATTAAATAAATGTCAATGTATCATGCTGGTCTTAGAATAAATATGACTCTCATGTCATATTAATCTAAAAAAATTAAAATTTCTCTTCATTAACTTAATGTTTCATATATATTATAAATTATTTTTTATTTTTAATCGATATAGATCACTATCGTCCTCTTGTCATTTCAGGTGTGGTGACCCGAAGAATCCGCGCGAGGCCATGTCTGAGGTCTTCCAAATCAACGTATGTGGTCCGTTTTTATTTGGTGGGTTAACCCGGTCGGATAAGACTGGTCCGATTTGTGATGCCAGTCAACAGTGGTTCCTTGTTATAAAAAAAAAGAAAAAAGAAAAAAGAAAAAAAGGAATTTTCGCTGAAGGCCATAAAATAAAAAAGATGGATGATTAGAGCAGTTGACTTGAATTCGCATGTTACAGATCAGGCCATGTGATTCACGCATTTCTTGACATGAAGTTACTATTCATATTTGCACATGATTCCTTTGATTATATATAAAGTATGTTTCATACCATTTTAATTAATCAAATGAATTAGTTTATATTTATTATAAAACCATTAATTTAATTTAATTTAATAGTCACTTAATTTGAACGAAATAATATAAACAAATTATATATCCCATATAAAGGATTTTATATATTGTTATATTTTAAGAAAAATTTCCTTAATGATGTTTTTTTAACAATTATTGGTTAATTCTAACTATTTCAATTTTTTAAAATATTTTTAGTATTTTTCAATTTTCAAGAAACGATTTATAATATTTATAAAAAAATAAAAATTACTAAATATGAATTTAACTGACTATCTTTGTTTTAAAAAATGTTATAGTATTTTTAAAAAAATGTAAGAATAAATAATAATAATAATATTTTAAAAAAATAAAAATAAAAACATTGAAATTAGTCATTTAAAAATATTAATTTAACCCAAAATTTTCAGAATTATTATTTCTTTTAAAAAAGTAATAACTTAGGTTTTATTTATTTATTTAACTTCAAATTTGTCTTAACTTAAAAAAACACAATCTTAACATTCTTTTTAAAAAATGCTAATAAATTTAAAAAATATATTAATTTTTTGAGTATTCAAATATTGACTTAAAAATCCAAATAAAGAAGAGAATAATCCAATTATTTTACTTTGATTTTATTATTGTTTAATTGGTACAAGTTCGCTCAAACAACATATATACGAGATATCACTTAAATGGTAAGTTCATCGTTAAGAGAAAGTTCTCTTATTTAATGAAGATCTATTAGTAAGGTGACATATTCCTGAACGCAGATAAGTTTTAAAGTACAAACTAGTTATGTACAAGTATATGAAAGTATTAAATTTAAATGTATGAAATAAAAATATATTACGAATGATTGTATATAATATGATATTATATCATCAATTATAGTTGCAGTACTAATTATACGAATTTATTAAGAAAAAAAAATAACTTTATTAATAATCTAAATAATATACATTAAAATTACGTATAGTTGAAAGCTAAATAAAATTGTTACATTAAATTTGATTCTGTATTCTTATATTTTAAAGATAATATATATATATATATATATATATATATATCCTAATATTTTTATTACTGTTTCAAATGTAGGATCCAAGATCAAACAATTCAAACTATCTCTGCTTTTGCTCTCGCGATCTTCCACGTTTTCTCACAGATCGGTTGTGATGTGCAGGTTAGCATTTCGACGCTCAAGTCAGCAAAGTCAATAAGTAATCAGTGTGAAATGTGATCATAGCCAAAAGTGAAATACCTGACTAATACTCCTATATTTATAAGCATCAGACTCAAGTAATTGACATTAACTACCTGTAACTGCTGACCCATAAAGATTTGTAACCGTTGCAGCAGAACTCCGCAATGTTCGCTCACTAATTCATTAATCCTCATCCTATGCCCGTTCTTCGCCCTCACTGACCGATCGGTTCGCCAGTCTTCCCGGTCCACCCCATTATTCCTCTTATACACTTATTCGTCGTCACCTGTCCGACCATCTCCTTATATTGACCGATCATCTCCTTACATTGACCGATCATCTCCTTATATTGACCGATCATTTTCTTATACTAACCGATCATCTCCTTATACTGACTGACCATCTCCTTACACTACAATTACCTTCTAACAAAGATAAAAATAAACATTCGTACTAATAAAAAAAGCCACCTGGTTTGAAAAAAAAAAAAACTTTACTTACCACTACTAGCAAATTTTATTAGAAAATTGACTATACCACTTATCATAAGAAATTTTCAAATAAGTAATCTTTAAAATAAAATAAAAAACAATATATAAACTTTTTTCCGAAGAGAATAGCGTATTTTAGTAAAAGACTTTCTCGGATTGTTTAGGAGGCACCCAAGTACTAAAGTATGGGGGCAACAAGGAATTGTTTTAAAACATTATAATCTAACTATCTAATGCATATGATTTATCTATAATGTCATTTCAACGAAGACCACACATGAGATATTATGAAGAATCAATATTAAAAATTGAAGATGATGCATTCATTGAGTCATATTATTGGAAGGATCGAATTTCTTTACATGAACACCATATTCTTCTACAATTAATATGTCAATTTTGACGTAGAATTTCATTATCTCACATGCCTTCATTTTCAAAACTCCAATATATATTAAAAAGAAGAAGTTAACTTCTTGAAAAACTTATAAATAGCTTTCTATATTAAAAAAACATAAATTAAAATTTTCAGTTTGAAATATTGCTACGTTTGATAAGAACACGTACGCGTATCGTAAACCCTAGTTAAACAAAACTCATACATTAGATTTGACTAACAAACAATTAATTTCCCGTAAACATGAATAATTTTAGTAGGAAAACATTATATTTAATGTCTAATGATGTTATAACAATGAATAGTAATGAGATAATAGGGTAAAGGGAACGAGGGAGATGAGTAGAAATTAAGTAGATTTAAAAATTTGATAATTGACCACACTAATTTGAAGTAAAGGATTAGTATAGAGACTTGACCAAGTGCGACAATGTGTTGTTCGTAGCAAAGCTCACCAACTACCTTCTTTAGTTTGGTCCATCCCGTTGGGCGCCACCATACTCAGCTACCAAGAAACAACCCAAATGCATTCTTCCACGTGTCACAATCCCAGGCTAAGTTCCAATCCAACGACGCTAATTCATTTTCAACAAACCCCATTTCGCATTCCCTTCAGCTACCTACCAAACACCGTTGCATGGCACCACGCGAACCAGACCTCTATATATATCTCCAACCAAACTCTCTTCTTCTCAGGAAATCCTCAAACACATAAACTCCTAACCATTTCCTCTCTCTCTATACAAAACTCATCTCCATTTTTTCATTCTCTTCATTCTATCAACATGGAAGCAACTACCCTTACCAACGGTCACCAAAACGGTTCCTTCTGCTTGCCGTCCGCCAAGAGCAGTGATCCGCTGAATTGGGGAACGGCCGCGGAGGCGCTCAAGGGGAGCCACCTCGACGAGGTCAAACGCATGGTAGCCGAATACCGTCAGCCGCTGGTCCGCCTCGGTGGCGAGACGCTCACCATCGCTCAGGTGGCGGCGGTGTCTGCACACGACCAAGGCGTGAGGGTGGAGCTGTCGGAGTCCGCTCGGGAAGGTGTTAAGGCGAGCAGTGAGTGGGTGATGAACAGCATGAACAATGGCACTGACAGTTACGGTGTCACCACCGGCTTCGGTGCCACCTCACACCGCCGAACCAAAGAAGGTGGTGCTCTGCAGAAAGAACTTATCAGGTAACTAACTAACTCTACTCTACTCTACTCTACTCCCCCCTCTCTCTGTATTTATACACACACATACACTCTACGTATATATAGATATACGTTTCGTAGTGGAATGTATTTTCTGGGTACTGTACTCTTCGGGTTACCTATAATCTAACCGTTTCATAAATTACTACAACTTAAAAGTAACGTTTTAGATAACCTTACTTGCGTATTTGTTGATGATATTGGATTTTTAGTTTATCATTGAATTGTCATATTTTTTATTTAAAATAAATTGTAATAAAGTTTGTTTAAAGATATTTTCATTTTTAAAAAAGTAAAAGAATTGGAACTTTGAGTGTTGGCTTACTGTAGAACACAAAAATTATATCATTCTATTACTGCTTTTATGTATATTCATTCTATGATGAAGAAGCATATTTTCTTAGAAGGTATTGTGGAAAACTGATGAAAGGGTTTGGGAGTTTGAGACGGAGAAAAAAAAAACATGTAATTTATTAGGATGGCATCTTAAGTAGGGGAAGGGTTGGTGACACCTCGTATTATTGCAACCCATGTTTGACTCAAGTTCTTCCCATTGATGTCATTTTCTAATTTTCTTTTATTTTAAATTGGACGGCTCTCACCTAACTATACCCATATTGGAAAATTGCCATCAAACTACCACTTACACTTCCACAGCTTAAAATATTCAACTTTTATATCAACCATATCAAAAGCGTAATAAAAATATTATTTGACACATATGTATTTTTTACATTCATATGATAATGTTTTTATTTATCTTTTATTCTTTTTTTTTTAAATCTATAAAATTTTATATTTTTAGATATTTTATCCTTATATTTTATATTAAATGAAGGTAAAAGTGTGTCATGATATTATTTTTAAAAATAAAAAGATTTTATGCTAAAAGGACTATTGTAAAAATGAATATTTTTTATTCCAAAATATAAGTTTTTATATCTTTCTTAGTTATGAATTCTCACCTGAGTCTTATATTATTAATTGTCTTTAAACATATAGGTAACGCGCTTTCATCAAGGTGGATTTACTATATGATTAATTTAAAATAGGAATTCCTAATTATGATTGTTTTATTTGTTTTCAGGTTTTTAAACGCTGGAATATTTGGAAATGGGACTGAATCATGCCACACATTGCCACACACGGCAACTAGAGCAGCCATGCTAGTGAGGATCAACACTCTTCTTCAAGGCTACTCAGGCATCAGATTTGAAATCTTAGAAGCAATCACCAAGCTCCTTAACAACAACGTTACCCCATGTTTGCCACTTCGTGGTACAATCACGGCTTCTGGAGATCTTGTTCCACTTTCCTATATTGCTGGTTTGCTAACTGGCAGACCTAACTCCAAAGCTGTTGGACCTTCTGGAGAAGTACTTAATGCCAAGCAAGCTTTTCAATCGGCTAACATCAATTCTGACTTCTTTGAATTGCAACCCAAGGAAGGCCTTGCCCTTGTTAATGGCACGGCTGTCGGTTCTGGCTTAGCTTCTATAGTTCTCTTCGAGGCAAATATACTGGCTGTGTTGTCTGAAGTTCTATCAGCCATTTTTGCCGAAGTGATGCAAGGGAAGCCTGAGTTCACCGATCATTTGACACACAAGTTAAAGCACCACCCTGGTCAAATTGAGGCTGCTGCCATCATGGAGCACATTTTAGATGGAAGTTCTTACATGAAGGATGCCAAGAAATTGCACGAAATAGATCCTTTGCAAAAGCCAAAACAAGATAGATATGCCCTCAGAACTTCACCACAGTGGCTTGGTCCTCTCATTGAAGTGATTCGTTTCTCCACAAAGTCAATTGAGAGAGAGATTAACTCTGTGAATGACAACCCTCTTATTGATGTTTCAAGGAACAAGGCACTGCATGGTGGTAATTTCCAAGGAACCCCGATCGGAGTCTCCATGGACAACACACGTTTGGCTCTTGCATCTATTGGAAAACTCATGTTTGCTCAATTCTCCGAGCTTGTCAACGATTTTTACAACAACGGTCTGCCTTCAAATCTCACCGCTAGCAGAAATCCTAGCTTGGATTATGGTTTCAAGGGAGCTGAAATTGCCATGGCTTCCTATTGCTCTGAACTTCAGTATCTCGCAAATCCAGTAACAAGCCATGTCCAAAGTGCGGAGCAACACAACCAAGACGTGAACTCTCTTGGTCTGATTTCATCCAGGAAGACAAATGAATCTATTGAGATCCTTAAGCTCATGTCTTCCACCTTCTTGATGGCACTTTGCCAGGCAATAGACTTGAGGCATTTGGAGGAGAATTTGAAAAGCTCGGTCAAGAACATTGTCAGTCAAGTTTCCAAGAGGACTCTTACCACAGGTGGCAACGGAGAACTCCACCCTTCAAGATTTTGCGAAAAGGATCTACTGAAAGTGGTTGACAGAGAGTATGTATTTTCCTACATAGATGACCCATGCAGTGCTACATACCCACTGACGCAAAAACTCAGGCAAGTGCTTGTAGACCATGCCTTGGTAAATGCGGAGAATGAGAAGGATGTTAACACATCGATCTTCCAAAAGATTGCAATTTTTGAGGAGGAGTTGAAGACCGTCTTGCCAAAGGAGGTTGAAAGTGCAAGGGCTGCTTATGAGAGTGGGAAAGCTGCAATTCCAAACAAGATCAAAGAATGCAGATCTTATCCACTGTACAAGTTTGTGAGAGAGGAGTTGGGGACTGGTTTGCTAACCGGAGAAAAGGTGAAGTCACCAGGTGAAGAGTTTGACAAGTTATTCACTGCAATATGCCAGGGTAAAATCATTGATCCTCTTCTCGAATGCCTTGGGGAATGGAATGGAGCTCCTCTTCCAATATGTTAATTTTACTGTCACTTTCTTAAAATTTTCTCTGTACCTATACAAGTGAAGCCATAATCAATTGGTTTCACAAGCCTTTTAAACCTTATTCTAATGTTTCCTACATGTCAAATAGGACCTTGTAATTTAATATTATAGTGAAATTTCAGTTGTTTAATAATTCGGATGACTAGATATTCTAAATTTGTTTTTTTCTTTTATAGTTTGCTATGATTTTGTTAGAGGTGCATACCGACTCACCTACTAGATGTCTATCTACTTTACATTTCTTTATATAATGAAATATGAAAAAATTATATAATTTCTGATAGGAATGAACCAATAAGCAGAAAAGATAAAAAAAAAAATTGTATTATTGTTCACTTGGCCTAAACAAACATAAGAGAAGAAACCCTCAACACATGAAATATCGTAACCTCATTCTTATTTCTCCCAAAATGCCAGCCTTTCCAACACATGCTTCTTCCTTTTCTCTATATTTTTCCACTCCTTTCTTTCATACACCTTACTGAACTTTCCTTTAGAATTATATTCATATCAACTACACCTCCCATAATTTTCACCTTGTCCTCAAGGTGAAGTTCTGGGAAGTAATTCTCCATCTTTTGTAGAGATTTCTACGAATTTTCGCACAATTGCATACCCTTCTATTTCATTAACACCTTTGCAACCTCTCCTTCCCCTTCCCTAAAAGCTAGAATCTCTTTTGGTTGCATTTTCCAACTCCTAATTATTAGTTATACACAGAGGAAGTGGCTACATTGTTACGTTTATTGACACAATTGGCTTGGCTTTAATAAGGAAACATGAAAAATTAGATGGACCTTGCTACCTTCTGGAAACTTCAATTTATAAGCTACCTCTCCCACTCTTTCACTGAATTCATAGGGCTCGTAATATCTCAGACTCAACTTTTTATTAATTCTCTTGACTAATTTTTGTAACTTATATGGTTGGATTTTCAATTAAACCCAATCCCCAATCTAGAATTCAACCTTTCTTCTATGCTTGTCTGCTTGCTGCTTCATGTGATTTTGAGCTTGCAATAAGTGGTCTTTGAGTTCAGCCAACATCTCATTCCTCTCTTGCATCATAGAGGACACTTCTTCCACGGGAATAGTTGGCATATCTCCTTGCACCATAGGAGGGGGATCTCGCCCATAAAGGGCCCTGAAAGAAGTCATTTTCATAGCTTCATGGTAATTAGTATTGTACCAAAACTCAGCCCAACTCAACCATCTATGCCAATGCTGAGGTTTTGTCCTTGTTAAGCATATGAGATAGGTCTCCAAGCACCTATTCTCCACCTCAGTTTGACCATCCGTTTGAGGATGGTAAGCTGAGCTAAATTTCAATTTAGTCACGACCATTTTGAACAACTCTCTCTAGAAAGAACTCATGAAGACCTGGTCTCTGTCTGAAATAATTAACTTGGAATTCCATGAGGTTTTACCACTTCCTTCAAGAATAATTCAACCACTTCTATAACACTATAAGGGTGTGTTAAGGCTAAGAAATGCGCATATATTGTAAACCTATCCACCACCACTAAAATTGTATCCATTCCTTACGACTTAGGCAATCCTCCCACAAAATCCATGGATATATCAATCCAAATTTGTTTGGGAATTGGAAGGGGTTGTAGTAGTCCTGCTGTACTTAATGTTTGATACTCTCTGGCAGATCTCGCATCCTCTTACGTAAGCTTGGATTATCATCCTCATTGTATTCTCTTATAGGTCTTGAAAAATCCCCATGAGTTTAGATAACCACTTGTGGTCTCCCTCTCCTATTAATCTTTGATCAACCAAGAATTTTAGACTCATTTGATCCGCGTGCACAATAAAGGGCCTTCCCAACAAGTAATGTCTCCATTTCTACACTGCTATCACCACGACTATAAACTCTTAGCCAAAGGAACACTTCTTCTTATTCACCACCAGACCATGTCTTAAAGTTGTCAAAACTTGTCTCAGTTCAACCTAATGACTATTTATCTCCTTGCTATTAATTAAGATATCATCAAAAAATACAAGGGTAAACCTTCTCAAATAAGGTCGCAATACTTGATTCATGAGACCTTGGAAGATCGAAGGAGCATTGGTGAGTCTAAGCGACATCACCAAAAACTCATAATGTCCTTCTAAATGTTATCTTCGCCACATCTTCATCCTTCATTCTAATATAGTGAAAACTAGACTTCAAATCCAGTTTAGTAAATATGTGTGCCCCTCCTAATTCATCCAACAATTTGTCTACCACTGGAATAGGGAACTTATCAGGCACCATGAGCTTGTTCAAGACCCTATAATCCATCCAAAATATCTATCCTTGATATCGAATAACATGTCTAGATAGAAAAGAAACTAAGAACTAAACAAGGACAATTAAGAAATGGAATTAAATAACTTAAAATGTAAGAGAGAAAAGAGAGAAACCTATGAATTGAAAAACATGTCATTTGAAAGGATTCAAGATAAATTCCAAGAAAGATTGTCACTTGTTTTTTATAAGATTCAAATTTAGACCGAGATAAAATTTTATCTAAAAAAATAATACAATTGAATGTAAAACACTCTTTATAATATTTCATGATACTTGTGGACTTGCACAAGGAAGGATTACCTCTCAACACCCTCTTCTTCCTCCAAGGACCCCAAGCCAACTCTAGATTTATGAAATTGGCCTTCACTTCTTACAAACTTGATAACCAATCTATTCCCAACATCACATTCGTTCCTCCCAACTCCATTATAATTTTTTTTTGGTTGGATTAACACCCCTTGCTCTTCTAAATTTAGGTGCTTACACATTGCCTTATTCTTTACTTTTTCTCTTGTTCCATCACCTCCACTTCAAACTCTCGGGTGTCCTGCACTTCTAACTTCAAGAGAGTGACTAATTTTTTCAAAATAAAATTAGCGAAAAAGTTGCAATCCATCAACATAGGAACATCCAATCCTCTTAATTTTCCCATAATCTTGAAGGATTTATTAGAGGTTAAACCCTCCTTGCTTTTCAATGAAAGTTGTAAGACTTTCACGACAAGAATTTTTGCTTATTCCTCTTCTTCTTCCTCAAATCTGATTCCTCCTCTTTAGATCCTCCCATCAATATAAGTTGTAATGCTTCATCTTGCAATTATGATCCTTACCCCACATCTCACCACATTTAAAACATAAGCCCTTCCTATTCCTTTCTCGCAACTCCTCTGTGACTAGAATTCCCTTCTTCATACCATCCTCTTTTCTATTGCATAAACCCATGATTGGGCTTACCAAGCACCTTGTCAATTTCTTTTTTCTCCATGTTAAGTAGCCCTGTTTTGTGCAACGTGTTATTTTTCTCCTCTAATAATAACGTCTTATCCATCAACTCCTGCAATGTGCCGCATGACACCATAGACTAGACCATTCTCATCAACTTAACTTTCAACCCTGACATTGTCAAACTGTGTCTCTATCTCTATCTTCTTCTGAATACTGCTGAACCTACAACTGTTAAGCAGGTCTTGTCCTCCTCTCTCTGGTGAAAGATTATGTAAGATGAATATGATGCTTTATTGGCAAATAACATAAAAGAAAACCCTGATGGCACTGTTAACAGTTACAAAACCCGGTTAGTTGTATAAGGCTTTCATAAAAAAATTGGTTTTGATTATTCTGAAACTTATTCTGGGTGTCTAACGTTGATGACAAACGTTCCACTTCTGGTGCTTGTATTTTTCTTTGGTTCCAATCGGGTTTCATGGTGGTCCAAAAAGCGAACATTGATAGCTCGTTCCAGTGCCGAAGTTGAATACTGCAGGCTTACCATCACTGCCTCTGAAATGGTTTGGTTGCAATCTCTACTTGAAGAATTACAAGTCAATTGTGCTACACCCAAGAACAAAACATATGGAAATGGATAATTTCTTTGTTCTTGAAAAAGTGCTTAATAACTCCTTAATTGTTACTCACATTCCTGTTGCCGATCAAGTTGCTGATACTCTTACTAAACCACTCTCCCAAACTCGATTTTCTATTCTACGTCACAAACTCAATGTTATAGTCTCTTTTCAATACCCTTGAGTTTGAAGGGGTTGTTAGAGTATATATACCCTATGGTTTTCTTTATTCTATATGCACCTCATTTTTCTATGTAATAATGAGATCTTCTAGAATCTGTTTTTCTGACAGTTTTTTATGATTATGTTAGAGATGCAAGCTAACTCACCTATTAGGTGTCTATATAACAATGTACTCTGGATCTTGACGTAATGAAATGTACAAATTTTACAGATTATTCCTATCTCTTAATTTTATCACGGACCAATATCATGTTTTTAAAAAGATAAGTAATCATCATCAATAATAGTCATATAGTTTGTGGTAGGTGTTACTTTTAATTTTTATAAAAAAAAGTTATTAACTTTAGAAATAATTAATTATTTAATTGACTTAATACTTAGTTTTCAATTTTTTCGAGTATTCAAAATTGTCTTAATTTTTGTAAGGCTTAATATCTCTTTTGATCCCTCTTTAGGGGGAATCTTCAAGTGCGTCCCACCTTTTTAAAAAAGTTTAATGTGATCTCAACTTGTGAAAAAAATGTACAATTAAATCTTTTTTGTCACGGCGTTAAATATTTAACGATCTAGTTGACAGCGTAGAGTGATCTGTGCAACGTGGCTGTTTAGTTTCATAATGTGGCTGCCTAAGGGGTAAAGATGTGATTTTCATTAAAGTTAACGTGGCAGTGGCTCTCTTTGCGTAACCCAAACCTGCGAATCAATATCCTGTATTGTCATCCAAATTCCAGTAACCTGTCCTTCGCAGATACATCATCATCTCAACAAACAGAAACCCAAATTTGCTTCAGCTGATTCCTCCATTCTCTGTTAACACCAGTAGCCCATATCCACCCATCAACCACCAAGAATCCCAATAGCCAAACCAGAAAACGAAACTAAGTCCCCTTGCCTCTGTTCACCTCAAGCCACCAATTAAGGGGTTAACCCTCTAAGCAATAGATACAGAACGAAAACCATATAACACACTCATCATTTTCATTCCCATAGACCGAACATCAATTGTTAGAAGAATTAACTAGTAAATGGCATTCTAAAACAAATAATAATAAATACAATACTTTCGTCCTCGTCCGCGATGATGGTGGTGAGAGTCGCCGGCGCTGGTGGGGATTTTTGATATTTGAGATAGAAGAAAGGAAACCCTTGAGTGGAGAGGAGGGAGGCGGCTTGCAGTGGCTGGTTGTCGGCGGTGGCTGGTCTTGCCAGTGGCAGGGAGCACGCGTCCCAGGGAGTCATTTTCTCTCATGCACGAGAAGAGAAAAGGGAGAATCTGATCCATGGCTGGCGCTGCATCAGGCGGTGAATAGTGGCCAGTTCGGTGGAGGCGACGAAAAACGGTTTCGCCGGTGGTGGCAGTCTCGAACTCGAAGGAGAGGAACAGGGTCTCCCTGCTGGCGGGCAGAGGAGAGAAAGGAGAGAAATCCGGCGCCAAGACCGACAGTAGCTCCGGTGGTGCTCGAAGGCGTCGGTGACGTCGTGGACAGCCCCTCGCGGCGGCCGGTGTGGTGGAGGCGGCGGTGTGCACGCGGGGGAGACAACCTCTCCCTAGGGTTCCTGGTTGGGATCACTGCCACTACCACATTAACTTTAACGAAAATCACATCTTTACCCCTTAGGCAGCCACGTTATGAAACTAAACAGCCACGTTGCACAAATCACTCCACGCTGTCAGCTGGATCGTTAAATATTTAACGTTGTGACCAAAAATGATTTAATTGTACACTTTTTTCACAAGTAGGGACCACATTTAACTTTTTAAAAAAGGTAGGATGCACTTGAACATTCCTCCTCTAAATAGGGACCAAAAGAGGTATTAAGCCTTTTTGTAATTGTCTTAACTTTTATAATTTTTATTTAATTTTGTCATTTTCTCTAAAGACATATAAATCGTTAACAAGATAGTGTTAATGCCAGTGAATGACCTGTTTCATTTTCTAGCGTTCCTCCTTGTACCTCATATGTTTCACCTTGCACTTCCTAATTGAAAGTTTTGCCCTCTTTTCTTATTCTCTTCTTTGCCACATTTAATCTCTGAAACTCTACACTCCCTTTCTTTCTTTCTCTGCTGGCACTTCTCCCCTCTTCCCCTCCTCCCTCATTTTTTACTGTTGGGGGAGTCCTCTGGTTTTGTGGGTTATGAGAGGTGTTTGTTTCTGGGATATGCGTTCATGATGTTGAGGCAAGGTTGCAGCAATGGGTGGTGGCAGAGATCGGAATATGGGTGGCGCGGAGGGAAGTGCGATTGAGAGGGTTGCGATTGATGGGAAGCTGCACTTGGAGTTGTGGTTCGTCTTCTCTGCACTTGGACTCGCGGTTCATCTTCTCCGCACTTGGGAGCTCGGTTTGTCTTCTCCTTCTCCACACTTGGGAGCTGCGGTTCGTCTTCTCCTTCTGCACTCGGGAGTTGCGTCTTCTCCTTTTTTGCACTTGGGAGCCGCGTCTTCTCCTTCTCTACACTTGGGAGCTGCGTCTTCTCCGCTCCGCACTTAAGATTTGTGTCTTCTCCGCTCCGCACTTGGGAGCTGCTTCTCCGCATTTGGATATGTAGATAATTGGAATTGGGATTTAGGGTGTTTTAATTGCTTTTCTTTGTTTTACTTTGTTATATTTAATTAAATTTTTGTTTGATGAGGTGCATACAGGATTGAACATAAGATGAGGTGCAGGGATTAAAATACAGTGTTAAAGATTGTTGGTGGTTAAAAAGTTATTATTTTATTAAATAAAGAAGGAATAAGTTGTCAATTGGAAGGTGCAGGATGAGACAGGTGAGGTGTAGGGAGTAACACTCTTCATTTTTTTTACAAGGTTAAAAACTTGTTATGACTTTGGCAAGTGCACCAAATCGTTCAAGTAATAAACCGTGATAAGACCAGGTATCGTTTTTCCAAGAGACTCGTAATACTAGAAAATTGTGCGATTAACAACTCATTTAAACTCAAGAATGTAACATCCATTTACAAGCATGTGCAAGAAAATAACTTCACAAATAATTACAAGGTTGGACTCTGGTATTGAAGGCACTTGGAAATGGAAAATATTAGAAATGGTATGAAATGACATTGTTAAGGTTAGTTTTCACCAATGCACTCTTGTGTATAACCAATTTCATCTCCTCTCTATCAATTTACTAAAGTCAATCCACTAAAACACTCTAGCCCTAATCCCTTAGGTGAAAGAGCCTAGGTTTTCCTTATCAAACTCCAATCCCTTGGACAATCTAACAAGCAAACTCACATTAAGAACTAGGATCTAAGACAACATGTGAATCATATCTCTTCCCTGGCTCAATGAAACCCCAAAATCAAGTCATGAACGTCCCCATTACATGCAAACTTTAAGATTGGAAACAAGAATACTAGTAATAGATAGAAAAGGCATTTATAAATACGAAACAATCATTCATTACACAAGAGTTCATAGGCTACATCTAACCTTAACAAGATGAATCTGGTTCTCCATTTCCATGGAGAACCCCTAAAGCTTACAAACATGAAAGATGGAAGAAGAAGGAGACCCAAAGGAAGAGGAGGAGATGTTCCCACAAGCTCCTCGCGCCCTCCATGAGCTCCAGATGCGAAATCGCGCCTCCAAAGAACCAAAGACCTGGTTTCCTTCGCGTTTCAAGTCTAAATAGACCAGATTTGCCACATCAGCGTCGTCATCGCTTAAGCTGTAGCCCAACGGTAGCCTTCCAGAGAGCAGAGGGCTCAGCTGACGCCCAACGGCACCCCAGCGCCAGAAATTTCAATGACAGAGAGCCCAGCGGTGGCCCAGCGGTACCCCAGCGGCAACATTCCAGAGACATGACGCTCAAGCGGCAGCCCAGCGGTAGCCCAGCGACAACATTCCAAAACTCTCATTTTTTGTTGTTTGCTTGCTTTTGTGGTTGTTTAAGCTCTTTAAATTGATGGAGATTCTTCCAAATACAGTTTTAGCTACAAAATAATGGGATTAGTGATGAAGTTACATCAATGTAGCCTAAAACACACTTATTAAGAAAACAAGACAAAAGAAGAGGATTAAGCAAGTTACAAGCTAGAAAGAAGTTGATTTTGCTACTAAAATGATGCTTAGATAATGGTAAGAATTAGCATTATCAGTTGTCACATCATCTCTTTTCTAGAAATCCTAGGCAGTCACCATGACTTCCTCCACTTTCGGTTGCACCACCATTGTCACCCATTGACGTCGCAATCACCCATTAACTATGACAACCACCACAAATCTCCATTTTTTTCATACTTTCAGCCACCATATTCGTTCACAGAGTTGCACCAACATAATCCATCAAACCACCATTCCACTATGAAAACCCCAAATTGCGAGCCACCATGAATCACAACAACCATTACCGCACACCACGTATCTACAAGAATGAAAGCCCTTAATCGTGTCTCCGCGAGAACGAGGAACAAACCACTGCGAGAATGAGGAACGAACCAACAAACCCTAAATCGCAAAATGAAAGCCCTAGATCGCATCACCTAAATAAATAAAAAAGACTTCGAAATTACAAGCACAAACAACAACACCAATGATCTACAAGAATGAAAGCCTTAAATCGCCCTACTACGAAAACGAGGAATGAACCACCGCGAGAACAAGGAACAAACCAACAAATCCTCAATCACACAATGAAAATCCTCAATCGTGCCACCAAAATCGAAACAAAGACATGGAAATTCAGTCCTCCTAACTAGTGCCGCATCTATGATGGTGGTGGAATCTGATACCTCATGGAGGTGAAGAAATAAAGATGATGGCTCTAATGGTGGTTACATTTATGGTGGTGGAAGAAGGAAGTAACTATTTAAATCATCATTCACTGATGACTCACGTGAACAATTATGTCTTTAACGATTTAAACGCAGTTAAAAAAAATGACCAAATTAAATAAAATTACAAAACTTAGGATCACTTTGAATGTGCAAAAAAAAAAAATGTATGGTTTAATGTCTCAATAGGTCCTTATTTTCGTCAAAAATTTCAAATAGGCCCCTTGCTTTTTTAGCGTCTCAATTGGGTCCTTATTTTTGTTAATTTGATGCAAATAAATCCTTTCCGTCAATTTCATCAAACGGTGTTAATGAGTGTGTGACGTGGCCTGGTGACACTGCAATTTTAATACACGTGTCAAGAAAAACTTGTGTGAATTGGAATTTTTAAAATTTAGAATTAAAGAATTAAGTAAATATATTATAATTTTTGCTGAGATGAAATAAAGAAAGGGCAAAAGTGGCAGCCTTTTCTTTCCCAATTAGGTTTTCAGATTGGGAAAAGGCTTCCCCTTTACACTTGTGCCATTTCGGTGATGGTCACTCATGGTGCTTGACTGGTTGCAAGTTTGGGGTCTCTGTTTGCTGGGTGTTGGTCTGGTTTTTCTTTGATTTTCAGGTGGATATGCGATTGTTGAACATTTGCGAGGATGGAAGGGCAAGCGAACTTGGCTTCAAACTCTTGCACGAGAAGGAAATGCACGATTCTGGGGTTTTGGTTACTGCAGGTGTGTGTTGATGAGGATGAACTGGGTTGCGCGAGAGAAAAAACAGGCTGCTCGCGGTGGAGGTTGAATTGCGGTGCTTCCGGCTCGACGGCGATTTGGGCTGGTGCGAGGGAAGTAGCGGCGCGATTCGTTGCAATTTATGGCATTGACGGTGTGGACGGTGGTCGGATAAAGAACTCGCGTTTTGGGCAACACAAACTGGATTTCTCTGTTGTTTGGGATTTTTATGTTGAGGAAGATGAAGGAGAAGGAGGCCTCGTGACCTGCGATGGCTAACAGAGGAGTCCAGATGAAGATTCAAGGGTGACACACCACGAAAAATGACATTGCGGTCTCCATTATGCCAGCCATTGCAAGTCGAAGAACAAGTTGAATGTGAATTCTTCATTTCATTCTCCATTACGCATCCACTCGAACAATAACGTCTTTCTGGATGAGACACGAGCCCTAAATCACAAAATTCCCCCAATTGCAGAGACAATGGATGTTTCAGCAAAAAGAACAATACAATTTTCCACCTTTGCCCTTTCTTTTTTCATCTCAGCAAAAATTATATTATATTTACTTAATTCTTTAATTCTAAATTTTATAAAATCCAATTCACACACGTTTTTTTTGACATGTGTATTAAAACTGCGGTGTCACCAGGCCACGTCACACAGTCATTAACATCGTTTGATGAAATTGACGGAATGAATTTATTTGCATCAAATTAACAAGAATAAGGACCCAATTGAGACGTCAAAAAAGCAAGAGACCTATTTAAAATTCTGAACGAAAATAAGAACATATTGAGACATTAAACTAAAAATGTATTCATATGAATTAAAAGTGTTTAAAAAGTATATAAATAATATAACATATAAATAAAATAATAATGAAGAAAACACAAGTCCTTATCATATGGATTGTTTAAAAAGTATACAAAAAAGTATAACGTATAAATAAAATAATAATGAAGAAAACACAGAATTAACTATAATTAGTTAATTCAAGATGAAAATTCTTTAAAAAAGATTTGAGTCCTAACAATATAGTAGAGTAACATCATTATGATTATAATAGTATATTTATATTTTATTTTTGAAATTTGTTTAGTGAGCAAACATCCAAGTCAACATGATCTAATTTAGAATTCTCAATCCAATATCAAAAAGAGTGTAACACATTTTTTACATGTGAGAGTTTATCGATCTATTTTAACACTGGGAGAGCCTTTATAAGACAACACCTAGCATAATTGTTAATATTTACTCATTTTTAAGCACTTTTGATATTATGAGAATCTTAGCGCAACATTTGCCTATAATTATTGTTCTATAAAATCAATTATAAAATGTCTGTTGAATTAAATTATGTGTTTATGATTTAAAATAGTAGTAGTCCAAAAGGCCATTTTAAGCATACTCGCCTATCCAATTACGTTAGTATTAGCCTATTGTATCGTTCTTTTATTGTAAATGTCAAAATGCTCATAAAGTCGAAGTGTAAATACTAATATGAAAGGTATGTTGCAGTCGAAAAACTATTACATTTGTTCGTTTTGTTTACGTTTTTGTTTGGAATCGTTTTTAGCAATAAGGTTGCAGTGAAGTATACAGAGATAAAAATATTAACGAGGTAGGTAGTGGCATTATCATTTTTTTCAGTTCATATAGTATTTCTGAACAATATAATACTAACAAACTTAATGCAGATGACTTTCAACTATTATCCGCCCCATGTTCAAATTTTGCTTTTTATAAAGCTGTTGATTTCTCGTTTTCTTCCTTAAAGTGGAATAAGACTTCAATTTTTTTTATCAAGAAACTCTTAAGATTACATGATCAACTCATAATATTAAACCTTATTAAATAATTTAAACCACTTTAAGCATTTATTGAGTGATTTTTGTATTTCTAACATAATAATGTTACTTTCTAACAATAATATATTTTTGTTATTTCTTATGCTGGGGAGCACATAACAAAGACAATTTTAAAAGTTGTTCAGTGATATAGCATATTTACATTCATTTCACCAGACGATCACTGTGGTTCAAAATTTGGTGACAAATACATCAGCCTAGTGAGGTAGGTACATATAGTTTTACAGGACACGCCCTACCAGCATGTTTTACCTGGTTCTTCTAAATGATACTAAGGTTGCAATTGTAATGATGTCAAGGGCAATTGCTGCATAAGATGAAGCAGCTGCAGAGGGGACAAGTACACCATAGCCATCATGGGAAATCTTGTACAACTGAATCATGGGATCAAAGCGTGCTCTAAGGGGGTTGATTTCTTCTGGATGGCTGTCCAGGTATTGTCCAAGACCATCACAGTAGGAGTGAACGAGGATGGGTTAACTTTGAGTGGACTTGATGAGAACTGGGTATTCCCTCTGCAGAAGGGAAGAAGACTACTAAGTAGATCAAGGAATTGCATATGCATGAATCAGAAATAATAGGCACGCAAAGGTGCATTCACCACATCAATAACTATGCAGTTAAGGTACAAACTACTAAAAACTAAAAATTCAGGGTTGCTAAATAGCTGAAAGAATTATGTTTAGGAAAAACAGGGTTCATAAGTTAGTAAACGAGTCTAGACTACATTTAAACCTGGGTTGGTGAATTACGGCCTTGGATTCTAAGGGAAAGAAGATGGGTGATTACTCATAGTAAATACGTCTCGATTATTAATATCTAGTTATATGGAATAATTATGTAGATTTTTTCCATTAATCTCCCTAATCTGTTTCTATTCTACCTAATGACCTATTATACAGTAGTAAATGGATAATTAACAGACCCAACAAATATACAAACCATGATCTCGATACCTTGTTCTGAGCATTATCCCACAGCCATTTCACAACCATCAAATCAAGCATATGGATCCAAACTTCAGCTAATTCCACAACCATCAAGCATATGGATCCAAACTTCAGCTAATTCCTCATTGCTTGACACTAATTTACATTGTGTCTCAAATTCCATTTTTTTGCGTGCTACTTCAGTATCAACATTCTGAAGCAAAATCCTGTGCTTTTCACTCAATTTTTCAACTTCCTCTTCATATTCAGATCGGAGCTGCAATTTCTGCTTCACAGAGAAATAAAACGTAAGCTAGAAGGAATTGGAAGGAATCAGAATCAAAGATTATGATATTAAGAAAAATGTGGGGGTAAAGAAAGAAATGGATTGCTGCTCATACCTTCTTCTCATGTATCTTGAAGGCTTCTTCTTTATCCTTCTCTATTCTCTCCATTGCAATTAGTAGTGGATCTATGAAGGCTTCTTCATTTCTGTTTTCTGTTATCTCCATTTCATCCAGCAGTGAGTCTAGATAGACATCGTCGGATATTTCAGATGCCACATGGTGATGTTGAATATAATCACTGTTCATATATCCAGGAATAGTAAAGCTGTCAGGTACATGTGTCATATATTCATTCATGGGCACACTTGTGAAGGGTTGCAGTATCACAGGTGAACCAAAGGAAGAGTTAACTGGTTCCACAACGTTGTTTGGTGCTTCCAATATTACTTCAGCCTCGTGAATGTAACAATGATCCTCACGCGTATGATTAAAAATATCATCTAGAGGCGTGACAGCACTAGCTGAATTGTGCTCCGGAAAAGATGGAATATCAGACATTGCCATCTGAAAGATACAAGAAACAGGTGTGGACGCATATGATGAAGATATTTTCAGAGCACTCCAAATAAACATCCCATGACCATTTTATCTTATTTATTATAATAAAATAAAAATAATTCTGTTTCTGTTAGAATAATAAAGAAAATCTTTCTTTTCAGTAACCTCTAAGTCAAACAATTCAATAGGCAGGCTATATTCCTGCGTTTAACATTATTTCAGAAATTGAATCTAGGACACGTCAAGGTATTATTTGAAGTGTATAAGGAAGCAGAGTATTCCATCTATTTCCCTCAGCATTATCCAATTCTCTTCCCCTCTTAGTGTATTTATGGGTCTCTCCGGCTACTTGTAACTAACTCCTAGTAAGACTTAGTTGGATTGTAACTGTAATGTGGATTAGCTTTGCTTACTAAGCTACTCAGTTACAGTGAAAATATATTTGCTTTACTCAGAACCATATCAGAGGTTGTGCTGGTAGAAAGGTAGACGTTCAGTTTAATGCCAAGGGTGCAACAAATTTGACGTGAAGCCCATGTCTGCAATCTACGTTTTCAAGTTCCAATCTCCACTTCCTAAACAAATGCATTTGTTACAGCATCAGTCTTGAACTCCTATTCAGTTTCTTCACCCTAACCATGGTCAACCAAGTCATCCCTGGAAGTATCAACCTCTGAGCACATGCGATAGTCTTGACTATATAGCTAACTAACCAACCAACTACCAGTCTCAACCATGGTATGCTGATAATGGAACTGTACACCAAATAACCGTACCCGGGAAATGGTCAAAGTTTGTCTGTTCTCTCTGTTAGTTCGGTATCCTTTCCATCTCCTATCAATTCTAGAATTAATCTAACCCTTAATAATTCATTTGTCCCTCATGACCAAAGATCTTATGCGTTAGGAAGTTTTCACTTGATAACTGAATCTTGAGTTTTACCCTTTTCATTTTCTTGTTAAATTGACCTTTCCTATCCTTTTGGTATTGACAACTCTTCGAAGACATATTCCTCTGGTTCTTGTTTAGCTACTGATCTCTAATTGGTGAATAATGTTCAGTTTCCATTATTGTTCAGTAAATAATGTTCACTGCTGTCAGTGTATCACTAATAAACCTGCAATGTGTATGAAGAAGAACGTTAAGCCTTTCTTAGGATCTTTCTAGTAACTTTTTATTTCAATCTTTGTTGTAACTAACCACAATTAGTTAGACTTCGCAGTAAACTACAATTTGCAGGCTTAGCTTGCATAGTAAACTGCATAGTAACAGTATAAATATAGCTGCTTGTACTCTCATTACCAGAGATTTTACACATCCCCCAATTTCCTCTTGCCAACTGTACAGACTATATCAGAGATTCCCCCATTCAACCAATTTCTCCAAACCTCCACTCTCTTCTTTCATAATATTTCCATCCTTGTCCCTTTTTTCTTCTCATTCACCATGCATTACTACATTTTTCTGTTTTCCTATCTAATGCATGTGGGAGTGGCTCATCAATGTGATTCGTAAACAGAACACGCATCAGTCAAGTGTACATCTAATGCCAATGCATAAAAAACATGGTAGTAAACGGATGTTAATTTGTATGATTTTATGCATCTTAAGAAAATGAATTTACAGTTGATATACTGTGTTCAGAGACTTCAAATAGAGAAATATAAAGAGCGCAATGTGATTAGAGCAAGGCAATGTTTTTGAGTTTGAGATAGATCACAAAGTCACAATATTATCACCCCACACTCATTGAAAGCTGGATGAAACATGAAATTGGACTTGGGTGAAATTGAAGCAAAATTGCAGCAGCAAGATCATAGGATCAAGCAAGCTTCTCAATCCTGCAAGTGGAATTTTTATATCATTGATAGAATCTTATGATCCTTATTACCATCCTATGTTTTGCAATATTGCAACACCCCTCCCATCAAAGGAAGTGTAAAACTATGTTCACAAAGAGCTACTAATGTGGTTGTTGTTAGAAGAAAAGGACCCCTCTAAACAATTTTAAGTGAGAGATAGATCCTTTTTCCTTTAACATGTTGAAGAATCTAATAACAATTTATTTTTGTTGGAAGTCTCATATCGACTAAAGATAAGGTTAATTTAGAATATATATATATATATATATATATATATATATATATATATATATATATATATATATGGGTTTAAACATCACCTTACAAACCGATTTTGAGGTTGAATTAAACTTAAAATTAACTTCTTAACACTTTTACATTACTAAATAATAGCTAAAAAAGCTATATCACCTTTGCTCAAGACCATTACGCTAAACATGTAGTTAAACCACAAGCTCAACATAATTATCCAATAGAAATGTAAATGAAAACGGAAGAAAAAGGAAAGCCTGGATTGTTCTAAAAAAATGTTTGTCTAGAAACTAGGATCATCTAGAAGAACGAATTAAAAACTTAACTGCCAAAGTGGTGTACATAATGATTTTTAAGTTTGTTGTCATGCTCACAAGGCAACACAGGAAATGACCATGTTGTTTTGTTTCTAAAACACAGATTATCAATAAAAACTTGAAAAACAACACCAAAGGGCTTCCTCTACAAAAACTACTAACCAGAGGCAACGACCACAAATTAGCATCCGATGGTTGGATATTTGGAAAGGTTGTCTCAGCAAACTTCAGTCCAGTTGACTCATCACATACAGGACTCATTACACTGCCCCACTGTCTGGCCTCAGGAACAGCAGAACCAATAGAAGTTACAGCATTTGCATCAACACTGTCAAGCTGCAAAGAATGAGTAGACATATTCATAAAATTCTCAATAGCAACCAATTCATTCTCTAAAATTTGAGGATCTTCACAAACTTTGCCATCAGATTGTGTAATATCTGTACTTCTAATAGGACTCTGTTTTTCCAAATAATCAGTATGAGGGTTGACATCATTGCCCCCGTGCTCAAGAGCTGAATCTTCTGAAGTTATTAAGGGTGTAGATTCCATGACGTCATTTTCTGAGCCTAACTCCGAGGAGAGAGCAATTGCTTTCACAGGAAAACTAGCGGGTGTATTTGGAAATGAACAAATTTCATAATTAGAAGTCTGGTCACATGAAACCACTGTTGTGGGAGATTTCATTTGAAGATCATGTTCTTTTGTGACAGATTTCACGAGTTTTGTAACACAGGTATCCAGAAAATCCTTCTGCTTCACCTCGGTCAAATCATTCAGCTCGGGCATGTTAGTTTCTGAAGCACCGTTTATACTCTCAACACACAGTCCATTTTGTATATAATTAGAAATTGTCTTTGCATGTTTCCAAAGTTCTGAGTAGACATTGGTGGCTTCCTCTTCATTGCAATTGAAATTCAAGTACAGTTTTGCTAGAGTGAGTGAAACCTTCTTATCAATGTCATGTTTCAACAAAGAAGCTGCTAGCCAACACTGAGATACAAGTTTCATCACACAACTATGATATAATGCTTAATGACTAGTAATATTTGTTTCACAAAGTTTTCTCCAAACAAGGAGTAGTCACAAACAGCAGCAAGCAAAAATGAGCAACCCAAAACACCTTTCGCAACATATATGGGGCAGTTGGCAATTTGAACTCAAATTTGATTTTTTACCAACCATACACTGTGATTTGAGACAGAAAAAGAGAAAATGAATGGAGAATTCTCAGCTTATTGAGATTGCTGGAATTCTTAATTTTCTTTTTAAGGAAGCTGTGCCCTACCGAAAAAATTACCATAATTTAGCAGTCAAAACATTCGTAAATATTCACACAACTTTCCAGCAGTTTCCCAAAATTCATAATAGGAGTAGAAAATATGCTACAAAATGCATAAGCTAAAAAGAATTCTCAAAGAACTAACTGTTGCTAGCCATATCTAGTTTGAAACAGACATGCATTATGAACAACCGGGGAGCTTAAACCAATAAACATGGACAAGGTAGTAAGAATTCAAATTATTTGCAGAATTTAAAAGAAAAGATATCAGTTCTAGTAGCTCCTTTCTTTCTCGAAAGATGCACAATGGTTTGTCCATAATTGAAATGACTAGCTACTAACGTTTTTTATATAAAAATTCAGAGCAAATACTAACCACAGATATTTCAAAAGCCTGTACAGTAGAAACTTCTTGGAAATTAACATTGTACTGTTTGAATATATGCTCAAGAATCCTCTGGGCAACAACCTTGACATTTTTCTACACATGAAGAAAAGCATCGAGGTCAATTACGATCAACAAAGAACCTACAAAGCTCAAAAGCTGGTTTTATCATATTGTTAATCACCCAGCTATTACTAGTTCAACTACATTGGGACCAAAAGAGAAATGAGAATAGCATAATGAGAATGCCCAGATCAGATGTTTATGTGGCCACACAAGAAAGGAGACGATATGAAAGGATTATATATGGGCAGATATTGGTGCAACACTAATTCAGGAAAAGATGCAGAAAATTAGTTCAACAGATATAAAAAAGGTCAATAGAAACGCTGGGGAGGGGAGTAGATTGCATGGTTATTTTAGTCCTGTGAAAAGGGGGAGAGAGAGACAACGAAGGTCATTGGAAGAAGTTGTCAAAGGGAAACGTTTAGTGAATAATATGTCAAAGGATTTCATATTTAACTGAGCCAAATGGCATCATGTGATTCATGTAGCCACCATCACCCAATGGAACAACAGTGTTGTAGATGATGGTGGTAAACTAAAATGATAAATCTTCCCTTTTTTCATAGCATTATTGTAGTTTTCTTATTAAAATTTAATGGGTTTGAGAATACAACAAAAAGAAACCTAAGGCAAAGTATAAAAATCTGCAACAAACCCATTTCACACAGAATATATATACGCCTTATGTACCACATACTTGCATTAATAGTGTACAACACACTTGAACATTTACCATATACCCAAGATTATTGTAAACCTGATAACTATAGGTAGTGATTCATCTTTTAGAAGGTTTTCATCAAGATATCCCACATCAGCTTGAAATAGATTAAATCCCTCTTCATAAGACTTGGGTGATCCTTTCACCTCAGCTAGCTTTGGGTGTTAAGTTGTGCCTCATTCATTTCTAATATAGTTTTATACTTGCTCCACTCTTGACTTTAAGCCACTGCAGACTTTAAATATTCAATCCTATGGATGAAGGTGGATGTTAAGATGTCTAACATTGATCAGAAAATCGTTAGGTTTTGGGGGGAAGTTGTGCCAGTTCCTCTCTAATACTTTGGAAAGGAGAAAGGCCTGAAACTGATTTAGGGTGATTCAATGTAGTATCATTGAAAGTTTGAACCAGGACTCCTGAGAGAGTATGCTTGCACCACCATGGGGAGTCATGACCCCCACCTGAAGGTGTTGCTAAAGTTTTAATAAAAGGAATGCATATTTAAGAAAAGGATGGTTAAGTATTGAGACGCTACCGGAAAATGTAGAATTTCACAAAGACCTGAAATATCCGACTTTGGCAAGAATTTGATACTATTTGGTCCATCAAGCAGTTTCCTTTTCTCTGAAAGTTGCATGTTTGTAGTAGTTTCTCCCGTAGTTTCATTGGCCAAAGGATGCCCTGAGGAACCAAGTACACTAGACAAACCATCTGTACCTGAGGGCATGAAAATAAATTAGCAATAGCAAGTACCTTTTAGAACATTCCCACCACACCCTAAGTAAATAGCTCCACCATGAATAAAACTAATGGTTTGCAAGTAAAAAGTTGGTTGAAGGAATAAATTATAAAAGTGGAAGAAAAAAATTAGTCATACCATTTGATTTACTAGTACTATTGGAAACACTTGAATTCTTCTTGTTCCTCAATCTTGGTTTCCGATATTTGGAATCAAGAATTTTCTTGGACATTTTCCTGCCACCAGAATTAATAATACCATTGAACCCCTTCCTAGTCTTAGGATCAATGGCATGATTTGACGGTTCCCTCCCCTCTGTTTCAACAATGTCTTTGGACACTTTCCTCCTCTTGGGCTCAACTTTATCCTTGGCCAGCTTCCTCAAATTATGATCAAAATTATCCTTGGACACTTTACTCTTCTTGGAAGCATTTGATGATGAACTCTTTCCCATAATTGTATGATCTTTACATTCAGATTCATTTATTATGTAATCAGAATGTTTGACCCTACTCCTCATCCTCTGAGACGAAACAGACAAAAATTTCCATTGAGGATACTTTCCTTCAAGATCACTCCAGGAAAAAGCACTTGGCTCACTGCCCAGTTCCTTCATTATTCTTTCTCCTAGCAATAAAATGTTCCTCGAATATTCCCCTCCATTCTGCTGTATTGTTGATATGAATGACCATTCATGACAATCAATATCGTCAGCATCACAAACCAATTGGGATGATAATTCACAGAGTACATCATGCAGAAGAGTTTGATCTGCAATGTCTGGAGTAGAAACAGCAGTTACACTGGCATGTAAATCATCCAGCTTATTAAACAGATGAGAGGTGCCCCATTTTAGAAGAGTGTGAGAAATACTATGACTAATCAACCGCACATTACTGTCAAGAGATATACCCTCCTTTGCAAGCATTAAAATCCTTTCTTCAACAGTGTAATATGAGTACAATCTGAAAACGGTTAATTGTTTCAACTGTGTGCTGATAGACATCCTTTGCAAACCTCTTAGGTCATTTTGAGGGTCAAAATCACTGTCAAACAATATAACAATGTCTACTGAAGAAAGCTTAACACTAGGGAGACAAGCACGGTTTTCCATCAAGAAGACAAATTTACCACTGTCTCCATCATTAAATGTGTCTAAAGCAGCTTCCTTTGTTTTAGGGGTATAAGCTCTATCATATCGCACATAGCAATCTATACCAAATCTCTGACAGAGAACATCATCCAAAATATCTCCAATCGATCCAGAACCACAAGATGACTGTAGGTTTTCGAAATGAAAAGAGCTAACTGAATCCTCAAGAATCTTAAACAAACAGGTTGCAACCACTACAATTAACAACCACAATATGATATACCTTGTTTTAATGGGAGCAGCAATGCTCGTATTTCTAAACCCTAGACATGCAGTACAAATAATACTAAAAAAACAAAAAATTCATCTATTCACAAGGTAGAATGTATATGAAGAGAGACTAATGTAATATTCAAGAGTAAGTCAACAAGTACGCTATATTGACACACCAATTCTCGTATTTCTAAACCATAGACACAGTAGTTAAAACTATTAAATATAGTGAAAAACTGTGCATGGAATTAATCTCTCTTGTATAAAAAATACACATAGGATACTTTATTTATAGGAAAGGAAATATAAGCTAAACCAAAAATACAAACTAAAAAATAATAACAGAGCAACAGAAGATAAGTAACTGAATATAAAAGATAAATATAAGATATGTAATAATCTAAGATATCTAACAAAATTAATAACTAAAAAAAGCCACAAAATTCATATATTCACAAGGTAGATAGAATTCATATTCAATAGAAAGTCAAAAAAAACGCAGTACTGACAAAGTACTTGAACTGCTTAGAGTATTTTGCATTTCATGGAAATCATATTTTGATGTCCTTGTAAAAGATAACGCAATACTCAAAGTATCTGACAATCGACTTCAGAAAACTCTCAAAATTTCAGTATCAAGAAATCAAAATTGGATGACAATTTTTACATGCTAGCCATGGCCTTCCTATTTCGTGGCAAACTTTAAAGAATGCTAGCTGGACCTGATTCTAACAAAATTCCCAATAACATTCCTGACAATATGGGTTGTGCAAACCAGCCTCAAAGAGTAGACAGTAGATTCCAATCACAATTCACAGCTTAAAGTAACAACAGTGGTCAACTGAAATAATACTATACAAAATTGTTGACAATTGTATGTGCTTTTATTTTAAATTTTAAATTTAAATAAGAATTCTAGAAGATTTAGATAGCAAAGAATAGGATCAGATTATTCAGCTCTGATTTGATTTTATTCTCCTTTATTTTCATCCTATCTTACCTTTATATTTATTTTGTGGTCCCTGCCCAGCTCTACCTTTATAACTCTTGTAATTATGATCAATCAAAAGCTTTGGCTCTCTTATGTAATTCCTCTCCAAAAATTACATGGAATTTGTTAAAATTATGATTGTTATTGTATTCTACAGCTTTCACTATATGTACCTAGCCTAAGGGTTGAGTGTTGCAGGATATACCTTTTCCTCATAATGTATTCTTCTCTCTTTCATATATATGCGTGTACACACACATATATATACATCAGCTAAGTAGTACTCAGTGATTTTTATCACATCCAAATTCAAGCTGGTATCAAGAGCCCTGTCACCAGACCACCACTATCCATTGTCTCTAGCCGTCATCATTTTGTTTGGCACAATCAGGGTTAGGTGCACCTTGAGAAGTGCACAGTGCCACGTGACTACAACTTCGTGATGCACTGATCTCCATCAGCCCTTCACTAGGTGCATTTGTCCCACAGACCACCTTCCCGATGCTAAAATCACACCAGACCACTGCCGTTCATCTTGTTGGCATCTTCTAGGCACATTTCTACCCTTATCTTCCTAGTTCAATACACTTGGACAGCTGGTCAAGGCTCTCTCCTCAAATAAGTTTGTGGCTGTCTCTGGAATGGCTTCTACTATTTCTACTTCTTTTTCTGCTACTCCTACTATTGACTCAACTGGAAGAACTACTTAACTTGGTCTGCAGCATCCACGAAATTAAGGTTCCTAGGTCAAGGATACCATGATCATTTGGAAAAGGATACCTCAGAGTTTGGAAGGTTTATGAAAGGAGAAAGAAGAGTTAGGAGAGGAACTGGGAAGTTAGTTAGAAGCCTAACTATTTTAACAGTTAGGAGGGGCGGGGATAAGCTCATATAAATAGAGCTTATGTACTTTTGTTTGGGTTGGGATTTGAATTCTTTGTAAAGACAGGAACATTATCCTGTGGAGGGAGATTAGGCTCCCTGATAGTTGCTATACGTGTACATTGGTTGAATAGCACAACAAAAACTCATTCTTTTTTCCATTTGAGTTCTTGCCTGAGTGTGTGTGCTTGAAGTTACATAGGTTTCATATTCAGAAACCTATCAATTTGTTCGACCTGCCGGATCATTTGAGAGAGGCGTTATGGAGGGGAAATTGAGCGCATTGGAAGGCAGAGTAGAGGGGCGGTTGAACGTTGTTGAGGGGCAAATGGAGGCCAAGGAGATCATGATGGACGGGTTGAAGGCAGAGACGACGGCGAAGCACCAAGAATTACAAGAAGTGGTGCAAATTCTTGGAGCGCGAACCAGAAATCTTGAGGGTAATTCGAAAGGAAGCCGAGTGTATGTCAACGAGAATCAGAGGGGGAGAAGAGAAGGAGTTGACGAAGAACGAGAAGTCGAACAGAGCGAGATGCAACCCAGTCGGGTGAAGAGAGTGGATTTACCACATTTTGAAGGACTCGACCCATTGATGTGGATTAACAGAGCAGAAAAATTCTTTGAGCTACAAGGAGTGTCAAAACAAGAGAAGTTGCGGTTAGCCTACATCTGTATGGAAGGGAGCGCGGGTTACTGAAAGTCAATGCCAAGAATCATTCTTGGGAGGGTTTGAAGGAAGCGTTGGTGCAAAGATTTGGAGACAAGGATAGAGGCACTGTGTATGAACGGTTAGTGGTGATTAAGCAAAAGGGGACGGTGGGCGAATACATTGAGGACTTCGAAGTCTTGGGGGGCCAGACCAAGGGGGTTCCGGAGGAGCAGTTATTAGGATATTTTTTCGCTGGCCTACAAGAGGACATAAGGAGTCAAATTCGACCCCACGATCCTAAAGAGTTGATGGCTGCCATGCAGATCGCGAGGGACGTGGAAGAGGCACATTGAGGGTCAAGAACAGGGAGTGGAAGTGTAACCAAGAATCAACCATCGTGGGGATGATATTTTGGGAGTAGGGGATCAGTTGCGAGATCAGAACCCACCAGAAGCAACCAGGGCCAATCGGGAAACTTCGAAAGCATGGGTTCAGCGAGGAAAGAAGGAAATATGGGGAACGCGATGGCAAAGGTGGGTAACGCCCTGGGAAGCGACAACCGGGGAGGAGGTTCGAGGAACCTACCCTATTCGGAGTACCTTAAACGATGGGAGGAGGGCAGATGTTTTCATTGAGGTAGACCTTTCTGCCCAGGCCATAGGTGTCCCGAACGGAGGTTGCAATTGGTAATCTTGGGAGAAGACGAGGACGACGAAACAGAGGAAGAAGTGGCGGGGATGGAGCAAAAACAGATGGATCAAAAGCGGATGGAATTATGGTCATTTTCGGTAGGAGGGCTTACTCAACCCAAAACGATGAAGTTGTAAGGATGGGTAGGAGGGAGGAGAGTGTTGATATTGATCGACAGTGGCGCCAGCCACAATTTCATAGTTAAAAGGATAGTGGAGGAATTGGGACTTCCCATAGAGAATACCCCACCTTATCAGGTGAGTCTAGGTGATGGCCAAAAGAAGAAAACACAGGGATGTTGCAGGAAGGTATCGGTGAAGGTAGGAGAAACCGAGATAGAGGAGACATTCTATCTATTTGATTTGGGTGGGGTCGACCTGATATTAGGAGTTGACTGGCTGGCCAATTTGGGCGAGGTGACCATAAAGTGGTGAGAGCTGACGATGTCTTCCAGACAGGGAGAGCAATAGGTGGTCATCAGAGGGGATCCTATGTTAGCTAGGCGAGTAGTAGAACCGGAGGCATTGCTGAAAATGAAGGAGGTAGAAGCGATGACTTTGGTGTGGAGTTTAGGACGCGCTGAGATGAGGGAAGGGGAGAGTGCAGGCCAGGGGCTGACTAGGAAGCAGGAGGGAGAGTTGGAGTGAATTCTGACCTTGTATGTAGGGGTGTTACAGGAACCCAGGGGTCTACCTCCGGATTGAGAAATAGTGCACCAGATAACTCGCAAGGAAGGGGTTGACCCGGTGAATGTTCATCCTTACTAATATCCACACCTTATAAAGGAAGAGAGAGAGAATCAGGTGGTTGAGATGTTGTAAATAGGGATCATCAAACCCAGCACAAGTCCTTATTTGAGCTCGGTGATCCTGCTTAAGAAGGATGGCAGCTGGCGTTTCTGCATCGACTACCGGGCCTTGAATAGAGGCACCATCCCGGATAAATTTCCGATACCGGTTATAGAAGAATTATTAGATGAACTGAGGGGGGCACGGTATTTCTCCAAGGTAGATTTAAAAGCTGGGTATTACCAAATTCGAATGGGGAAGGAAGGCATCCACAAGACAGCTTTCCTAGCGCACCAAGGCCATTATGAATTTTCGATGATGCCTTTCGGCCTCACCAATGCGCCCGCCACTTTCAAAAGTGCAATGAATGACCTGCTGAGGCCATATTTGAGGAAGTTTGTGTTGGTTTTCTTTGACGATATTCTGGTCTATAGTCAGACGTGGGAGGAGCACCGAGAGCACCTTTGCAAGGTGCTACGTACCTTGCAGCAGCACCAATGGTTGGCCAATAGGAAGAAATGCGAGTTCGGGAAAGTGCAAGTTAGGTATCTGGGGCACATGATATCCGAGAAAGGAGTGGAGATTTACAGGGACAAGGTGGTGGCCGTTTTGGAATGGCCCGAGCCCAGAACTCTTAAGGCTTTGCAAGGGTTCTTGGGCCTCACAGGATATTACATGCTCTTTGTGAAAGACTATGGGAAGTTGGAGCAACCATTAACAGACTTGTTGAAAAAGGGGCAATTTGTTTGGACAACCCAAGCAAGCACGGCCATGACGAAATTGAAAGAGGCAATGACTACAACATTAGTGCTTGCTCTGCCCGACTTCAGCCAACCTTTCCACATAGAATGCAATGCTTCTGGAGGGGGGGTAGGGGTTGTCCTTACCCAAAGCAAGAGACCAATTGCCTTTTTTAGTAAGGCGTTATCAGAGGGATCCCTGAGTAAGTCAATTTATGAAAAGGAACTTATGGATTTGGTTTTGGCAATCCAACATTGGAGACCATATCTCCTTGGCAAGAAATTTGCAGTGCACACAGATCAGAGGAGCTTTTCAGGTTGCAGGGAACGCAATTGCAAATGAACACTGCTTATCATCCCTCTATTGGTCAGACAGAGGTGTTGAACAGGATTTTGGAGGGGCACCTCAGGTGTTTCTGCTCGGAGCAACCAAGGACTTAAAGCGCAGTTCTTCCCTAGACCGAATACTGGTACAATACCAGTTACCAGGGGGCGGTTAAGTGTAGACCGTTTGAGATAGTGTATGGGAGAGCACCCGCTACACTCACTCGCTTTATTCCCGGAGAGACGGCAGTGGAGGCAGTCGCACAGGAGCTACAAACAAGAGATGAAGCGCTTAAGCAGCTCAAGTTTCATCTAGCTCGGGCCCAAGATATGATTGCCAAGTATGCAAATAGAAGGAGAAAACCAGTCACGATTAAGGTAGACGAGTGGGTTCATTTGAAGATTAGACCCTATCGCCAATCGTCTATGCCCACAAGATTGCATCCCAAGCTGGCAGCCAGGTATTATGGGCCTTTTAAGGTAGTGCAGCAGATTGGGGAAGTAGCTTTTAAACTACAGTTGCCAAACACTTCTCAAATACACCCTGTTTTCCACGTCTCACAATTGAAGGCGACAGTAGGCACGAAGCAGGTAGAGAAAGAATTACCTGAAGATTTGCAAACTGAAGGGCCAATATTTTGGCCTCTTCGAATCCTGGACCGACGACAGAAAGTACAAGGAGAAGAAACCATATAGTAGGTGCTAATCGAATGACAGCAGGGAGGAAAAGAGGGGGCTACCTGGGAAGATGTAGGCACCATCCAAGACCAGTTTCCAGACTTCAACCTTGAGGACAAGGTTGATGATAGGGTGGCGAGTAATGATAGAGTTTGGAAGGTTTATGAAAGGAGAAAGAAGAGTTAGGAGGGGAACTGGGAAGTTAGTTAGAAGCCTAACTGTTTTAATAGTTAGGAGGGGTGGGGATAAGCTCATATAAATAGAGCTGCTGTACTTTTGTTTGGGTTGGGATTTGAATTCTTTGTAAAGACAGGAACATTGTCCTATGGAGGGGGATTAAACCCTCGGTTGGTCCTCCCTTTTGTATGGGAATCTCAGTTAGGTCCTCATATTTGCAACTCTCTCAATTGGGTCATATTTTTTGTAAAATTGAACCAATTTTACCCTTACCGTTAAGTGTTGATAAACGGCGTTAAAATTTATTGACGTGGTGCATACTGATGTATACTTCTTATATTACGTGGAATTTTGTTATTAAATTTGTTATTAAGTATTGTATAGGTGTTTTATGACGTGTTATCGTTATATTATTTAATTATTCAGATTAGAGATTTCTTATATTAAGAAATTTTTAATGAACAGGAAGGTGCATTGGATGACCAGGTTGGAAAATAAGAACAGAGCACCAAAAAGAGAATTCCCAAACAAGATTACAAACCCTAATCCCCAACTCGTGAGACCAAAACCTACAACGAAGAATCAAGCACCACCAACGAGAACCCAAACCTAAAACGCGAGCATCAGAAATTCAAATTCCCTAATTCGAAACCCTAGCTCAAAAATTACAAGATCAAATCGCAAGCACAGAAACGCGTTGATAGCATATGGGGTGCTTGGTTTTTCTTCAGTTTTTACTTTAAGCCTTCTTTGAATGATAAGTATAAGGCCAAGATTGTTAGGGACAACAATGGTGTTTCTGGGTTCGATAAATCTAATATGAAGCTTGATGTTTTCATGGTCGAAAAAGGTGGATAGAACTCACATGGCGACATCTGAATTTCACAATCCCACCAGAAGCAATTGATTTCAGTTCGCGGAGAACTCTTCTAGATATAGAAATGCACCCAAGTGAGCCACACTGGTTAAATGACTTCAGCGGGGTGATAAAGAGTGTTTATGGACCTGTTACAGCTGCAAAATGAAGGCGGAGAAGGATATGGAGTGGTGGACCACGACGATTTTTGGGCCAGTAGGCGTCTCTACGGCAATGTCTCTACGGCAACGAGGGTTTTCGTCCTCCTGCGTATCACGATGCGGGGCTCTCAGTTTGGATTGGGAATTTTTGGGATTATTCATCTGAGCTTTTCTATCCTCCAAGAACTCTCTTTTCTCCTCTTTCTCTCTCTTTGTCTCCGTCTAAATTTGATGTTGGACCAGTAGAACTGCTACAAATCTCTAGCATTGGAGTGTAGATCTTATCTACCACTGTGTTGGGATTTGTGTTTGGGCTTGGACTTTGACCCTATTTAGTACTACAACTCACTTCCATATTGTTTCTTGCATTTTCTTTTCCATGGTTTAGAAGGAATCATCTGAAAAGGAATTCCAACCCAGAAATATTGTTGTACTTTATTTTTTTTCTGGGTATTCGTTGAGTTTGGCATAATCATGATGGGTTATTCTTCATGATTCTATCTTGTTTAGCTTTTGTCCATTTGTGGAGTGGTTTCTTTAGCTTCCCCCATTGAAGATCAGAAGAGAGATAGAATTACCTAACTACCAGGACAACCAAAGAATGTGGGGTTTGCTAAGTATTTTGGCTGTGACTGTGAATAAGCAAAGTGGGAGAGCACTGTTTTACTGGTTGGTGGAGGCACCAGTGAGTTGTGGGCCAAAGTCCTCCAGCTTATCACGGTGCGAGGCTCTAATCTGAATAATTAAATAATATAACATAACACAACATATAACATCTATACAATTTAATAACAAATTTAATAACAAATTCCACATAATATAAGAAGTATTCATCAGTGTGCACCAAGTCAATATATTTTAACGCCGTTTATCAACACTAAACGGTGAGGATAAAATTGGTTCAATTTTACAAAAAATATGACCCAATTGAGACAATTGCAAATATGAGGACGTAACTGAGATTCCCATACAAAAGTGAGGACCAACCGAGAGTTTAAACCAAAATAAAAAGTACTGTATAAGTTAAAATGTATAGAATAAGTATATGATATTAAGATGATGGTGATGATGATAACAATACGACCTCCTACATTAACTGATTAAAACAACAATGTAATAGCAAGCAATATCTGTATTATCAGATCATTCCATAATTTTGCACTATAAGCAAAATATTAGTAGGTAGATGAGTATCATCATCGAGGAAACATGCCCAATATTACAATCAAGAAATCAGCATTAGAGCTTTGTCAATATAACAAGTCAATGAACTCACAATAATATTTCAAATGATGAACAAACAATAAATTTGAATAGATGAACAAACAATAAATTTGAATAGATGACTACCTGGAATAATATTAACACCCTTAACCCACGACTTTTTGCTTCCAAAAGGATTTTTTCAAGAAGTAGCAGTTTTCCGCTTGCTTTTATACCAATATCTAAATGTTCTTCAACAGGTAGACCCTTAGCAACAGAATTATGCAGTGCCGGCTCCAGGAGATAAGGGTGGTCACAGCACTATAAAATCAATTCACATATGTAACTATGATCGTATTGTTGCATTAACAATGCATTTAGTGATATAGCTTTTATAAAATTTGAAGTAATATGAAGAAAGGAATGTTGGAACTACAAGCTAATGGAAAAAATAATGTGATACATGAGATTTTAGCTTATTTGAAATTGTGTTTCTTTTCGTGTCTACCTTCCTTGTTGAGATAATAAGCTCATGGAGCGCACCAACTGCATCGGACTTCTGGCCTGAGCATAACAAAATTAAGTTTGAAAGCAGCATTGAACAATACTGTTCAAGCTGCAAATGAGAAAGGCATGCAGGAACCCAATACTCTACAAACCTAGTAGAGCCAGATTTGCATTTGAATACAACATATTTTTCCAATTGGCTCTTCAAATTGGAAATGCTAGCACTGAAAGAAGTTTCTATTGGAGCAATACTTGGTTCATGATGTGCAGACTTGAGGAATGAAAGCAGTTTGATATAATCATGTCGATCTTCCTGAAAATACATCACATAAAAGTTAATAGGATGGAAAATTTAAATATCAAACATAATTAGTTTATGAAAGGTTCAGGGGCAAATTCTATAAATAAAGAAGGCACCTATAACCTCCTATGGTGTGTAATATTCTATTGGTGTATTGCCGAGCTGATCAGAAGCAAAAAGCATAACCTCTTACAGTTGTAACCTTGTAAAACGGACTATTATAAGTAGTCTGTGTAGGCTGTTGTTAGTTTCAGTTTTTTGGAGTTTAGGAGGAAAAGGGGTGGGAGAGTTTAGGTCCTCTCGGAAGACCATTTGAAACATATGGTGTTGTATCCCTGCCACATTAGCAGTATAACAAAATCCTCAATAACATGATCCCAAAAACCTATCTTAGATCTTTTTGTAATTTTGGGTGTTCTATCAACTTGTATTCAGAGCTACCTTCTTGGCCCTGTGGTAGCAGCGTTGGTGCATATGGTTAAAACCAGAATGGGTTCAAGATTAGAAACCTTGGAACGCTTGTTTTCAAGAATTAGTGCAGAAAACACGGATAAGGAGCAGAGTGAACATATGCTGCGAATGGAAAATTTAATCAGTGGGTTATCAGGGGCGATGGAAAAGATAACATGCAATGCAACATCTGGGTCAAATCAAAATGAGTTTTCAACCCATAAATCTGGAGAAAAGGAGCAATATTGGAGGACGCAAGGATGTTCAAGGTGGCGTAAACTTGACATCCCAATATTTGCAAGAGAAGATGCCTTTGGCTGGACCAATCAATAGATTGGACAGATATTTTCGTCTGCAACAAGTCTCGGAAATTGAAAAAATGCAAGCAGTGTTGGTGGCTTTGGAAGGATAGGCTCTGAACTGCTATCAATGGTGGGAATCTTGCAACCCATATCTCACTTGGGAATCTTTCAAGACAACAGTAGTGCAACGGTTTCAACCAAATATGTTGAGAAATCCCTTCGAAGTGTTGTTGGCATTAAACAAACAGGAAACATCGAAGATTGTGGTACAACTTGAGCAATATGTGGGTTTGTTAAAAGGAATTGATCAAGATTATCTCATTGGGATATTCTTGAACGGGTTACAGGATGAGATCAAGCCTGAAGTCAAGCTATATAAACCCTCAAAACTGGCTGACCTGAAGATGACAACCCAAGTGGTGGAAGATAAAATTAAAGTTTTATCTAGAGGAAAAAGTTCTATGGAAACTAAGGTTGTGACAGTATCCAAATCCAGTTGGCTGACTAGAAGTTTTGCAAAAGAGGGAAATTCTCAAATCCCTGTAAGGGAAAAGGGAAAAGACGAAATGAGAGGAATAAAAAATTCAGGGGGAAGAAACCAGGGTTCACAGCGAAATAGAGGGTCAACTTTTCATCGATTGATGGATGAAGAAATGCAAGACAAAATAAAAAAGAAAAAAGGTAAAGTTTTAGATGTGATGAGAAATATAACCCAATAGAGGTGGCTCAACATTTTGTAAAGGAAGTTGTTAGATGGATTTCCTTCATCCATTGCTTCAGGTAGAGACAGGGTTTTTCTGAGTCAATTTTGGAAGCAGATTTTCAAACAAGCAGGCACTAAACTGAAGTCCAGCATGGCTTATCCCCCACAATCAAATGGCCAAATGGAGGCTATGAATCGCTGTCTCGCGACCTATTTAAGGTGCATGACAGGCCCTCAACTAAAACAGTGGCCCACCTGGCTACTTTGGGCTAAGTTTTGGTTCAACACCAACTACAGCACCAGTTCCCATATGACACCATTCAAGGCTTTATATTGATGTGATCCTCCTCTCATTTTGAAAGGACCAACAATCCCATCCAAGGTGGAAAGTGTTAATCCAATGCAGGCAGCAAGGGATGAGATCTTGAAAGAGTTGAAAGAGAATTTGCACAAAGCCCAAGAGATAAATAAGCTTCAAGCTAACAAACATAGAAGGGATGTGGTTTATAATGAAGGTGCTTGGGTTTTCTTAAGGATTCAACCATATAGATTTAAATCCCTGGCACGAAAACCAAATGAAAAATTAATTCCACGCTATTATGGACCTTATCAAGTAGTGGAACAAGTTGGGAAGGTTGCTTACAAATTACTCCTACCAGAACACAGCCGCATCCACCCTGTCTTTAACGTGTCTTTACTCAAACCAGCCATGAGTTCAGTGCCCTCCCCTCAACCTTGACCCCCTATGCTATCTGGAAAATATATGCTGGAAGTTACTCCAGAAAAGTTGTTGGATAAGTAATAATGGAGCTGGTGAAATGGAAGTCTTACTAAAATGGCAACAACTTCTCGAGAGTGAAAATAGCCAGGAATCTGTAGAAGTTATCACCACAAAATTTCTAGACTTTCACCTTAAGAACAAGGTGAAACTTCAAGGACGGGATATCAACAAGTTCAATGGCTAAATCTATACTAGGAGAAATAAATAAAGGAGGCAGTTATAACCTAAGGCGAGTTAATATTATATCGGTGTGTTGCCAAGCTTTGTTGCCGAGCCATATTGTCAAACTGTGTTGCTAAGCTGTGTTGCTGAGCTGTGTTACCGAGCTGGTTAGAAGCAGAAAGCATAACCTACTCCGGTTGTAACCTTGTAAAACAGACTATTTTAAGTGGTCTGTGTGTTGTTGTTAGTTTCAGTTTTTTGGAGTTTAGGAGAAAAAGGAGTGGGAGAGTTTAGGTCCTCTCAAAAGACCTGTCTGTTTGAAACATCTGGTGTTGTATCCCTGCGACATTGACAGTATAACAGAATCCTCAACAACATCATCCCAAGAATCTGTCTTGGATCTTTCTGTAATTATGGGTGTTCTATCAATTTACCTTTATTTGTCCACTAACAAGAAGGAGCTTCATTTCAGTTTTTAAAATCTTAATATGGTCCAAGTGTCCTGAAATTCTGGATTGCTGGCATTCATCAATTATTATCGCTTCCCATGTAATGCATCTTAGTTCATGTAAGTCCTGTATATCAAATTAAAAAATAATGAACACAAAAAGAAAATTAATAGTTTATACTTTCAAACTTATCATAGAATTCAAAATTGTTTCTGAAGTCACTTATCAGATGAAACTTCAGATATAAGAAAATACCTCAACAACAATATCAGAAGATGACAACAGTATTTGAAATAATATATCATTTTCTTCACTTAAAAACTCTAATGCCCTGATGCCACTCCGTACATCTCTATTTCCCTTGTAAACTACGAGATTGGCAGATGGTGCCAAATGTAAGAACTCTGTTTCCCATACAGAGAGGGCAGTAGAAGTTGAGATGATGAGAAAAGGCCTCTGGCTATTGCAATTCAAAGATAATACAAACAAAATCACTTTTATAATGCGCTCCTGCAAGTTTAACAATGAAAATCAGGCATTCTAATAATATGCATAATAATGTTATTGCGACCTACACACTTTTTAGACATTTTGAAAATAAATGCAATATTATACTTATAAAAGGTCTTCTCCTCAACATTGCAATTTTCTGACACCGTTTTCACTATAAGCATGCACCAAAGCAATAATAGCCATCATGTTTGGTTGATGAGTGAATATGAATTCTTTTTTCCCCCCCCTCCCCCTGGATTGTGCTTGTCCATTTTAATATCCTATATTTGTGCACATATCATACAGAATATCTTCAAACCCTAGGAAGCATACTAAATTGTATGCAAACTACAGATCACATGTCCTTATCTCCCACAGATGTTTGTTCCTTGTGTTTCCATTTTCTTGACAAAAATCATTGTTTTCATCATTTCTTATACATATATAAAACAAGGTAGCATTTTTACAATTACTTGTGAAAATAGAAAACATTTTCTCAACTAAACAGACCCTAAAAGACTCACATAGCTTTTCGGATTCATGTTATTTAAATGAAGTACTACAAACACGATAAATTTCATTTAATAAAGATGAATTCGAACAGCTAAGACATGAAGTCACTATATAACAACAAAACTAGAGTATAAGGAGAAGAAATTGACCTGGTCAATTTGATCATCTACAATAAGAGCATTTTGGCCTTTGTACCAACACATGCGAAGCTTGTTCACATAACTCAAATACTGGTTATAAAGTCCTGGTGAATCTCCAAACGGCAACACTGACAATTCCACAATAAAAGCTTTTGTCTCCTGCAGTGTCAAACAAACTGCTCATTAAAGAAACATACTTTTAGCATAAATTTAGGGCATGTTTCATAAAGACAGTCAATTGGATAATAAAAGTCGAGATTTTGCTTTTTGTATCAGAAGTATCGACTCCATCATAGGTTTAATTCTAATCATAAATTACTCGAATCTCCAATTACATGTGTTTTCTAACTTGACTTGTGGTGATTTATCTGATGCAACAATCTCAAATAGCACCAGGAAGCAACAATCTCAAACAAGTGAAAATAACAATTTTACAATATAACACTTTACCATCCCTACCATTTGACTATGGACATACATAGCTGTCGTGTAAAATGATACAGAACCACACCTTAAAAGCTTAGAAGAAAATGAAAGGAAGGAAATGAACACTGATGTATGTATTATTCTGTTAACAAAAACAGGAAATAGAAGGATAACAAATCCCACCTAGAGCTACGCTCCTCTCTAGAGCAACACAAAGGTTCCTCTACTCTCTTAACCAAAAGCCCGTCCTCCCCAACTCCTCCCCCAATGTTCAACAAAAACTGAATACAAATAGAATCTCTCTATTCCCCTCCTGATTTCTCTCTCCTCTAACTACCTGCCAACTCAGCCCTTGGATTCTTCTTTCTCACGTATACTTTTCCCCACCGTGTCTTGGTACCTTCATGGGCTAGAGATTGAGGAAGCCCACTCATTTTCCGGGCCTCGTCAATACCCTCCTCTTGAAGAATTGTCTTGTCCTCAAGACTCAGTTCTGGAAATTGACTTCTAATTGAAACTTCATCTTCCCATGTAGCCTCCTCTGCCGTCTTCCCCTTCCAACAGATGGTTCAATTATTCCAGCACCCTCATCCTCTAAACCAGTGGGTAATTCTTCCAATGTCTTCTAGTTCCCCACCGCTTTCTTGAGAAGGGACACATGAAACACAGAATGTATCCTTGAGGATGGAGGCAACTTTAAACAATAAGCAACCTCACCTATCCTTTCCAGAATTTCAAAAGGACCATAATACCTAGCACTCAATTTTGGGCATTTTCCTATATCAAAGTTGCTATATGTTTGGTTTTTATAAGCTTGTGCCTTCATTCTGCCTTGAGCTCTCAACAAGTGATTCATTAGTTGCTTTAGAGCGTCATCTCGATCCACTAACTCCCTCTACACTGCTTCCACTCTTACTTACCCCGGCACACTCCGCCCAATTAGGGGAGGCTTTCTTCCGTCTGTACACCACTTCAAATGTGGTAGTACTTGTTGACTCATGATATGTCATGTTGAACCAATACTCTGCCCAAGGAAGCCATAAAGCCCACCCTTTCAGTTGGTCAGTTATGAAACAACATATGTTTCCGGATATCGATAAATTACCTTAGTTTGGCCATTTGACCGGGGATCGTACGTGGTACTCATATGCAATGTCACTCCTTGCATCCTGAAAAATTCTTTCCAAAACCCACTCATAAATATTGAATCCCTATCACTTAAAATAGAATTTGGAAGGCCATGGAATCTCACCACCTCTCTTACAAAACTTTCTGCCATCCCCCTATCTGTATAAGGGTGTTTTAGAGGCAGAAAATGGTTGTACTTTGTTAATCTGTCCACAACTACCATAATGGCTTCGAACACTCTTGACTAGGGGTGGGCAAATGGAACTGTACTGCATTGTACTGCTAAAAACTGTACTGAACTAAAAACTAATTTGTTTAAACTGAACTGTAAAATAGTTCAGACAAACTGAACTGTTTTTTGTTTTATCAAACTGAACTGTATTGTACTAAATTGTACTAAACTACAATATAAATTGTACTGAACTACTAACTGAATTGTAAATTATACTACACTACAATATAAACTGAACTGAACCACTAACTAAATTGTAAATTGTACTAAACTACAATATAAACTGAACTAAACTACTAACTGAATTTTATGTATAAACTACAATATAAACAAACATGGCTCATGGTAAAGAAAGTGGTTTTTTTAAAGCTTTTGGACAATGGAAGATCCAATTAAATACATTTGTTTATAAGAATAAAATTCTCAAAATACTTTTATTTTATGCAGAGCTCATACCGGATGAAAAATAAAGTTTATTTCACCACTTGAATTAAAAGAAAAAGTTGATTTACTTTTATTTTTAGAATCACATATTTAGAATTTTAGTTTATTACTTTATGGATAAGTTGTGTCGCATTTATGTTCCTGGTTGATAATAATTTTTGATTCAATTTTTCCTAATATATACGTACAAAAAATGTTGCTTGTGCTGCACCATCCCAGTTAATTAGAGGGTGTTCGAAATGCTCATGTAAATTTTATCTGAATTTATGATTTTTAATGAGTATTTTTAATTTTATTTTTAATAAATTTGTAATCAAGTTTACGATATTAAATTTAGTTCTGGTTTTTAAACTCTTAAATATAAAATATGATTTTACTTGTTTAACTGAATTTTAACTGCAGTTAACTAAACCAAAAATTTATTAAGTTCAGTTTTTAAGAACTGAATCATAAAACAGTATATTTAAGTTATAGTAAAAATGGTTCAGTTCTTTTTAGTATAATATAGTACAATTAACTATATTACAGTACAGTTCGGTATTTTTTGCCCAGCCCTACTCTTGACCTAGGTAAGTCAATTATGAAATCAAACCTAATGTCCTCCCAAATTCTTTCTGAAATTGGAAGTGGATGCAACAATCCTCTGCGAGATGTCGCCACATATTTCTGGCATTGGCATGTATCACAAGATCGAACAAACTTCAATACATCATGTTTCATTCCCCTCCAATATAAGTTGGCCACCACATGCCTATAGGTTCTATAAAACCCTGAATATCCTGCTTGTGGGGTTGCATGGAACTCCTCTAATAACTTAAGAATCCATGAGAACTTTTAAGCAATGACTAATGGGTCCTTAAATAATAGCACTCCTTGCTTGTTATTAATTCCAAGATACGCTTTTGTTCCCCTTTGTGACTTCGTGATTATTTTTTTCCATTTAACATTGTCATGCACCTCGGCTATTAAAGCCTGATAATCCAACCAAACAGGAATATAAATCATACTATTCAATTCCCATCCTTCTTCACTCCTCGAGAGAGCATATGCACCTTTGTTCTCTTGTCCTGGTTTATAAATAATCTCAAAATTGTACCTTAATAATTTAGCCACCCAATTTTGTTGATCCCCAATAGTTATCCTGTGCTATAAAATAGTTGCTTCAAGCTCTTTTGATTGAAAAATACCTTAAATGTCCTCCTAACAAGTAAGGCCTCCAATGTTGGATAGCTAGAGCCACTTCCATTAATTCCTTCTCATGGGCAGACTTAGATAAGTTTCTTGACCCCGAGACTTTGCTATAGTAAGCCACTGGTTGGCAATTTTGCATTAGGATGGCTCCGGTTCGAGTCTCGGATGCGTCACATTCTAATTCAAATCCTTTCTCAAAATTTGGTAGCCTTAATACCAAAGCAGTTGTAATTTTTTTCTTCTACTCTTCAAATGCTCTTTGGGCACTTTCAATCCATAGGAAACCGTCCTTCTTTGTTAATTTCGTGAAGGGCTTTGCAATTTTCTCATAATTTGTGATAAACTTTCGATAATACCCTGTGAGGCCTAAGAACCCACGCTCTTTTCACACTTTTTGGTATAGGCCAATGAAGCACACTACAAATTTTGGAAGGATCGACTGATACCCCTTCAATTGAAATCACATGCCTGAGATATTCAACACTTTCCAATCCAAACTTGCATTTCTCTTTATTAGCAAATAATTGATGTTCCTCCCATCCCTTGCTATATAAGTATGTCATCAAACAATACCAATACTCTGATTCACAGACAAGATCTAAACACTTCATTCAATAGGGATTGAAACGTAGAAGGAGCATTCATCAGCCCGAAGGGCATTACGAGATATTCATAATGTCCTTCATAGGTTCTAAATGCGATTTTGGGAATATCATCAACTTTCATACACACCTCGTGATACCCAAATTTCAAATTCATCTTAGAGAAGTGCTTTACTCCATGTAGCTCATCCAATAATTCTTCAATAACTGGCATGGGAAATTTATCAAGGATTGTAGCTTTATTCAAGGCTTTGTAATCCACACACATTCTCCATTGGTTGTTCTTCTTCATCAGGATCACCAGGATTGAATATGCACTCTAACTCTACCGAATGTTCCCATACTCCATCAATTCTCGAACCTACGTTTCAATCTCATTTTTGTGATGATAAGTGTTGGAAGCCTCACATCGACTAGAGATAAGGTCAATTTATGAAATATAAGTGGATGCAAACCTCACCTTACAAGCTAGTTTTGTAGGATTGAGTTAGGCTTATAAAGTTCACTTCTTAACATGGTATCAGAGCCAACTTAGAGAATATCCTAGCGAGATTTGTGTTGTTGGACATATTGTTCCACCTGTTATTGGGCCGCTATCAAATCACTCATTAATGTCTAGTCTTACGCTCGAGATGTATATACCTCGGCATGAAGGGGGTGTATTGGAAGTCTTATATTGACTAGAGATAAGACCAACTTATGGTATATAAATGAATGCAAACCTAACCTTACAAGTCAGTTTTATAGGAAATAGAAAGATAACAAATCCCACCCAGAGCCACGCTCCTCTCTAGAGCAACACAAAAACGGTTCCTCTCCTCCCTCAACCAAAATCCCATCCTCCCCCAACATTCCGCAAAAACTTAATACAAATAAAATCTCTTTATTCCCCTCCTGATTTCTCTATCCTCTAGCTACCTGCCAACTCAGCCCTTGGATTCTTTTTACTGACGTATACTTTTTCCCATTGTGTCTTGGTACCTTCATGGGATAGAGACTGAGGAAGCCCACTCATTGTCTAGGCCTCATCATAAAACAACCATTGTTTTTTTTTTCATTCACATGGTAACCAATCAACTTTTTAAATAGCCCTAATAACTTCAGTTGAACAATGCAACAGAAATTTTCATAAACAAATCATTACTCCAAGCTGATGATAATTCCACATTTTGCAGGTTACAAAACTATGCTATCCCATTCAATTTCACCCACAAGCACATTTATAGAGAATTAAAAAACCAGATCAGATTAAAATAAGTTATATCAGGAAGTAAAACACATTATGCTTCCCGACACTATTATCATTCTTCAGACTTTTCAGGAGTGTAAAAGATGCAGCTTGTTGTAATTAAAGGAAAATCTTCCTAATTAGAGAAAATATTTGTAGAATCTCCTAATTTATTTTTTCGTATATTCTTTCCTTATTTCCTTTTTTTCGGAAGATTAGATTGTTACAAATAAGTGCAAAGAGAATGTAATAGACATGACTGATAATAATAAAAATCATTCTCTTTTCAATATGGTATCAAAATCATTGTTAAAGTCTTTCCTAGTAAGATATGTTGTTTGTTGAACATATTCCTAATAATGTATTGGAAGTCTTACATCGATTAAAGATAAAAGTCAATTTATAATATAGTATATAAGTAAATACAAACATTACCTTACAAGTCAGTTTTATGAGATTGAGTTAGGCTTAAAGTCCACTTTTTAACACAACTAATTAAAAACTTCACAATAAAAACTTGACTGTCAAAACTAGTAAAAAATGGCACTGTAATATATACCATAAATTAAATTTTGTACTGGGTTTTTAATTCTCTATAAATGAGCTTGTAGGTAAAATTAAATGGGATAGCATAGTTTTGTAACCTGCAAAATAAGTTATATCAGGAAGTAAAAGACATTTTGCTTCCCACACTAAATCGTTCTTCAGATTTTTCAGAAGTGTAAAAAGTGCAGGTAGTAAAAAACTTCACATCAAAAACTTAACTGTCAAAAGTAGAAAAAAATGGCACTGTAATATATACCATAAAATTAAATTTTGTATATCACTTTAAACTAAAAGAAGCACCTCGTTGTCTTCAAAATGACTTTTTGACAGTTTATCAACTCCCTTTCGACGACTTTCATAATCACAAATGAGTTTCCTGCCTTTCGCTGATGTCAAAAATGAAGCATCTTGTAACTCCCATGTGGCATTATCATAACCAAGACCGGTCCATTTGACAAGCCACTCATAACAGCAAATTGAGTCATTGTCACCATGCCCACCAAAATGCACAATTTCTCTTTTAAGGAGTAAGCGGTGAGGTATACTCCAATCACTTTTCCACCTGCTAACCTGATAACTCGGCAACCAAAGAAGAAATTTCATGGATGATTCCAAAGGGAGTGCAGAATAACAAAACAAAGAACCATTGGTGGTCCAAAGAATGTGAAAGGGTAAATGAACCTTCGGTTCACTTTTAAACTTGGCCAAGAGCTTAGGAGCCTCAAGAAGCATTGTTGATTCTGTAATCCAGCGGTTGTGAGCATGAGCAAGACCTTGATACTTGACAAAGTACTCCCTTTGCATCACTAGCAACATGCTACTTACTATCAAACATCATGTCATGCATTATCTAATATACATCCATGAATAAGAAATCTAGATGAAATACAAAGAGTAAACTCCCATTGTAGTCCCTGAAATTGTAGTGTCCATTACATTGGTCCCTGACTTTCTCAGACATCATTCAGTTAGTCTTTTATCATGCAAATAGAAAGTGTGAAAAGGATTGAAGTAATTTATTTTTTGTAAATCTAGCAGTAAGAGTGAGTATTATTTGAAGTTAATGATTCAATTGACCAATGCTTTCAATCTCAAAGACCAAAATAGGAGGTCTACTAGTGACCAAACAGGGGAATTTTATAGACCATACCTTTATTATTTGAAACCACTTCTCTAGAATCCAAGATGGATTTCACTCCTTCAGAAACAGAATGCACGCCAAACTCTATTTTTTTCTTAGTGCACCAGATACAATGCCAAAGCCTCAAAGGAATGTACTTGAGAGGAGGATCCATACAATAGGGATGGTACCTCTTCTGGCATCCTTTTCCAGAGCAACATCTAAAATATCGTTGCACATTGATAGACAAAAGCAATTGATAACAAACAAATGTATTAATTTATAATGCCTAAGTCCATCTTAAACAAAGACAGATGCACAAAAACACTTTTACTTGCTACAAAGACAAGTGGAAGTATAAAAGCACTTATTTCAGGAGATGCTCATTGTGGTGCTGATATCCTTAGAGGTTAAATACATATTTAGTCTTAGTAAAGTTGGTCAACGTGTCAACGAGGTGGCAACGTGTGACATGGGTGACACATGATATCTACATGACTACCATGTACTAAATGTTATTCTTAAAATGTTTTTATCCAAAGAAAATTTTCAGTTTTTATTTCAGCCCCCAAAAAAATTCAAATTTTCCTTTTAATCCTCATGAAATTCAAATTTCAATTTTAGTTCTTAATTATTTTTTATCCTGCTTTAGTAAATTTTGAAATTTCTAATCTCTTTTTTATCTAATTCCACATTCATCACACCCAAATCCTTACACAGTACTGTTCAGGGTGAAAGAGAAACCACGTTGCCAACTCTAACCACAAATGGGTGTTTCAAATCCAAATTGGGCATCAAAATCTCTAATTACACATTCCCTAATACCTTTCAGTAACTAACATAGATCCAACACTTGGAGCTATAGTTAAACAACCACAGCAATAGCAATATTTAGTAACACCAAAGGCAATGTCTTAGGTTTATTTAGCATTTATGTACACTAAACCTGCTACTTTTTCGTTATGGCATAATGTCAATTAAAACATGTTAGAATCTTTTTATCTCTATTATTTCTATTAAAGTCTTTGTTTTTATTAATTATATTTCTTCCTTATTTAGGAGATTATAATTATCAGGTATTAGTAGGATATCCCTGAAATATAGGGATTCTTTCTTTAGGAGCTATTATTATATTTCCTAAAATAGCTTTCTAGCATTGTATATATGGATTTGTAATCTCAGCATAATAAGATATACGTTTTACCCTAAATTATGAGATGGCATCAGAGCTCTCAACATCTGGGAGCCGCCTCTGACTGCGCATTAAAACCCTAGCCGGCAGCCTTCATTGTTGCCACTCTCTCTGTCAAAACAGCCTTCATTGCTGTTACCGACACAACTCTACATTGTAGCCTTCATTGCTGCAGTGTTCTTTCTTTTGTTGTGCTTTTCCTTTCAAATCTCTTCTGCTGCTTGGACATGGCAGACCACACTGTTGAAGTGGTGCCTACTGCATAACAAAACAATCAAGAACAAGTGGTGCCTACTGCATCACAAATCAATCAGGAACAACTCCAGAACCTCAACACTGCCTACCGCTTAAATGGGACGAATTATTTGAAATGGTCCCAGCTTGTTCGCAGAACTTTAAAAGGTAAAGGAAAAGCTAACCACTTGACTGATGATGCTCCTCCAGAAGACGATCCCAGATTTACAAAATGGGATGAAGAAGACTCTATGATCATGGCATGGCTATGGAACTCCATGATCCCAGAAATTACTGATACTTGCATGTTTCTTAATTCTACAAAGGAGATTTGGAATGCAGTGGAGCAGACATACTCAAAAGCTAAAGATGCTGCCCAAATATATGATGTGAAGGTGAAGATTGTCGCTGCCAAACAAGGAACCAAGACTGTTACAGAGTATGCCAATCAACTCAAATCACTGTGGATGGAATTAGACCATTACAGGGTCATCAAAGCCAAGTGCCCAGATGATTCTGCCATGCTCAAAGAGTATATTGAGCAAGATAGAGTCTATGATTTTTTGGTAGGGCTTAACTCTGATTTTGATCAAGTGAGAGTCCAGATTCTTGGAAAAGACAAAGTTCCAGGAATTAATGAAGTGGTAGCTATGGTAAGAAGTGAAGAAAGCAGAAGGGGAATCATGCTAGAATCCCCAACCATGGAAAACTCAACCATGGTAGCAACCGGATCGGCCAAGATGGTTGATCCCCAAAAGGGGGGACTCACCAATATGGAAAAGAAAAATGAAGGAGTGTGGTGTACCTTCTGTAACAAACCTCGCCACACTCGTGATAAATGTTGGAAGCTACATGGAAAGCCTCCTAGTCGAGATTGGGGATTCCAAAATCGTGAAAAGGAGTGGGGAAAAAGAGGCGACAACAGTAGAAAGGGCGGACAAGCACACGTAGGTGCTGCAAAACATGAAGGAAACAGTAGCGGACCAATTCCACTTAAACAGGATGAAGTTCAGCAGATGCGCTCCTTCCTTAACAAGTTGGATAAATCACCAGGTAGTTGTTCTCTAGCACATTCAGGTATGTTTGGCAAGTTTCCTTCTTTTGGACTTAATGCCTCAGATAAACAACCTAACCCATATTGGATACTAGATTCTGGGGCTACCGACCATATGACACCCTTATCTAACATTTTCTCCTCTTACACCCCTTGCCCTAGCAACAAGAAAATATCCATAGCTGATGGCTCTCTGATGACTGCAGCAGGTCAAGGAGATGTTCAAATAAGCCCATCTATCACCCTTAAAAATGTCCTTCATATTCCTAAATTATTTGTTAGTTTAGTCTCCATTAAAAACCTCATACATGATCTCTCATGCAATGTTATTTTTTCTAACAATAACTGTTTCATACAGAACCAACAATCGGGGAGGACGATTGGACATGCTAGAGACTGGAATGGCTTGTATTACTTGGACAATCCAAATCTGCCATCAGCTCTGGGAAATAGCAACTCTTTTTTCTCTAATTCAATAAAGACCAGCAGGGAGAAGGTCTTCCTCCATCATTGTCGTCTTGGACATCCTTCCTTTAGAGTTATCAAATTATTATTCCCTTCCCTTTTTAGCAAATTGGATGTGGCAAGCCTCAATTGTGAAGTGTGTGAACTTGCTAAACACAAACGTGTTTCTTTCCCTGTTAGTAATAATAAAAGCACTTTTCCCTTCTATTTAATTCATACTGATGTATGGGGTCCCTCAAATGTCACAAATATTTCTGGTGCTCGCTGGTTTATTACCTTTATAGATGATTGCACCCGTGTCTCGTGGGTTTTCTTACTAAAACAAAAATCTGAAGTAAGCTCTGTGGTTCAAAATTTTTTCTCAATGGTAAAAAATCAATTTGGTGTTAGCATTAAGAAGATTAGATCTGATAATGCCAAAGATTACTTCAATCATGGGCTTATTTCTTTTTGTCAAAAGGAAGGTATCATTCATGAGTCCTCTTGTGTCAAAACTCCTCAACAAAATGGGATTGCAGAGAGGAAAAATGGACACCTTCTTGACCAAACTAGAGCTCTTCTTTTTCAACATAAGGTTCCTAAAAGTTTTTGGGGGGAGGCTGTTCTCACTGCCTGTTATCTAATTAATAGACTACCTTCTCATATTCTAGCTTCCAAAAGCCCTATGGAGGTTTTGTCATCCTTTTATCCTAATGTGTCCACATCCAACCACCTTGTTCCACGCATCTTTGGTTGTGTCTCTTTTGTCCATGTCCACAATAGTGATAGAGGTAAACTTGATCCTAGAGCCTTAAAATGTGTTTTCATAGGGTACTCATCCACACAAAAGGGGTATAAATGCTATCACCCACCATCCAAAAAATTCTTTGTGTCTCGTGATGTCACCTTTTTTGAGCACAAAAGTTACTTCTATAAAGATCATCTTCAGGGGGAGACTGCACCAAATGAAGATGATATCCTTATGCTTCCTGACTTAAGCTTAGGACCAGAAATAGAGACTAAAAGTGTAACAGCTGAGACTCAAGATGGGGCTGATGTAAGATTTGGTAAAAATCTGGTTTATACAAGGAAGACAAAGACCATTCCAGAATCTGTCCATGTTCAACCATCCAACCCAACATTACATGAGGTAACTATCCCTAATCCTTTAATTCCCAATGCATCAAACTCTGTTTTTCCAAATATACAGGAATCTGAATCCAGTCCAGCCCAATCCAGTCCAGCAGCCCTTTATGAGGATCTAGATATTCCAATTGCCCTTAGGAAAGAGACTAGGAAATGCACTACCAAGCCATTGTACCCTCTAGCTAATTACCTATCCTTTAAAAACTTCTCACCTACTCATAAAGCCTTCCTCACAAACCTAAACACCACAACCACACCTACCTCTTTATCTGAGGCATTGAGTGATAAAAAATGGAAACAAGCTATGGACATGGAAATGGAAGCACTAGAAAAGAATAGTACTTGGGATTTGGTGGCTCTCCCGAATGGAAAAAGACCAGTAGGCTGCAGGTGGATATATACTATAAAATACAAGGCTGATGGGTCTATTGAGAGGTACAAAGCAAGGTTAGTGGCTAAGGGATTCACTCAAACCTATGGAGTGGATTACATGGAAACTTTTGCTCCAGTGGCAAAAATGAATACAGTTAGGGTGATATTATCTCTAGTAGCTAATTATGGTTGGAACTTGCAACAATTTGATGTTAAAAATGCCTTCCTTCATGGAGAAATTGAAGAGGAGATTTACATGGAATTGCCCCCTGGATATGAGGGAAAAACAGCTGCCAACACTGTTTGCAAGCTAAAAAAGGCATTGTATGGGTTGAAACAATCACCACGAGCGTGGTTTGGAAGGTTTACTAAAGTTATGATAAGTCTGGGCTTTAAACAAAGTCAAGGAGATCATACCTTATTCATTAAACACTCTAAATCAGGGAGAGTTACGGTGCTATTGGTTTATGTAGATGATATTATTGTAACAGGTGATGATGAGGAGGAGCAACAGCTGTTAGGCCAACATCTAGCCAAGGAATTTGAAATTAAGACCTTGGGAAAATTGAAGTATTTCTTAGGGATTGAAGTGGCCCATTCTAAAAAGGGAATATTTATATCTCAGCAAAAATACATCACAGATTTGTTGAAAGAAACTGGGAAGACAGCATGCAAGCCTGCGAGTACACCAATTGATCCAAACATGAAATTGGGGAATGTTGAAGAAGGTACTGCAGTTGACAAGGAAATGTATCAGAGGTTAGTTGGTAGATTGATTTATTTATCTCACACTAGGCCTGATGTTGCATTTGCTGTAAGCCTTGTTAGCCCGTTCATGCACCAACCTAAGGAGGTTCACTTACAAGCTGCACTAAGAATTGTGCAATATTTGAAGGGAACCCCAGGCAGGGGAATTTTGTTTGAACGAAATGGGAATGTAAGAGTGGAAGCATATACAAATGCAGATTATGCAGGCTCAATTGTGGACAGGAGGTCAACTACGGGGTATTGCACTTTCATTGGTGGAAATCTTGTGACTTGGAAGAGTAAAAAGCAAAATGTGGTAGCCAGATCCAGTGCTGAAGCAGAATTCAGGGCAATGGCACAAGGGATATGCGAACTACTATGGTTAAAGATCATCTTGGAAGACATAGGAATAAAGTCAGATGAATCAATGAGACTTTATTGTGACAACAAATCTGCTATTAGCATAGCTCATAATCCAGTGCAACATGATAGAACCAAACATATCGAGATTGACAGACATTTTATCAAAGAAAAATTAGATAGTGGTCTAATTTGTACTCCATATGTCTCTTCACAAGACAACCTCGCAGATATTCTAACAAAGGGGCTGAACAGTAACAACTTCGAAAGTATTGTTTCCAAGCTGGGAATGGAAAATACTTATTCACCAGCTTGAGGGGGAGTGTTAGAATCTTTTTATCTCTATTATTTCTATTAAAGTCTTTGTTTTTATTAATTATATTTCTTCCTTATTTAGGAGATTATAATTATCAGGTATTAGTAGGATATCCCTGAAATATAGGGATTCTTTCTTTAGGAGCTATTATTATATTTCCTAAAATAGCTTTCTAGCATTGTATATATGGATTTGTAATCTCAGCATAATAAGATATACGTTTTACCCTAAATTATGAGAAAACATGACAAAGGTAAGTTGCAGTCTAAGGAATCCCAAAAGGATTGAAAGGACGTGGTATTTGCTTATTTCTTTTGCCTTATAATAATTGACATGATGCAATAGTGGAGGATCAAAAGCTTGACTTGGATGTTAATTTATTAAATGCCTGATCTATGGTTACCCAGTAGGTTTTTTGAAGGCTGCAGCGGCTTTTGAATGCTCCGAGTATCCAAACTTTGTTACCTATAGACACCGTGACTTCGAGATTATTATGGTCATAATCCCTAGTTGCAGTTAGAACTCACGCAATGTTGTTAGTGAAATGAAGGTAGAAGGGAATGGACAAGACATACAGATTCAAAAGTAACTAAAACAAGATAAAATAAAATAAAGGGGGGCTAAAATTGAAATTTGAAGGAGACCAAATTCATTTTTTTCAAGGGCAAAAAGCACTTTTTAAAAGAACACACGCAACAACACTTACCGTTCGGCTATCTACTAGACACTTAAGCAGCCATGCTATTAATGAAGTTAAGCACAGGCACTGTTTTCTGTGGATTCCAAGAATTGGAAGACTGAACCAAAAGGTTTTAACAATATAGGGATGAAAAATCACAAAATCTACACTCAAAGCTACAAATTTAAATACATAATATCTCCAAAAACTTCAAAATTTATTATTATTCAGAAGAACGTACTCCTTTGTAAAAGAAATATCCAATGCCAAATTGTCGTAAATTTGCAATTGAAATAAATCTTAACAAAAAGCTTTGCATTACTACAAACTGGAAGTAACTAACAAGTTTGATATCACCTAAAATCTTTACCACAAAAAGTTATCAATCCAATAGAAAAGTAGGGATGTATAGGGAAAAAAAATCGAATCAAACTTGACCAATTAGGGTCATTAAAACCACAAACTCCATGCAAGAAATAAAGAACAACAGAAGTTACAGAGGAAAAAGCAGGAAATGAGTTTCCACATAGCAAAACACTTGTGAAGGCAGAAGAGTGAATAATAGAGATATAAAAAGGTGAAAACAGCCTAATCTACATTTAAAGGTGAAATATGGAAACTCACAAAAGTACTCCACCACCCAAGCAATTGGAACATACAACTTCCTTGCCACCTTTTTTATTTTTCATATGAAGATTTGCTTGTGCATTATTTAGATACTCTTCAGCAAATCCCTCAATGCACCCAGAACGGACATCCCCACCATCCTAGCAAGATGTATGAGTCAAATCAATACAACCACTAACAAGTAATTATGTATGTCAAGACAGACTGCTATTCTTGATCAAATTAAAGTCATTATATATATATATATATATATATATATATATATATATATGTTTGAATATAAGAAGTTAGTTAAAATAGATGGAATAGTGATGAGTTAGTTAGTTGAGGTTTCTGTCATATATATATATACACACACACATATATATAGATATATATATATATATATATATAGAGAGAGAGAGAGAGAGAGAGAGAGAGAGAGAGAAGGGGAATTGTTAGCAATCAAGAACTGAAATGAGAAAGAGAAAGACTTTTTATTGAATAAGATGAAAAGAACAAGAAATAGAGAGCACTTCCTCCATATGAGGTAATGGTTTCATTACAATTTTGTCTTGAAAAGGCATACCTTTGGCCTCTACAACAAAGTAATGTGTGTCAGATTTCACCTTGAAACTGTCGTAACAATTAAAGAAAAGATGATTTACCAAGAATGATGAATTATAGGCTCTCATACCATGTCAAATCTCCTCTTATAATCAATTGCAATTAAGTTAAATTACCCAATAGATATATAAGTTAAACTCTAGGAATTGAGGCACACGATATGGGACTTTTAAGTATACTAGAACAATCCCCACAATCAAGGTTAAAGGACAAGAGTGGTTGATAGGAGATTGTCTTGGATGTTAGGAAAAGTAGGAAAGGGGTTGTATAAAAGGGGATTGGGTTTAATTGTTAGAGTTAGTTTTTGGATAATAATCAATTGTCAGGATCTTGTTTGTCCTGTAGGGGGAGGTTAAGCTCTCTGAACTTGTATTCTTGACTGTTTAGTAATAAAGAGAGGTTATACAATTCTGGGTTGAGTGTTCGGTGTGTGAAGTGTGTGTTTCTATAGGTTCTTGACTAAAAGAACCTATCATTTGGTCCGACCTGCCAGATCAAGAAGGAGAGGAATCAGCGATGGGAAGTCAGACAGAGGGAAGATTGGACAATTTGGAGATTACGGTGGAGGGAATCAAGGAGGAGAAAGCGGCGATCAGGCGCGATCTACAGCAACTGATGAGGGTGATGGGTGGAGGTCACAATAATCAAGGGGGTGGCTCTAAAGGAATTAGCAGCTCAGTGAACGAGAATCAAGAAAAGCGCGACAACGGAGGAATTCCCCAAAATTGGCGGAAAAGGGTCGAATTACCGTCGTTTGAAGGGTGGAACCCCATAGTTGGATCAACCGAGCCGAACGATTCTTCGACATCCAGAAAGTGGCCGAAGAAGATAAAGTGGATCTAGCCTACATTAGCATGGAAGGGAGCGCGAGTTATTGGTTCAAGTATTGGAAGGAAAAAACCAAGAACCGTTCTTGGTTGGGCTTGAAGGCTGGGCTGATTAATCGCTTTGGGGGTGGATTCAGGGGAACCGTGTACGAACAAATGGCAACGCTGAGGCAAGAGGGGACGGTGGAGGATTTTGTTAGGAATTTTGAGATACTACTGGGTCAGACCCAGGGTCTATCGGAGGAGTTCGTATTGGGTTTTTTCCTAGCTGGGCTGCGGGACGATATCAAGGGGCAAGTACGTATACAAGACCCTCAAGAATTGATGGGGGCGATAAGGGTCACAAGGGATGTCGAGGACGCTATGTGTCGAGCGCGAGGCGAAGGATGGAACGGCGTAAAGCTAAACGTCGTGGGTCTGCAAACCTCGACCACTGTCGTTAGAGGAGAGGTTGATCGACAGTCGTTGAACCGTTCCGGAGGAATGGAGGGAAGTGGGTCAAACCTAAGGGAAGGTCCGGTGACGGCGAATAGCGTGAGAGGTGGTCTCGTCGGAGGAGGCGACAATCAGGGAAGAATGGTAAGAAATTTACCTTACCCAGAATTTCTGAAGAGACGGGAAGAAGGCCGTTGTTTTCGGTGCGGGGGTCCGTTTGCACCAGGCCATCGGTGTTTGGAGAAGTGTTTACGCGTTCTTCTTCTAGCTGAGGATGAGGAGGATGATGCAGGTGACGAGGTTGAACCGGAGCTGAGATCTATGGAATTGTCTGCTTGCTCGGCGGAAGGGTTGACTCAGCCCAAAACTATGAAGTTGATTGGAATGATAGGAGACCGGAGGGTGCTGGTCCTGGTCGACAGCGGGGCCAGTCACAACTTTATCAAACAAAGGTTAGCGGAGGAACTGAAGCTGCCCATAGAGGATACGCCCCCTTATCAGGTGAGTTTCGGAGATGGGCAGAGAAAGTTGACAAGAGGATGCTGTAAGAAGGTCGCAATCGTTTTGGCGAAGGCGGAGGTCGAGGAAAGACTCCATTTAGTCGAGCTGGGCGGAGTGGATATTATCTTGGGGGTCGAATGGTTGGCAAAACTTGGAGAAGTTAGGATTAATTAGGACGAAATGATGATGATATATAACGTAGGGGACAAGATGGTAAACATAAGGGGTGAACCAGCTCTGTCGTGACAGCTGGTGGAACAAAAAACTTTATTGAAGCTAGTGGATGCTGAGTCAGGACTTTGGTGTGGGACCCGGGCCTGGTGGAGACAGAGGAGAACGGTGAGTGGGATGGTGATTGATGGAGGCGCAAAAAGCTAAAATAGAAGCAGTGTTGCAGCCGCACTAACGGGTATTTCGAGAGATACCCGGATTGCCTCCGTCACCTAATAAATAACACCGAATCCCACTCAAGGAAGGGTGGATCCTATAAATGTGCCACCATACTGGTATCCTCATCTTTTGAAGGGAGAGATTGAAAGGCAAGCAGCGGACATGGGAAGACAGGGCAACGACCCAGTACCAATATCCTGAGCTCAACCTTGAGGACAAGGTTGTTGAAGGATAGGGAGTATTGATAAGAGATTGTCTTGGCAGTTAGGAAAAGTGGGAAAGGGGTTGTATAAAAGGGGATTGGGTTTAATTGTTAGAGTTAGGTTTTGGATAATAATCAATTGTCAGGATCTTGTTTGTCCTGTAGGGGGAGGTTAAGCTCTCTGAACTTGTATTCTTGACTGTTTAGTAATAAAGAGAGATTATACAATTCTGGGTTGAGTGTTCGGTGTGTGAAGCGTGTGTTTCTATAGGTTCTTGACTAAAAGAACCTATCATTGGTACTGATTGCCCTTCTAGCATCAATGTTTTGACCTCAAACCCGTAGACATCATTGGGGTCATCACATCCAAAATAATATCCCCTTTGGTGTTCAATGGCTCCATAACAAGTCCTGAAAAATCACTTCAATGGGTTAAGGGAGCATGGCATTTTTGTTATGTCCTTAATCTTGACTCTAAACAAATGTGAAACTTTCAGATATAACAGAGCAGATTTCTCCTTCAACAAAGAGTTAATGTTGAATCAACAAATGAACCTACCAACCTCTTCCTATTCGTCTACCCTATATTTATATTTAACTACCACTTAACCAACTAACTCATTAATATTCTAAATATCTTAACTGACTTTTTCTTCTCCTTATACCATAACAGTACACCCATGTAAAAATCAACCTTGTCCTCGATTGTGGAAGCTAGATTTTGCAGCTCATCTTCATCACCTTGATCTTCATTTGACCTCCTAAAAGTATTTTTATACTTTCATACCATAGTAATGGGAACCCAACAGCCATTCCATGCAAGCAAAAGTCCAAAGGCTAAGGTGGTGATAAGGATGAGGATGGGTCCTGTATAACATGAATTACTTCGACTGCCTTTGAACCTTCATTTTTCTTTAACTCCATTGTCAAGCTATCATCCATAGAGGCATCAAAGTTTAATGCTAAAGGTTCACCCAGCAAGCTAAAATTTCAAGATTCTAACAGCATTTATGTTCACCTTCACGATTGAATATAGGTTCAACAAGTAACAATACTTGTATGGAAATCTGAATTTTGAAAACAATATGCTCGTTTCCATCTTCCCTTTAACTTCTTTCACGATCAACTCTACTATTGGGATACCAAGAAAATGGTCTTCTTAGCCCAAAATCTTCACTTTATTTTCCTGGCGTTTCTGCCTCCTAATTGATACATCAACTTTGCCCTCCATCATAATCTTTGTTTCTCTTGACAAATTTATTTCATCAATTTTGATTTCCTCTTTTCCTTGCTAATTTTGTTTCATCAATTTTGGTTTCTTCTCTCCCATAAAGGATGTGATTCTTGAACATTGAACAACTCTGCAATTTCAAGAATTTGTAATCCATCAAAGGTGGATTGCATGTCCAAGAACTAGGTGCTACTTCAATGCATTCCAACCCAGTTCATGCTATATTTGTCTTCTTCAGTCATATGAGGATCACGCTCTTCATTCAATATCTTTTATTGCATGTGGTTTAGCTCTAAATTGTTGGTCGTCTCTTTCGATTATTAGAGTCTCCTTCTCTTTGATGCAAGCTTTGTCAGATTTCATCTTCAAATCAATTGACATTAAGTGGTGTTACCCAACAGATACATAAGATGCACCCTAAGAATTGAGACAACCAATGTGGGACTTTCCAGCACCCCCTCCACATATGCTTGTCAAACCAAATGAACCTTACCAAAATAGACAATTACTAAAATGTGATACATACTCTAGTATCATGCTGAATTTCATTTTAAAACCAAATGGGCATTAAGCTAAGTTGCACTCCAAGAATTACGGCACATGATGTTAGACTTCCCAATGATTCTCATCAAAGTGTTATCTTCTTGGTTCAAGAAAGATATCGCTACCATAGCTATCTTTGAATCATTTTATCAAATTTTTGTAAAAGGATTCTCACTCTAAATTTGGATTCCCTTAGCACCAATAATAAAACTAAAGCATTGTCCCACCCTCCACGCTCATCAATGCATATTTCAACTTATGGATTGAAGGAATTTCTTGTCCCACAGAATTTTTCAGCCGTGCAGATCTTCCCAATTGAGTCTACCCCACAATGATGGCAACTTCACCTTGGCCCAAATTTGTGCTTCCTCCTTCCTCCATCTTTGACATTGTCTATCCCTCCAGATCCCAAAAGTTAATCTAGTAGTTAGAAACCAAGAATTGAAATAGGGGAGAAAATAAAGATTTTTATTGACTGGGATGAAAAGATTGAGAAACAAGAGAATACTCTCTTCTACCAAGGTTTCCCCTTCATAGAGGATATCTTCTTTAATAAATAACTAAATGTCAGTATATCAATACTCATATCTCCCTTTCTCATATCCTTCTTCCCTTGTATATACCAAATTAACACCTCAACCAACAAACTCATTAATAGTCTAACTGTCTCAACTAATATCCTAACAATATCTTCCCAAGATACTTTTCATAAGCATATATCTAGAGTGTTTGTATTTTGCTGCTTAACATTATACATTTGAACCATACTCCCAAATTTTGTCACTATTGTAAAATTGTCTTTTACCAGCTAACTGCTTTCCTACATTTAATTTCAATTTAGCTCTTTGTACTTCACATTTTATTCAATAGGACATTTCACTTCACTGCGTTACATGATAATTACTATTATTATTTATTTATTTAAAATAAGGATAAATATGTTTCTAGTTTATAAATTTGATATGAAATTAAAATTCATCTTTATCCCAAACTTTAATACTTGGTCCTCGATCTTAAAAATAAATAGATATAGTCCTTATAACCTAACTGAAATAAATTGTTTGAAAGTGTTAAAAGACATTTTAAATTGATGTTCGAGTTGTTTATAATGTCTAACACATTCCAACTCAAATGTTAGTCTAAAACACTGAGAAAACGAGAATTAAGGTAGTTGAGTTTCCATTCACTTTTAAAATTTAGAGATCAAGTTTGAAATATAAATAAATTCTAATTTTACATTCAGGTTAAACTAAAATCATATTTATCCCTTTAAAATAAATTATCTAAGACATGTCACTTTCGCATGAAAATAAAGTAGTCGACAAAATTCCAAATGAATTCCAAAACCTACTTCATCCATAACAAGAGTCTGATCGCTCGTGTCAAAGACAGCAGTCCGGTTCTCTGGAAAAGTATCTGTCACGGACTGCCTGAAACATTAAAGGAGAAGAATCGGTAAAGTCTATTCTAGAGGGTCGTATAATATGCATAACCTCTAAAAAAATAATCCTGAACCCAAACTAGGTTCTTCTAACTTAATTTATTTACAGATAAAGTACCATCTTTTAGAACAAAGAGCACCAAAAGACCTACCTTATAAAAATTCATTTTTTTAACTTAGTAAGACGACGAAAACAGCTCATCAGCAAGAAAATAAAATGGGAAGTTCAAAATAGTTTGTAGTACAAGTTTTCTTACATATGAGTTTCTTACCTCTTAGGTCACAGTGATTTCAGGTCAACAAAACAGAACAATCCCCCGAAACCCTACTGTGTAATAACCCTCACGTTACTCTGATCACAAACACCTTTTGGTATATACTACGAGCCTGTTCAGAGTAAACAAATAAACTGCAAAATAAAGTAATTATCAACTACAGATATTCCACCTTAAACTGCAAAAATGTGAGAAATGAAAATACGGCATTCACCAACTACTGTATACTACGAGTCCGTTCAGCTAACTCCTGTTAAAAAATGGTTTTTATCAACATCAACAAAGTAGAAAAACCCTGCGCATTTACTGTATAGAGTTAAAAAGAAAATAACAAAAATGCATGTGGAGGAATAACGGGCACACAAAAGAACCGAGGAAGAAGAACCAATGCCCTTTGGCCATGCTTCACATGTGTTTTCTCTCACCGTGAAATCACACTCAACCCCTGGATGTTAATCACAGTGGAGAAGTCGAAGCAGAAGTGATAGAAGGAATTGAAATCAAATTTAAAAATGAGATACTTTTATTTATTATATAATAATTTATATTAAAATATATCTAAATTTTATTTATAATTTATATTTTTATGTTTTAGGATGGAAATTATTTATTAATTTATTATAATTAAGTTTATTTAATATATAATCAGATTAACATGTTTAATTTTTATGTTGATTTTCAATAAAATTTATTATTTTTAATTTTGAAAAAATCGATTAAAGCAATTGGTAATATATATATATATATATATTCTTTTAATGTAATTAAAAACGTTAAATGGTTTATATTTTTCATTTTTATAATTATTTTTCAAATCTAATACATTATCATATTTCAGAGTTTTTAAGATTTAAATTTTTTCAAATGTCAAAAAAGTGTATACCAATAATTTTAATAGGAACACTTTTTATTGATAAATATTTTTAATTTATATCAATATTTGTTCAGTAATTTTGATGATATATATTTTCATCAATATATAACCACCATCTAGATTCGTTTTCATTATTATGGATTTAAGAATCATAATTATTCATTAACTACTTCTCTTTCTCTGTAGTATTTTCACTTGAATCATAATTATTTACATTATTAACTACTTTTCTTTCTTTACTGTATTTTCACTTTTATATATGTATATAAATTTATTGATATTATGTTTTTTATTCAAATAGGACACATACTTAATTTTTTAATTTAATTTTTTTGTTATTTTTATAAATTCATTCATAACCCTTTTTATAGTGAAATTAAAATTTCATTTGTGACGTCCCAAATATTATATAAAGTATACAATATAATAGGATTCAGGTATTATGATATCAGAAAGCAGTTAGAGTAACATATGACAGTATCAAAATACAGTCATCCAAAATATAGGCAGAATTTAAAATTTTACAAGTTTAAGAGTATTTTAAAAAAAATACATGATGCAACTAAAAGTCCTAAGAGTTAGGAGTAGCAGCATCGGTCTCCTCCAACGTCTGCTCCAGGGAAGCCTCATCTCTTTCTGCTCACATCTAAGTGGATGATCATCGCAGAGAGAAAAGCACAACACATACAAGAGTAAGGGTAAGCTAGGTTTCAAAAGAATACAAGTTATCCAATAACATATAATAGAAATTGTCAACATACAAGTAATCAAATGAACATCCTATCATGTTGTGACACAGCTAGACTCGTCCGGACTTATAATGAATATCGATCTGGGGCGGGTTGTGCACTTGTAGTGGCATCTACTACTTTGCAAAGTCATTGTCAATGGGTTTCACCCTAGCACACACAAGTGTAAGTTCGTTACCGCGCAATAGGCCTCCACGTAGCACCTATCACTAGGACCTCCTACTAATCTCACCACATGCGTCAATCCTCTCTAAGTGAGAATGAAAGACCATTAGAGTATTAAGGATAACCTCCATGAAGAAGCCTCATATATTCATTTTAAACACTAAATGATCTCACTTAGAGATCTTACTTTAATATTATTCAAGTCACCTAAATCAAATCACAATCCTCTTTGAATCATTAACATACCATACTTGTTACATTCAACGCCACTACTAACCTTTATATGCACGTATTTTCAAACTATAATTCACACACAATACAACATGCCCTCAATCATGCTGCAAAATCAAGCCATATATATAAACATACAAGACACTCTTTCAATCAAACAACATCAATCAATCCATGGCATAAGAATACTCATATTTAGGTAAGAAAAATATATCTGAAACCATCACTAACAGCTCCAGAAGGGTCCAAACCCCCCCAAAACGGCCTAAGGAATGTCTAAAACGGACATCCGGAACCCCAAAAACTATCAAAAACAAAAACAACAATATGCTGGTATGCCCAGGGACGCTCGGGGGCGCTCAACGCGAATCGTTACGGCATCCAGGGGCGCTAGGGCTCTACCAGGGGCGTTGGGGCGCCATACCAGTTGACAACAACCATGAAAATTGACTTTTGATGCACTTGGAACCTGTTCTAATGACTAAAGGGGTTCTTTACACATTTGTATTGATGGGAAAACACGTTTACAAGTTAAAACAAATATCCATTTGATTACTATATCCAAGACTAGGTGTATCAAACCACTTTTGACACTTAAAAATCCAAATTCTTAACTTTAAACTTCTCAATCCATCAACCCGAGGACCCAATATCAATTTTACAACTTTGAACATGACTTTTCTCAGTTTTATGACTATAACAAGTTCTAATTGACTCCTCCAGGCTGGCCAAACTGCCCAAACACGTTTAGGACCCTTAAGGGTAAATATCACTACCTCACTTCCTCCTTTTTGACCTAAAACACAATAACCAACTTAATTTGTGGTTTAGCAACCTGCTCAACATCATTCACAGTATGCAAGTATTCAATTTAACATCATACAATCTGTTCATACCAGTTCTTCATCAAAGTTTTGCAGTCTCATAGGTCACTCATCAATCAACACAAGTTCTAACACACAATTTCATCAATTTTCAGTTCAAACAGCAACATATCCTAAGACACAATCTACACATACATTATTTTACGATATTGCAGCAGTACCCAACTCACTCATACGAAAATTTCCACAAACTGAAAAGAAACCTAAGCTTCCCTTACCTCTTATGTGAAACGGCTAAACTCCAAAGAGCTCCAACTACACACTTGTGCTTTCGGAAATACTAGAATCACCTATAAATCACCATTGGGTGATTGAATACAAATTTAAGAATTTAGTAGAAACTAGAAATTGGAAGAATGTGAAATGGATTACATGCACCTAAATTTGTTGCATGATCATAACCCTAAAGTAAATGGAGAAAGGAGGTTTCAACTTACCAGTTGAAGAATAGAAAAATTGATTGATCAAATGAAACTCACGGCATCAAGATTTCCTAAGTTTCTCCTGATTGTGAAACAATGGCTCAGCAAAGAAGATTTTTCAGGAAGAGTACAAAGAAGAAGAGTAGGAAGCTGTTTTGAAGAGCACCCAAGTTTTCAGACAAAATGAGAGAAAGTCTCTTAAAACTAGTGCTTTTAAAATTGACTTATTTTTCCTCCCCTCGTTAGCTGCCACCTAGCACTTTCCAAGTATTTCCTTTTCTAAATCTTTTCATCATCTTTTTTTTTTTTAGTTTTAAATAGTGTAATTCATTTTTTTTAGTTGAAGTATCTATGTATTTCTATATAAAATAAAAAATTATAATATATAAAATACTATTAAAGATAAATATATAAAAATTGAATAAAAGTAATAAAATTTGATTCTGGTAGTAAAAGAATAAACTTATCGTAAAGTTATATTTAAAAATCTCAAGTTTCTTTTTATTTTATTTTTATTCTCTAGTAAATATATAAATTTAATTTTTAAATTTTAACTTATATGTAAAATTTATTTTGAGATTAATCATTAAAAAAATTATTTTAAAAATTAATCATAAACTTAATCAAAATTTGGGATATAAGCTTATTAATATATAAAAAATTTATTTATATAATAAAAAATTATGAGAATATTATATTTAAAATTATTAAATTAAAAGATTTTTTAATAGAAAACAATTATAATTTGATAAGGCGGGAAGACAAGCCATGCATTGGCGTGTTTATTAATTTGTATGGAAGTGGGAATATCAAAGAAGATGAAAAGACTTACACCATTGTACTTTACAAGGATGATGTTACCTAATTAAAACATAACATTTAATTACTACAATTTAAAAAATATATAACAAATAAAATTATTTATACAGGTATATATGAAAAAAGTATTTTAAATTGAAATTTTAATACATGAAAAAAGTATTTTATATTTACTTTCCTGATCAAGAAATGGGGGATGGGCCAACCCCTTTTTCTTTTTACTTTCCTGACTATGTCTTTTTGTTTACTTTCTTTATTTTATTTTTGTTTTTTATTTCTTATCTTTTTTTTTTCTTCTCTTGGTTTTGGTTAGGGCTCAGCTTTCGTTTTTTCTGGTGCAAAATTGTTTTTGAGTGTTGGTCCCTTCACTATTTCTCTAAATTTTTTAATTATACCCCTTTATAAATGTTGATATCATTTTCACAATAAAAGATTATATCTTTTAACTTTTTCAAATCTATTTATGAATATTAAACAATTAAAAAATACAAAAATATAAATATATATCTACAAATAAAATACATTATTAAATTCAAAATAATTTAAAATTATAATAAACTAAAATAATTTAAAATTATGAACAATAAACTAAAATAATAAAATAGAAATTATGGTAATCTTTCAACGGATGTGATAATCCATCAACGAATATCAACATCCGTTTAAGGGGAAACGGATATCAACATCAGTTTTCCCTTCAGCGGTTGTTGATCTGTTGACGGATTATCACATCCGTTGAAGGATTACCATAATTCTTTTCGCACACCTAAGACGAAGTTTCCTCTACTACCTCTTATAAGCACCACCACAAACACCGAGCTCTGTCACCACTATTTCCTTGCACCACTTGTAACCTCCCACCAAGCACAACCCACTACCAAGACACACACTCACAACACCACCTCACTCGCACATAGGACAATGAAACAATTATAAAGGAAGAAGAAAGGGAGAGTTGGTTTTCGTGTACAAATTCAAGTGTTGGGGTGCATTCTTATAAGGGGGACCATTAATAAGTAGGTGGAAGTGGGTGAAAATTTACTGCAATAATTAAATTATATTGACAAATTAGGTATGGAGTAATGTAGGAAGCATTTGGTAGTGGTAAAGGGAGCATCACTCTTTGCTTTTTTGGTACCCTGCCATTAATTTTCTTTCTTTGACTCGTTTATGGAGAAGATGTTTTTTTACAGGTAAAGAAAAAAAAAGAAACCTAGGGTTTTTGCTTAGAATAACATTAAAAGGTATAACATTAAAAAACTTCAAGAAATAGATTTTATAGTTTTTAGTGTTTAAAATTCTCCTTTTATTTAATAACTAAATAAGGTCTTATTTCATTTTAAACAATTATTCCCATATAATAAAATTTCATAAAAAAAAGGCAAAAATTATAAAATTATAAAATGTAAAAATGATAAAATTATAAAATCAAAAATGGTTTTTGAGTATTTTAAAAAGGGTATAAGTGTTGGTACGATGATCAAATCCTCAATCTAAATAATTAAATAATGATATGAGTGTTTATGCTATCATCTATATCAGTGTGACATTCAATACATTATAGTTTTCTTAAATAAGTGGTTAAACCACTTTCGGAATCTCTATTTTTGTTGGGTTTTCTTAAATAGTTTTTTTTCTATTGAGTCCCTAAAAGTGAAAAAATGAAACAATTGTCTATTTGTCGTTAAATTAGATTAACAGGGTTAACTTTTTGCTAAAAAAAGGGTTTTTTAAATCTGAAATCAAAACTTTGCGAAATTAGGGTTGATGAAAATCAATTTGGGAACGAGATTCTTCGTGTTCGAGCTTCGAGACTTCTCGTTGTCGATGCTCCGTAGAACCCTTTCGTCAAAAATAGTTCCTCGCCGCACCGTCGTTCCACCTTGAGAAACTCAAAGAAGCCGGCTTGGCATCGCCATCCCTGCACAACCACCACTACTTTCGCCGGCACTTCGCAACCACAATGGTGTGTCTACCTGTTTTCTTCAACTCAGTTCTTAGGGATCCTATTCTAATAGATCTCCTACAATTTCTCTGTAATCCTTTGGCAATGTCTCTGGGTATGTTTGTCTGCTCAGACACCTAACTTTTCCATGTGCATAAGTTGAGACCAACGTTTATGGAGAATTTTGCAACATATTTGTCATGTTCCCAGTTGGAACATGGTGGTAGTGTACGTTAGCATTTTAGGTTCTTTAGCAATACACTTTAGGTGTTTTGTATATAATTTAGATTTTAAAAATTCAATTAATACACTTTAGGTTCTTTAGCAATTCAAAGTTTAATATTTTTAAAAAATAATTTAGCTCTGCATCAGTGTTGTAAATAACAATGTTTGGCACATGCGCCTTGGCCACCTTTCTTGTAAAAGGATTGAAATTCTCAATGAAAGGTTTCCTTATATAATGTTCCATGCCAACTCTAACTGTGATTTGTGTCATTTAGGTTTGCCTGTATAATGCTTCCTACCAACTCTAGTTGTGATGTATGTCATTTAGTTAAGAAACAAAAGTTTTCATTTTCAAATAATACATCTTATGCCAATTATACTTTTGATTTTATACATTCAGATATTTAGGGAACTCGTGTGGTTAATCGATAAATTTTTCCTCATTTATTGTCGATGGTCACTCTAGATTCATTTGGTTATATGTTATGAAAAGTAAAGTTGAGATTCGTGTTCATTTTGTCAATTTTGTTACCATGATTAAATTTGGTTATTAAAACTACATAAAAAACTTTTTTCTAACTAGATCTAAGATTCAATGATAGACAAATGGATGGCAATTGATTGATGTAAGAGCCTAGAAAATCAAGTATTAAAAGTGATATCATGTTCTAAATAATTACACTCGTTTATTTTAATATCAAAAGTTCAACTTATAAATAAAATTTTTATTAGCGAGTTTCATTATGTAAAAACACACAATCTCTCTACAAACTCTTTCTCTAAAGTTATCTACCATCTCTTTATGTCTTCTAATCTTCTGTTCATTTGTCTGAAAATTAAAAACCGCCTGAGTGATCCTTTAAGTAATATTTTCTACTTTATTCAATCAATCTCTACAAAAGGATAAGTCGTTTTATTATCTTTTCCTTAGTTTGTGCGTTTATTCATGCATGTTAGCAGTTATTGCTTACATATGAGGTTTGAGTTATCTATAAGACTCTTTGTTGATAAATGGTCCTAACAATGTGCCCTGGTCATGTTTTTATGATTTGTAGAAGCAAATAGAGTTCCTTGAGCTGTTGGATCTGTTTTAGGATCCTTAGAGTTATTTGATCATAAGGTAAGGGAAGTTAAATACCTTGTTTTTAAGTTTTAATGCTATAAGAATTTGTGTTTGCATGTTTGATTTGTCTGAGATTAATGGAACTGTTGAAATTGTTGGTTGAGTAGCCAATAAATATGTTTGTGTAGTTTGGTTGTGATACTTGTTTTGTCTAAGTTGGTTTTAAGTCGAGGGATTGAAGATCTAACCATTGAGTAGATTGATATGCATTTTGACACTGAAACTTGTTTTTGAACTAAGTTCTGATTCAATAATACCAAATTGTTCATCTAAATAAGTCACTGGTTCGCCAAATCACTGAATTAAATTCTTTGATTTCTAATATGGCGTTGAGCAGTGTTGGTGTGGCATTGACCGCAACTTAGTTGTGTAAGTCTAGAAGCAATTTTGCTTCAGACCGCTAAGTGCCAATTTCCATCGCTGAGCGACCATTTTTGTGAATGGTCTGACATTGAGCAGTGATAGGGTATCGTTGAGCACCATTTTCCACTATAGGTTGATAGCCTTTTTCATCATAATTCGTTGAGCCATAGGTTGGTCTCACTCAGCGAGACAATCTGCAAAGCTCTAGCGTTGAGCGCTCCCTTTGGCGAGGGGTTTTGCACTAAGCGTCGATATGAGCACCATTGTGGTTTTCTTTGATTTTCTTATCCTTTGTTGTTTGAAATGATTTATTGTTGATTCTATGTATGTTTATTGTGGATTTGTGATGCCACATGGATTATAACATGACTATGAGTATGAATGGTGCATGTTGTGAACAAAATTTCAATAAGTTTTTATGTAATGGTTTCAATAATGTATGTATTGATGTGTGGATTCTGTATTGGGAGTTATCTTAACGCTCTAATAACAATTTAATCTCAAGTAAAAAAAGGTGAAGTATGTGGTGAAAGGAGTAGAAAGTCCTAGTCTAAGAGCTTTACCTTGAGCAAAGATGGTTGACAAACTAACCTTGTGTGTAGTAGTTTTGGTGGACAAGTTGTTCCACCACTCCAAGTGCATAACTCTCATAGTCTTATATTAATACATGTATTCGGATGGTCAAGTCTAGAATAAATGATTGTATTTCTTAGAATTGATTGATATAATTTTGTACATGTGTTAACATTTAAATTTTTATTGTAAGAATTCTCCTTTGATAAATTAACTTATCTTTCAATCTTTGTTTGTATGTTTGTATTCTTGTTTGCAATTATTACCATAATGTTATGAATATATGAAAAAAGTCTTTATTAATCATGTACAGAACAAAAATGGTGTTGAAACCTGGAATAAAATGTTTATTCTTTGGTTCATTTTATTTTAATGGACTCTATTATGCTTCTAGTTTTGATGTAATCACTTAATAGTGTATGATTATTGTATATATATATATTTTTAGTATTATAGTTATATTTATATTATTATATATCTTATATTTTTATTTGAGTTAATTATTTTTTATATTGAACGTGTGATAATTCTTATAATAATTAAATACTATTTAAAATAGGATCACAAGCACATGCACAGGGACTACTTTTTTATAATACCACGGGAAAATATAAATAAATAAGTTAAAATCTGAAAACAATTTCAAGACATCCTAATTGATCTTCAGCTGAATCTTTAGATTCTTAATCAAAATCATGTCTATTATTGGTAGCAAAAACATTACATACTTCACTTTTGTCTACGGCATCATCATTACCAGACAAACTATTCTCCCACTCTCCAATGCCATCTATTTTTTCTTGAATATTTTATAGAATAATATTTTTATGAAAAAAATAAATACCTTTTCTGCAATTAATATATTTTAACATATGGTAATTACTTATAAAAATATTTAAACCGATTTTAACTTTTTAAAATTGGTGTTTAAAAATAATTTTAGACAAATGATTATTTATTTGGAATGTTAAACCAATAAATAATATAAGTATAAATAAAAAATAATAGTAAAAAAATTCTTAATAAATATATAAAATAAGTAATAGGAAATAATAAGAAATCATAGTAAATAATAACTTAAAATAATAAATATAAATAACAATAAATAATATAAATAAATATAATGTGTAAATAATATAAAAAAAATGTAATAAGTAATGATAAAATGATTCATAATAAATGATAATAAAGACAGGTAATAAATAATATAAATATAATTAATAAATAATAGTACAATAATTTGTTATAAATAATGATATAAATATTAACACGTCATAATAAATATATAAATATAAATAGTGATAATAAAAAAATATAAAAAAATATATAAAGAATAATAAATCATAACAAATATAAATAATACAAATAAACATAATAAATAATAAATAAATAATTCGTAATAAATAATAATAAATGATAATAACATTGATATCATGATATTTTTAATTTCTATCAATTAAATTATACAATTTTTTAATATTTTTATAAAATGAGAAAATAAATCATGAAATTAAAAAATAAAATTTAAATTTAATTTATTAAATAATATATTTTACTTATAATATATAGATATCAAAATTATTTTCGTATGATAGAATAAGAAAATTTAAATTTATTTCATCATGATTTGTTTTATAACATAATTTTTATGTTAAAAAGTCAAAAATACTTTTTATGTAATTAAAATATTTAAGAGTAATTATTGTCTTTCAAACTAAACATATTTATTGTATCCAAAATTTTGTTAGCGTGGAGTATTAATACTAATCAAAAGAATTTTTTAATACATTATTGATTTAGAATGTCTTATTATGAATAAATTTAAGTTATATCATAACATCTTATTTTAATAATATATAATTATTAAAAGAGACATTACTTATAAATCATTGAAAAAAAATAATTATAAAAGAGTACGTCTATTTTATTACATAATCATAACAATAATCATAACAATAAATATACATATATATTAGAAACTTGTACCGTTAAATCTACAAAAAAACTAAAACTTCTACTCTAAGATTTTGTTATGTTAGTAACCAATACTTAATTAATAAAGACATTCTCCTCTATTCACACCATTCAGGTGATCATTATAAAAGAGAAAACAAATATACAAAAAATAAAGACAAAAAGATAAATTAATTTACCAAAAAATTATTCCTACAATCTGAAATATAATATATAGATATATAAATTATCCACGAGACATACCACCATACATTATAGATTTGACCATCCAGATAAAAATTGATGTTAGACTCTGAGAAATTCTGCACTTATAGTGATGAAACAACTTTTTCACCCAAGCTACCACAGTTTGTCTGTTTACCAATTATGACCAAGTAATAAGATCATAAACTAAGACCATTTGCCACTACTCATGACATAAACCATCGTTCTTCAATTAAGATTTAATGATTATTGAAGTGTCAAGATAACTCCTAAAATGACATCCTTGCATTAATGTTCACACTACTGATACGCCACCATAAAATATCTCCACAAGATCCATGAAATTACGCCAACCACAAAAGCCATGCACATAACCAATAATATACTCATCATACCACCATATCATGTATGAAACACATACCAAGCATACTCACATTTATATTTTAGTCCATGAAGTGTCACCAATATAATAACACTTATGCATAAGATGCAAAATAACTCACTTCAAACAAAGCAAATAAAAAAACACAAAAAAAACAAAGGCTTGGAAGCAAGGCGCGCTTAACGTCAGCTTCTGGTGTTCAATGCCATAGTTCACGTGAAAACTCTTGTCCAACAACCTAACCCTTTCGCCCAACGAATTAGAGAGAAGAGGTTACAAACTTGCACAGGAAGAAATGATGCTTAGGGCCAAAAAGAATCGCTCGATGCCACACAACCCATGAGCTATTTAACTTTGTAGCACTCATCGTCCAAAAGTGTCGCTCAACGCCCTAGAGCCTAAAGACTCTATGACTTTGCAGTGGTCAACGCCACACATGGTTGTTTGGTGCCACACCAAAAGCCAAAAACTTCAACAATGAGTTTTGAGAAACCAAAAACCTATTCAAATGACGAACTTGATATTCTTAACTCAATGTGAAGTTTTATACCAGATTTACATATTAGGTTGAATACCAGTTTAATTAAATGACTAAATTCTTGATTATCAAATTCAACATCACTCTCAACAAAAACAAACATATTTTATACAACACCAAAATTCAACATATTAAAAATAACCAATTTTCCAAATCAAACATAAAATATACAAAACCAATATAACAACATTTTTAACCAATACCAATGAGTAATTTCTCCCATTCCAAACATCCAAAAACCATTCAGCAAGCCATCCAAAACAGAATTTTCCATACTCAAACTACAATTTTAGATTAATTCAAACATCCAAGTTCAAATTATTAAAGTAGCAAAATTTAAAACAAAGTAATTAGCTTTTTGGGTTTTTAATTTTTTTTAGGATTAAATGGGTAATTAAGAAAAACTTGGGGTGCAAGGAGAAGAAAAAGAGTGCGGGAAGAACGCCCCGGTGGAAAATGACAAATCAAATTTCAATTTCAACGTGTGGGCCCAAGAGACACACGCCGCTACCAAGTAAGCACCACGTATAAAACCGTAACATTGTATTTTCTTCGTTCACCCTCTCAGTCACTCACTCTTCTCTTACCGTTTCGTTGGATTCGATTACAATGGCGTCCGAAGGCATTCTTCTCGGCATGGGAAACCCTCTCCTCGACATCTCCGCCATCGTTGACCCTGAGTTCTTGAAAAAGTATATCACTCTCGCCACCTTTCTCTTTTGCATGCCGTTATTTCCTCTATTATCGTTACTTTTAATTTCCTGAGATAACGATTAACTTCGTTTCTTGGATGGTGAAACGACGTCGTAAGTTGTGTGGTTTGCTTCTGAGTGTTCTTTCTTTTGTTTTTGTGTCTGACATGACAGGTACTCTCTCACCTTGAACAATGCCATTCTTGCGCATGACAAGCACAAACCTATGTAAGATTTCTCCGTTTACGCGGCGCTGTGTTGATCTCCCTCTAACGCCGTCGTTTTTTATCATTGGAACGTCGAATTTTGTGTCATTACAAGCACTGCAGTCCTTTACACTTTGGAGCGTGATGTTGTATATATAGCTTTTGACTGTGTTCTTGAGATATCAGAAACGTGCTAGTTTGATACGGTTCTTGGGTTGCGTGGGCTTATTCTTATTAGGACCAAACTTAGATACAGTTATATGGTAAATAGTTGCTTTGGGTGATTTTATATATATATATTTTTTAAAATTATAATCAAAGATTTACTTTAACAATCAGACCAAAGGTCTGCATTAAAAGATTTAAGGTGAAATCTCAACTCTAATTGAAATACAACACAAGAAAATGTTTACAGAATTGGATCTAAGTTTTATATTAACTATTGAGGGAATATTCAGATTCTGGCATGTCTTCCCTTAGATACCTGGTAATTGGTATCCGTGTGTGTATTTTTGCATGATTGTAGAGTAAAGACTTGTTGCAATATGGTATTCAGACTCATATTTTAATAAGATTTTGGATCTCTCTCTGCTGATCTTTAATTGCAGATAATTTTATGGTTAATTGTTAAAACATATCTTTCTAGTTAATTTGGTAAGATGCTCCATTTCAGATATGAAGAGTTGGTTGAGAAATATGACGTGGAGTACATTGCTGGAGGTATTTCACTAGATCTGCAGTATTGGATAATATCAAAAGCGAATTGAATAAAAGAAAGAAAGAAAACGATTAGCAGTGGAAAAATATAGTTGGTAATGACAGTTGCTACAATTTGTTTTTTTTGCTGGCAGGTTCTACTCAGAATTCAATCAAGGTTGCTCAGGTATGTATCTCGATAGTTAGTTAGTAATACTCTGGACGTGTAGTAGCTTTGGTTAAGGTAATTTACCATTACTTCTTGTAGTGGATGCTCCAAGTTCCTGGTGCAACAAGTTTCATGGGTGGCATTGGAAAGGATAAGTTTGGCGAAGAGATGAAGAAGAGCACAAAGCTTGCTGGTGTAAAAGTAGGTTTAATCACTCATCTTCTCCTTTCATTGTCACGTGCTTCTCGGTACTGGCTTAAAAATTATCTTATTTTTCATTCACCAGGTTCACTATCATGAAGATGAATCCACACCTACTGGAACTTGTGCTGTTTGTATAATTGGTGGCGAAAGGTCAAACAATCAAAATTTTCTGTATTTTTTTGCTTCAGTGTTTTTTTATAATTGAAATTATTTTATGCCGTTTATAAATAAAGTATGTCCTTCAGCCTGACTTCTACTTGATTGCAAATTTTTGGAACCCTTACATTTTGATCACCTCTGAATACAGGTCGCTTGTTGCAAACTTAGCAGCTGCAAATTGCTACAGGTCTGGGCATTTGAAGAAACCAGAAAATTGGGCACTAGGTACTTTGTTGCTGGTCTATGCAGGCTCTTTTTTTTTTTCTTAATTTCTTCTTGCCTATGTAATTCATAATTCAAACTTCAGTCGAATGACATATTTTATTGTGCTAATTTCCCTCACAGTTGAAAAGGCTAAATATATTTATATTGCTGGCTTTTTCCTCACTGTATCACCAGATTCTATCCTGTTAGTTGCTGAGCATGCTGCTGCAAATAACAAGGTTAAATATATGATTGAAAATTTTGTTTTTTTTTTTCATTTGAAGGAGGTTTCTGGTGATTAATGTTATTTATGTATGCAGATCTTCTCGATGAACCTTTCTGCCCCTTTCATCTGTGAGATATTCAGGGAGAGACTGGAGAAAGCTCTACCGTAAGGATTCATCTCTGATAAATAAAAATGATTGAAATGCTACATATTTGTTCTTAAGAATGTCCATTATGTGATTCAGGTATACAGATTTTGTTTTTGGAAATGAGACTGAAGCAAAAATATTTTCTAAAATTCAAGGCTGGGAGGTAACCCTTGATATCAGATATTTAGGCAAGTTGTGGTTTTGGATGTAGAATGTTAAACCATTACATTTATTGGTCTTTCTTTTCTAGACTGAAAATGTCGAGGAGATAGCTCTCAAGATTTCCCAATGGCCAAAGGCATCAGGAACGCACAAAAGGATAACAGTTATCACACAGGGTGCGGATCCTGTATGTGTTGCTGAGGATGGGAAGGTGAAAAAGTTCCCCGTGGAACTTTTGCCTAAAGAGAAACTAGTTGATACAAACGGAGCAGGTGCTGTGCTACTGGTTTTACGAGTTCAAATGCAGTTATGTTACGTATTCATTTATGTAAATAAATCTCGTAATGGTCTTTCATGTGATAAGCGGATATATAGGGCAGAGTGGATTAGTTGGAGAATAGCCCTAGTTAGAGGTGCATAATCATTAGTTTAGGAATGGCTTAGATCGAATGGGGAATTAATTTTCTGATTATTTAGTTCATAACGAAAAACATAACATTGTTTGACTCAATATAGTGAGGAAAGGCTCCACTTTTTATAATTATTTAAAATAGTATCATTATTTTGGCATCTGTCATAATTATTATAATATTAAAAATTTAAGTATTTTGAGATTATGTTCTTATTGTTCTATTTACAGGCTTAATCCTTTTAATAAACATATAAGTTTAAGTTTAGTAGCCTATTTACTGGTGGGTTTTTTACCTATTTAAAAGAGTTATTTACCAAATAGACTTTAGACTAGACTATGCTTTAAAAAAGTGTTAAACGGCCTTATTAGTTAAATAAATCAGCTTAAATATGAGAATTAGGTTAGGCTTTGTGTAGCAAGCCTATTTTCACATGTTGCTGTTGTCTTCAATTGTGATATGCTCTAAATCCATGCTGGCTATAAATTCTCTCATACACATACATACATACAATACATAATTCCTCTCTGCACTTCTTTTAAATGCATTGTATGTTATTCTAATACAACATTGCTACCAACATGGAAAGATCGTGACATTATTTATGATTTGTAAGGCACGCACATTGGTAGTTTACAAACAATATGTGGATTTAGTTTCATCCCTCTTATTTTTTCTCTGTAGGAGATGCATTTGTTGGAGGATTTCTTTCACAATTGGTTCAGGAGAAGCCCATCGAAGAATGTGTGAGAGGTGGTTGTTATGCAGCAAACGTCATCATCCAAAGATCTGGCTGCACTTACCCAGAGAAGCCTAATTTCCATTGACTGATTTCTCAGTTCTGTTGCCTTTATGAACTTTTGATTGTCATCAGGAAACATCTTGTTGTATTGTGATAGTTGCTGTTAACCGCTTTTATTTTTCATCCCTTCTTGGGTGAACGAGGAAAAGTTTCACTGGAAGGAAACGGATAATTAAATTGTTATATGGCAGTCTTATTTTTGCCAAGTTTCTTACCAAGTGTTTTTTTATTAGACATTGAACAATGTTACCGTGCTTAGGAAGGGAGTACGCCTACTTGCCACTTCGTCTGCGAGTATCAATCGCCTGACCCGATTGATTAATTCTTTTCACATTGGCAAAATTTCCTAAAATTCGATTTACTGGATTGCATTTTTAGATATTTAAAATTATGCTCCCCTAAAATGATTTTTTAACATGAACATTGAATTTATGAGCTTGTTCAGCTGGTTTACCAGTTCATTTGTAAAAATGTTAAATTGCCATCTAAATTCTAAATATTTTAATTCAATTTAAATTCGGTTTCCCTCGTTAAGAGTACAGGGTCTCCGAAGTGTAAATAATTTATTATATTTACAATTCAAATTCTGTCAATAAATTTTATTTCATAATTGTAAGCAATGTGATGCTTTTTATATGAACATAATTTATCGGACAAGAATGAGACAAAAAGGTGACGAAGTATTTGTTTATAGTGTAAGAGGCGATTACGCCTTTGCTTAGACCATATTACCAATTGATTGGTTCTCTTCTGGTGAAACGGCTTGCTTGGAACAAGGACATCTTTGTGCAGCTAGATCGCCGAAGCGCTCTTTTCTTTTTGCTATCAGAAACAAATTTGTTTTGTTTAGCTAGGAAATCATCGACATTCCAGGGATTCAATTAATATTTTATAAGTATTCACTGTTCAATCTAATTCGAAATCTAAATCAACCTTAAAATAATACATTTTGGTACTTTGTTTTTTGTTTTTTAAAAAATCACATGTAATCAAATTGGTCAATAAATGATTTTTTTTTAAAAATTTAATTAAATTTTAAATTGGTAATAAATTTAGATATTTTGAATTGAATTTCTAAAAGATTTATTTAATCTACTAAAAAATTATATTTTTTAAATAGTTTTTTATTATTTTAAATTTTTTGTTAATTGAGTAATATAATTGATATCATATCACTTTGTTTAATGAATTATTTTTTATTACTGATAAAAGACTTAATTTTGTTTACTCTTGTCAAACAATAAAAATAAAATATGTTAATCACAAATTGTTGACAAAATAATACATAAAAACAATTAAGGAGATTAAACAAAATATTAACCACAATTAATAAATATAAAGTTTTTAAATACTGATGACAAATAAAAAATATTAAAAATAATAAAATTTATTAATAACATGAAATTTAGTTAAATTATGTAAGTTAAATCATATAACTTAAATAATTTAAGACATAAAGAGTTATTTGCAACAGCGGTAGTTTCATTTTAACGGTTTTGTTTTATCCTGATAAAGTAAGGCTTGGGAAGTGGAAGCCCAAATCAAGATCCCGACGACTCATCTTTATTTTCATAATCTCATCTTCTCATCTCGTATTGTCATCTAGAGCGTCGAATACACGGTCACACCGAAGCGCGTGAGGAAAACTCCCAGAGTCATAGCCAGCCAGCGACCACCACCTTCTCTTACCTTTGTTGAAAGAAAATCGCAAGAAAGGAAATCACAAGGTAACTAACGAAACAAATCGGAGGCATTATTTGAATCGCCATGAGCGACCACCACCCACGGCTGCACCATCTTCGCTCCACCTCGCACCTATTGAAGGAATCTCTGTCATCGTTCTCATCCAATTTCATCACATTCCTTTTCCTCTCTCTCCTAACCCTCTCCTTCCGAACCCTCGTCGAGACAGGCACCGCCCATGTCACCTCTTTCATCGACCGCGACCCTTCCCTCCGGGCCCTCCTCTCCCGCCTCGACCTCGCCGGCAACGCCCACCATCACGGCCATGGCCACGGCCACGACCTCCCATCCACAGCTGCCAACCACGCCCTCCGCCACCGACGCCGCCCCTTCCTCCACCTCACCCGGGTCGGAACCCTAGACGATGACTTCTTCTCCGGCGACGACGACGACGACCGCTCCCTCTTCGGGTCCATCCCCAAATCCCCCGCCAACGCCACCCTTCTCACCCTCTTCCCCTTCCCCCCTACCTCAGCCTTCTCCGATCTCCTCGCCGACGACGGGGTTAGGGTTTCTCAAGTCATCCGCTCTGGAACCACCTTCAATACCCTAGGATTGTCCTCCCTGTCGTCGCGGACGCCTCGCGACGACGATAGCGGCGATAGCGAGGAGGAGAAGCAGAACGAGAACGCGGAGAGGAAGGAGGGCGTGGATTTGCAGTTTTTCGTGAAGGGGATGGAGGTGGGTCGTCGGGACGCGGCGGCGCTGTTTTTTCTGGTGAGTTTCCTCTCCGCCGCCTACGGATGGGTGATTCTCGTTTTTCTCGTGACGTATTCGTGGGTGTTGGGTGTTGTGTTCGTTTCCGTTGTGAATGATCTGTTGGGGAGGTTTAGCTCCGTTACGGTTTTGGTTTGGGATGGTTCGAGGTTAGGTCTGAAGAGGCTTTCGGGGTTTATTCTGATGCGTTGGGCTGTGAGGGACGCGTTGACTCAGCTTCTGGGGTTGTGGTACTTCGGAGAAATTGAGGATCAGTACTCGTTTTTCAAGCTCTTTGTGAGGTTGAAATTGATGCCCTTCTCTGTTATGTCTCCTTGGGTTAGGGGCTTTGAGAGAGAGATTTCTGGGTTCTTGTTTACTTGGTTTCTGGTGGATACTTTTGTTGCTTTTATATTCTCCGTGGATGCTTGGGTTGCCATTGTGGACTCAAGGAAGAGTGGGAGGGAGATTGTGAAGGAAGGGTGCTATTTGATATCTACTATGTTCAACCAGGCTATTCAGGTTAAGTGCTTGGAGGCTATACTTTGTGGGTCCTTTGTCAGGTGGGGTTTGGGCCGAGTTTGCGGGAGGTCCTTCGCCAAGATGTTTCAGTCCACCATGGAGGTTTACTTCATGGTTACTTGGCTTTTGTTTTACTTTGCGGCAAAGTGTAGGGACGCCGATCTTCATGGTAGGAGGTTTGGACAGAGGGAATTAGAGGGCTTGGTTGAAGGTCTCAGATGATATTTGAGGGTGGTTGAACTTGGATGGATGAATGTGGTTTTTTCTTTCTTTTTTCTTATTGTGATGCACAAGTAGCAGCAGCAATGTTTCAAAGGTTCTTTGTGTCTCCCACATTTACCGTCGCTGTTGCCGCCATTCTCTAGTTTTGTCACCAGCGATGTGTCAAATGTGTACTTCACCAAAAGGCTGATTACTTCTCGTGTATATTCTGAATGAGGGTAGTTCTTATGTATATTATTCATGGAATTGTTGAATTAGTTCACTCAAATATGTGCTGGTGATGATAGTCACAAATTACAGGGTTTGGGTAATGAAGAATAGTAATGATTTTTCTCCATGCAACTTGGGCTTATGTTGTGATGACAAAAGTAACTGCATAGCCTTCTGTTTGTTTGGAGTGATGCTCCATTTATTAGGGAGATTTGGTGGCATGACTTGGACATAATCACAAACAATGAAAAGCACTTTAATCTGCTACATAGAACAGGGAAAGTTATTAGTTTGAGTTTTGCATTGTATCCCCCTTTTAGAAATTCTCCAGGAAGGCTGTTCTTGCTAATACTTTTTTGTTCTGTATGATTATCAAATCCTTTTCATAAGCAAGCCTTCACATTTGCTGTATGTATATAATCATCTTGTAGAAAGTTCATAAAACTTGTTTTGCATCATGGAGTTACTCGACTAAGTTTGAATGAGAGGAAAATTTTGGCTGATGGCAAAACTAGGGCTACATCAAGGGGCATTCCAAGTTTTTAATTATTTCTTGGAGAGCTTTGTGTGTGCTACTGCTGGACTGTTTTTTAGTTTTCAGAGTAAACAGTTGATGTTTTCTGTCTGGTGTTTTGTATGTTTACTTTATAATAATTTGTCTTCCTGAATTTGCAATCCTTTCCCTTTGACTAGCATCGAGGAATGCGATTTTTTATGTATAAATGTTTTGTTAGAGTAATGGAATTTACCTGAAGATGAATTGTGATATAAACTGTTTGTAAAAGCAACTAGATTGCAATTTAATTAATAGGATTTTCCGGTTCTTTTAACAGAACATATGTAACATTATTGGACAGTATTCTCCTTGAGAATAACGAAATGCAAAATAAAGGGAAAATGCTTGAGTTCCGATGATTTACTAAATAAACTATCTTTTTGAGGTTGGTTTCCCTAGGCATCATGTTGAGGTTTACTCTTGTGAAACGAAAGTTCTTTGAAGGGTTCCCCTTCTCACTTATGGCTGATAACAATCCCATTACTATCAAATACATGATGCACTTCTTCATGAAAAATAAGTGAGCAGCAGACTTAGGATTTCTGTTTTTATATGGTTTCACTTGGTTAGTTTATTTGGTCTTCTCTGACAGTCCACTCCATCCAGCCTGGGGACATTGAATGCTGTTTTTCAACCAGATAGCTTCGGAATTGACCTAAAAGAAGGGCCATTACGAGATCTCATGCCCTTTTTTGTAAAGCTGCAAGAAGACCAAAGACGAGAGAATTTCTTTGAATTGCTGTAAGAAAACTGTAGAGGAGATAATTTTGAAGTGTACATTGAATAAAAAAAAAAAAGGAAGCAAAAACATAAAAAAATGTTTTTCAAAGTGAACCTTGCTTTCTTTTCATTACATTGAAAACTTGAACTAAATGAAAAAAATTGCATGGTTATACTTGTATTTGTTTATATCCTCTTTTGAGCAAACCTTAATAACTGTGGGTGTTGTTGAAATCCTAAGAAGAGCAGTTTTAAAAGCAAACTTGAAGCAAAAAGAATGGAGAGAGCTTTAAGAACAAAGGATGAGTTTTCAAATTTTATTAGAGAGGCAGCGACTATGCAGCAGTTCTAGTTGTGTGGTGTGGACAGACCAAAGTATGAAAGTAAAACATTGTGTTTGTGTGTGATGGTGAGACAAGATACTCACCATTCTGAACTTATCCAAAACAATCAGATTGATTGTTAGTTCAACGTTTGTTTCACTCAAGAAAACATCAAACATGAAATGGAATATAGTATGTAGAGATAATAGAGGTAGCCAAGGGTTTCCAAGGTCCAGACAATTGCATTCATACGTGCTAAAATCATAATATAAATTAAAGCACTCGTAAAATTCACACATTCCATCCGTACATGATATGATGTTCATTCATAAGTGCACTTAATTCAAAAAACAAAAAGTTGGATACATTCAATTTTTGTCTTTTGAAATGAAGGCATGAGATCCACGGATCCGGACGACCAATGATATGTATATAAACATATTTTTATTAAGAGAATGATATCATTTTAATAAATTAAAAAAGAAAACAAGTTTTTCATTAATGATTTGTTAACTTGTGAAAGATATGTCATGTCGTTTTTATTATATTTTTTTTTCAATTTTGAGGCCTAATCTTATATAATTTATAATAATATATTAATATCGAGATATTATTCGTATTCAACTAGTTGTCATTCATATATATATATATATATATATATATATATATATATATATATATATATATATAAATAAAGTAATAATGACAATACGGTTAATAAACAATTTGTTATAAAAAATATGAAGATAGTTAGACATTTAAGTATGTAATCTTGTATAAATCTTACATAAGTCGTAACCGGTTGATCCATCCCATCCTACAACCTGTAATTTTTTATTTATTTTGTATTCTTTTGTGTTGGAAATAACTAAATATTCTCTTCATTAATATTAAATAATTATAAGTACTATTTTTTATAGCACATTTTCTTATTTATTTGTAGTAAATAATAAATAATTAATCCATTAGTGTTTTTGTAATTGTTATATTGATGTAAAAATATATTTCAATAAGATACTCAAGTTTATGATTAAAAAATTATAAATAACTTTAGAAATTTATGATTAAAAATTATAAAACAAAAATTGCAAATTGTTTTCAATTTATTCTAGGCAACTTCTTCGTGCACCTATATAGTTTTAACTTGCATCCATGTAAACTTCAAAATTCCAAATTATCCTCTTATTTAGAATTTTCCTCTTTTGGATTGTTTAAAACGTTTTGGAATGTATATTTTGAAATGCATAATAAAATATATATTATAGATTGTGTAATTCAAACTACAAATCTATAATCCAAAATACAAAATTTATACCCAGTAAAATATGAAATACAATACAAAATGTGTATTCTAAATTGTACAATAAAATATATGTTTTATTTTGCCTTTCAGATTGTAATTTCAATTTTGTATTTTAAATTAATCAAAAATAGAAAATAGAAAAATACATTATAAATTGTATAATCTAAAAATATATTTTTCAATAAACATACGTAAAAAAAAATGAAAAAAAAAGAAAAGAAACATGATATTTTAACAACTCTCTTTAATAATAAACGGTTGTAAAAAATTGTCAAAAAATTATTAAAAATTATTAAAGACGCAATCAAAAGACAAATTTCATCACTGTGACAGTTGAAATATATGAAGACGGAGGAAGAAGCACCTTTATTCCAGGTGCATATCTTAACTAATATTTTTAGAAAGTTAAAATAATACATTCCAAATTTATATAGTTAATCATTTTAATTTATATATTTAATCATTGTCATTAGTATAATAAAAATGAACACTTATTTTAATACAACTATAACTATAAAACGATAATTTGAAATTGTATACGGACCTATTTTAAATAAGTTTTTATAATTTCATTTTTGACCCTATTTTAAATAAGTTTTTATAATTTCATTTTTTTTACTTATTAGATATTTGAAAAAAAAAATCTAGATCGTGTTCTAAAAAATTAATGACTTCTTTAAATATTAAGAAGAGACTTTCAAATTAAACAATTGGATATTATTTGAAGAATCATTTCATACATGTATTATTTTTATCCAAGTTTAAAGTTACATTAGAGTTGCTTTTGAAACTTAAGTTGCACAACGAAGTTCATTTGAACTTGTTTTTCCAAACTTTAATCCAAAACAGCACATATATAGTTAATCGAAACCTAGTTTTCGAAGTCATTTATATGAAAAATAAAAACATTTTCCTTGACAACGATTTTGATGGCTCCAACAGATGAAGACGGAGGAAAATCTAAGTCAACCAGTGCAAATATCTTTAGGTTAGGCCCAATGGTTTGTTGTAAAAAGCTGACAAAAATATTTCCTGAGGCGTGTAGATCACTGTCCTTAAGGACTTATCCGCGGTGTATTGCGCAAGTCCCCCAGGATACAACAAGAACTTCTCAGAATTTCTGAGGATCTCAGAACTAGCAAGGAACTCTAAAGAGAGTATAAGAATAAACCCAGAATAATTTTAGAAGAGGAAAAGAAGAAAAGAAAAGGAGAGAAAACTGACTTGGGGATGTTTTTGGAATGGGAGAAAAACACTCTATTTATAGAGTTAGGAAAGAATATAATCAATAAAAGCCATTAAATATTTTGCCGTTGGAGCACTTAATAAAATGAATATGAACGTTGTTGGCAATTAAAGTTTTGACCGTTATAATCCAACGTTTTCTTTTGCAATAATCTAACATTATTACAACAATCCCCCACTTATTGCAAAAGAAAAAGACAAGAAACTTTTATTCTGGGTCTCATAGGATGTAATGCATCAGACCTGGTATAGCAAGCTATATGAACCAGTCTTAGATTGAAATACTTAACACACAGTGTAGTTGGTATAGCAAGCTATATGAACCAAAGACACTTGACGTGTGTTAGAGGTTTATCAATCACAATACACCCCCACAATCCTTGCTGTTATCGCTGTGTTGCGCTAACTAGGCCATGCGCGTGCCCGGTATTCATGAGTGCTCTAGAGATCATGCCAAGATCTCATGCAAGCGGCCCCACTCGACACTCATATAGGTGATTTCATCAAGTGTATGCTGCAAATCATACACCACCCATAAGGGATATGAAAATCATTAAAACTTTGTTTAAGACAAAATTCTATCACCGTATAGAATTTTAATGACAAAGTTTAACCTCTCAATAATGCAGTCTCTAGCACTTTCACACACACCATAGGAAGGGACATAATTGATTAAAATCAATTTAGTGCTATCAGAACTAACAAGTGACTTGTTTTTACCCATATGAACCTTATTCATGGGATCTCCAATCACAAAGGTTGGGTTACCATCACTTGTTTGTTTGCAAGTGGCTTAAGTCCCATTCCCCTCGATGTTTCTAATATCATTTGTCTTCCCATGGGTTTTGTCAGAGGATCTGCTAGATTCCGTTCTGACTTCACATAATCAATGGAAATAGTTCCACTCTTTAGCAGCTGCTTCACCAAATTGTGTCTCTATTCTTTCCATTATAATTCTTGTTTTTAGCTATAGCTATTGCCGATTGGCAATCACAGTGTATTAACACCGACGGGGTTGGTTTCATTCCTAGTGGAATGTTTGCTAAGAAGTTTTTCAACCACTCAGCCTCACTTCCAGTCATCTCAAGAGCGACAAACTCAGATTCCATTGTTGATCTTGCAATAATAGTTTGTCTAGAAGATCTCCATGTAATCGCACCACCCCCAAGTGTGAATACATAACCACTAGTAGATTTTGTCTCATCTGAATCAGAGATCCAGTTAGCATCACTATACCCTTCTAGTACAGCGGAAAATCCACTATATTCAATGACATAATCCATTGAACCTCTTAAGTATCTCATAAGCCTGGAAAGTGCATCCCAATGTTCTTATTTCGACATTGAGTGTACCTACTCAGTCTACCTACTGCATAAGAAATATCAAGTCTAGAAAAGTTCATCAAGTGCAGTAAGCTCCCAATTATCTAGGCATACTGAGGCTGAGATAATGATTCTCCTCTATTTTTTTTTCCATTAACTTAGAATTAGCATCATAAGGGGTACTCACTGGTGAGGTCATAAAACCTAAACTTCTTAAGAAGTTTCTTAATATATTATTCTTGGGATAGTAATATACTATCTCCATTCCTTATGATTCTAATACCTAAAAACACATTGGCTTACCCATGTCTTTCATTTCAAAGTTTATTTAGTTCTAACAAGAATCATTCTCATTCTCTATCTAACATTATTCATTCACCGTTATCTCATTCAAAAATATAACATCATGAATAGATTATACTCAAACAATAATGAGAAAATATAATTCAATATTAATTCAAAATAATAAATCATTTATTATTTTAATTAATCATCTCATTACTTTCCTTTAAACTCTTATTTCTTCCCTTTTAAACCAAATTAATTTGTAGTTCCAATTCGATACTGGACCTTTAAGTCCGATAGGTGTAACCTATAGCAACCCAAAGTCCTCACGTTGCCAGTGGCCATCATGGACTCTCACCGCCGTAAGGAAAGGAAGACCCTCTGCTAATCAACGCAGACCCCAAAACACGCTAGGAATCAACAGGAAAGAATTTACCCCAATCGCAAATCAAAACGCACAAAATAAAGAAACCCCAAAACGATCAAGAACACGAGATTCCCAGAAACAGAGATTCACTCTGTTGCCGTCACACTGTCCGCACTCATCCCGTCGTCAGTTCTGGACCAAAGGGCTTTCGCGATTCCCACCGCTACAAGAGCGTCCTCAAATCCGCTGTGGGCCGCCATTGCGGCGCACACTGCTACGGAGAGTGTCGCGCCTGGGTCACCGGAGCTTGCCTCTCGTTCCCGCGAAACCTAACCAGACCCAAAGAAAAGAGGAAAGTCTCCCTGATGTGGACGAATCAGAACCAGTAAAAGAAAAAGAGAATTGCGCTAGAACTAAAGAAAAGAATGGGAAAACGGCGCCTCCTGTTGCAAACGAAACAAAGCCAAACGATTTGGGGAAGAAGAGGTTCCCTACAGGTCCGAACCAGAACGAAAAGAAAGAAATCATTTTTCTTCCCGTGAACTCCCTAGAAGGGAAGGAGAGAAACCCCCACTACTGACGCGACATAAAACCCAACTCAGGGGTCTATGCTTGAAGAAGAAGAAAATCCCAAATCAATTTGGGGAACTTTCGAAATTAGGGTTTAAAAAAAAACCTAGTACATAAGATGATTTAGAATTTTAATTAAAATGATCAAGAGTAAAAAAATCTTCTACGTACCATTATTTCTCTCTCAAGGAAAATAAATTCCTTCCAGAATTAAACACAAATCGTTAATGATATTAAAGTCTTAGATTTTTGTGCCTTCCATTTTATTTAAACCACTTATTATAATCTCACCATTAATTCCATGCAGATAACGCACAACCATTATTCAAATGGTCTTTAGAATTCCATGATCACAAAGACTACCAAAATTCAAGAATCATTCAAATAAAACATCAGCATTTAATCGTCGTTTAAGGCATTCAAAATTAAATTAATAACTATAACCATCAACAATTAAAGAAGGTGAATTTTCCATACTTCTAAGAAATTTTAAGAATATATTCACATTATTAAAGAATAAGATAACAGTTTCCCATACCTTTTTACTTTTGATAGTAGCATGTATCTATGTAAGTGGTTTTGCAAATACCTTTCAGTTTAGAAACAAAGTTTTGATCCTCCAAGATTGAGTTATTAATGTCAGCCATAAGTCCTTAAGATTGTTGTAAAAAGCTGACAAAAATATTTCCTGAGGCGTGTAGATCACTGTCCTTAAGGACTTATCCGCGGTGTATTGCGCAAGTCCCCCAGGATATAACAAGAACTTCTCAGAATTTCTGAGGATCTCAGAACTAGCAAGGAACTCTAAAGAGAGTATAAGAATAAACCCAGAATAATTTTAGAAGAGGAAAAGAAGAAAAGAAAAGGAGAGAAAACTGACTTGGGGATGTTTTTGGAATGGGAGAAAAACACTCTATTTATAGAGTTAGGAAAGAATATAATCAATAAAAGCCATTAAATATTTTGCCGTTGGAGCACTTAATAAAATGAATATGAACGTTGTTGGCAATTAAAGTTTTGACCGTTATAATCCAACGTTTTCTTTTGCAATAATCTAACATTATTACAACATGGTTCTGCTATCATCTCCAGAAGGACAGAATGTGTTGGATGAGAAGACAAAACTTATGTCCATGAACTGAGTATGACATTGTGTCACAGGGATCACCAGAACTAACTCTCAATAATTCAGCTTCCCAAAAGTTAGAGGTGAAAACTCATTATTTTCCTTCTTTTCACTTTTCATTTGTCCGGTAATATTTTGAAAGTCTCGTCAATTAGACATAAAATTAAATATTTTAGAAATCTCATCGATAAGAGATAAAATCAAAATCAAATTATAATATACGAGAGAGTCAAACCTTATTTTATAAATTAGTTTTGTATGGTTGAATTAGATTTAAAAACACATTTTTTATCAAATACTTACATGTTATTCACAAGTTCATAACTACATCTAATTTAAATATATTTTTTTTCTTTAATTCTTTTATACAGTTTTTAAAGATAAAATCGTAATATAACTTTGAGTTCTAAAGAAAACAGTATCAAGAGACTACTTTATTATCCCTACTTTCCTCTTCATATGTTCTTGTACGGTTTCCAAACATATCCTTATTTATCCCAATATAAATGCTATACATAGTTTATTTATATGCATGCAGAGTATCAGATCTACCTTGGACTTTGGTGGGCACACATGTTTCCACAAACTTTTAACTTTTCTTCATATTTGTATGTACCTTAAAATGTGTGTTTGTGTGCATAAAGTATATAATACTGTAAAACTTAAGTATTCTGCATATTACTACACTATTGACAATTCATTTTCTTATTGCTACCAAGAGATCCTCATCATCCTTAAGTAATCCAATCCAAGGATCAAGTAATTAACTTATATTGAAAACTAATGAACTTCCCTTAATAAACTAATTAACTCTGCATGTTCCCTGATAAGAGAAAAAACACAGATCAAACAAGAACCTCGATCTACAACATAATATTATGGCTACATATATATATGTCGTGGTAGTTGTTAGAGGTAAATAATGACTCAGACGCAGAGAGAGAGAGTCGTTGATTATGTGGAGAGGTTGCAGAGCGAAGGACAGTGAGGAAAAGATGCTCAGTGCAAGGAATATAGAGCTTTGAGTCTGCAATGAAATCGTACTCATCCTGAGCCTGATCCAGCAAGGTCTTGAAGAGAGGATGATGGAGCAAGGTGATCTTTATCACATATCTCTTGTGGTGTTCTCCCACGTACACAACCAAATGACCCTTTGGCACATCGTTCGGAATATCAGATTCTCCTTCATTCTGCATCCATGGCCACACTTCCCATTCGCAGCAGTAACCGTAGGCACCACACTGGATCACTCGACTCCCCACTTTCTTCCACTTGTTAAGACACCCTCTCAGAAACTTCCCCTTCATTATTCTTCTCTTGAAGCTTCTAAATGTGTGTGTGAGAGAGAGAGAAAGAAAGAGGGAGAAAAAGTACGTGGAGTACTCCGAACATGAAAATGTTTATATAATTGCGGCATGGCAAGTACAAATGCTCCAGAACATTATGGGATGCATTTGCTTTTCTAAGTCAGATACTTATTTTTTTCTCCTTGTTTGATATAAAAGTCGAGTTTTTTTTGCCTACTATATATTCTTTTAGATTTTTGTTTTCAGTGTGACATGCAAAACTTTCATTTTAAGAATGGTCTTTCTAATTACTCATTAATTAAAGTATATTCTGATCTTCTCTCTCTATAGATAGTTCTTTCCCTGATAAAAACATCTACCAACAAGCATGGCAGAAGACTCTAATCTGAAAAATTAATTCATTAAATGGAAGAATAAGAAGTAAATTGCCATTGAACACGAGACTCTTAACAATGTGAAACATTTTATTTACGATATTTGTGTTACATTCGGCTAGGTTTTACTTGAGCTAAAAACCAAAGATACAGTAAATGGTTGACATGATACATCGTAGCTTTTGCCTATACAATTATTGCGGAAACATCAATATCCAATAAGTGTGTCAGATACTTGGATACATCAAAATCTAATATATATTAATATTATTCTAAAGCGTGTCACAGATACTTAGCTGACTTTTCTTGTTAGCAGCTTCTTTGTAGCATTGCACCTTGTCAAATTATAACAGCATGCAATGCCAGAGTAGCTAGCTGCTTAGAAATAGTAGATTAATTTCAGTTATAATACAGTCAAAATAACTTTTATGTTAACTCTCGCTAGATCGATAGATATGCATGTCATTTACACGATTTTTGGTTTATAGCTGCAAATTTAATTTTAGAATGCTTTGAATTTTAAGTTAAAGGTGATTTTTAACTAAGTAAACATATTCAAAAATCTAGGTTTTATGTGATCTTCTATAATGGTACTTACAATTACATTTACTTTTGAATTAGTAGAATCAGGGCAAAATGTCAACTGTATACTAGCTGTTAAAATGAGGAATCATATTTACATAACTTTTATAAAAGTTATACAGAAGAGAATGAAATATATGATAAAATAATTGACATGATTAAGAGAGATAGACCACATACAGTAACACTGCAAATAAATAATGCAAGACTATTGCATTGACAATATACAGACATACCAGTTAAAAAAGAGTTTGGAAAAAAAACTAGCAAACATGTCTGCAACCTTATAAATAGAGTTTAGAACTAACCTATATTATGAACATTAAAAATATTTAAAGGTTAAATTTGCTGATAAAAGCCAGTTGACAGTAAATTCAATGTTCTAATTTAATTAATATCTATCCCAAGATGTAAGGATAGTGTCTTTCTCTGTAATTCTTAAAGGCCGGTGCCTGATGGAGTGACCTTTCGAAGTTCTTAACATTCAGACCCCACAACTTGGTTAGAAAAAGATAAGATATGAATGAGGGATGGGAAAAAGCTTCTTGGATGAAGTGCAAAACCGCTTATTTCTCTTGAATTTCCATATTTTTATATTCCATTTTATTTTACAATGTAAATTCAGTAAGCTTTATATAAGTGATAATAAATTCTAGTATAATTATTTCTATGTATTTTATCCTTGTATCACGGATAAATAAACATGAGTAGGCACAAGCATGTGTCTCAAGAGAATGTGATACCCACGTCTGTTTATTTTCTTTAGTGCATTTAGACCTACTCAGACATTTTTACTGTAGAACATTGGTGTCTTTGTCACTTCTAGCTATTTTATTTATAAGCACGTATTCATGTGAATTTATTGTTCTTATTTGGACTTGTTTCAGATACAAAAACCTTGAATTTCTGCATAACGGCCAAGGCTTTTACTTTTTCATAGAATAAGGAGGTACTATCCGTACAAAAATGTTATTCAGTCCTTTAAGAAAATGAGTTTGTGATTAGTGTTTCGTTGTTCCTACTTACGTATTTAGGAATGAGTTATCCTATTTTTCCTCGTAACTGTTTCTATAGTCAGAGAAGTTTTAGGAGAAAATGTGTATAAGATAACTCATAAATTGAATGATGTGATGAAAATAAATAAGTAAAAAAACTCGTAGAAAATTGTTATAATAAAATATCTCTTTTATGGGCTATACATTGAATAAGGGATGGAAGAAAACATGTAGACAAAAGAATGACTCTCACAGTTCTTTACCCTGCTGAAATCCTTGCCTTGATATATGTGACATGTTTGACTTGATTCCCGCAATCCGGTTTCTCATACAAAATTCATTGGTTTTCAAGTTTCAGTTATTTATTGAAGCACATGAAACTTTCTTAGAAGGAAGGTGAACAATTTTTACCAAGAAAGATAATTTTGTAATAAGAAAGTAACTATACAGATAAACTGAAAGTGTAACCAAAAATATAAACTAAAAAGATCAAAGAACCAAACAATTTGTATCAAGACAGATGCTTTTGCTACTCTATTTTGGTTGAGATGTTGAGGAAAAGGTGGGGTAGTTCTTAAAATCTTACCTTTTTATACTATAATTAGAAAGTTATGAGGGAGCTGGAAACACTATTTTTTATGAAGAAAAACTTTTAGCTCTTTTATTGAAAATAATTGGCGACGATGAGGTTTGTGATCCTTTTTTTCTGATCTGTTCTTCGTAGACAGATGCTCAGAGACCACTGAGACTCAGTGTGCTAACCCTAGACAAAAGTGGGTCGTGCTGGGTTGTTTGAAAAGAATAGCATGTTTATTTTGACACAACCTGCAACAGTTTTCCAGATATGAGAGGGACCATGCCAAGTATATGTTATGGAAAAGCCTTTTTGTGGATTTTTTGAAATTAATTTTGCAATGGAAATACTATTTATACAAGAAGATTAATTCAACAATGAACCTGGACAATTATTTCCATAAAAATTGCCATGTCAAATAACCAAATATAACAAATCTGTGTAGAAAAGGAAAATTCACGAACTGTCACAAATGAAAGTCAAACTTCCATTTTCAGAAGGTTTGATCATAGAGTTAATGCTGCTTGATCTCTTGTTTTCACACTAATTTAGTCTCCTCTTCCAACAGCTGTATCTTTAGTTTGTGTTATGATGATCATTTTGTAGTGAGTTTTAGAGAGCAACATTGTTACTGCAAATTGAAATGGATCATATCTGTGCAAATTGTTGATGTAACAGCTATCCATTCACCCAAATCCAATGACTACTTGTTCAACATAAGATAAGATTGGGTTTTCAAGGCTAAACGAGGTAGTTTTTCAAATTGAGATATGATAAGATTCATAGTGCAAGTGATATTCTGTGTTTGTAGAATGAGAAGTGGAATCACAGGAACTTGGTTACTATAAAGCACTAACACAAGTGCAATCACCATCCATTTTGTGCACTGAAATTATTTGATTTGACTTACTTTGCTCCCATTCCACGTGCATTTTCTGTTCACATGAGCTGGTGCTACAGGCCACTTCATCACTTTGTTAATACTTTTTCCTAAGTGCCCCACCTACATCCCTCCATTAATTCCTATCCATGCTTCCGTTTAGGGAGCAATGCCTCTCTGTACACTTACTGTGGGGATTTTATTATGTCAGAATCGTGTGTGAAATTTAAAATTTAGTGTCGGTTGAGTCTGTGGAAACCTTGGTTTTGAGAACTAATACCTACTATTTTCTATGGAAGAAAAAAAAAGGTCCATAGTCTTTAGTTGTCATTCCATATATAAGAGTTTTAAATAATGTTTTAGAGCTTGATTGTCAGAAATAAGGTTTGCAGAATGTCCTAAAATGGAAGACAGAATTATAGGCAACAGCAGATTGTATCTCATTTTGGACTTCAAATTACACAAGTAGATGTTCTGCATTATCAGCACTATCCATACTTGAAGCTAACATTGTTCATAACAATGACATTCTTGTTTTCTTCTCACTATGATTGGATTCAAATTTGAAAATTGTTTTTTACAATTTCAGTACACAGTTACAAGTTTTGATGTACAAATAAATTTATGTTTGAACTTTCTTAGCTTTAATTCACTCTTTATGTATTTCTGGTATTGTTGTCCATTAGAATCCGTTTTACCTTACTATCCGATCTTGTATCTTCAATGTAAATTTTCATTATGATCATTATTAAAGTTATACTTCAACTGTGATGAAAAACAACAGTGAAGAACATCTAAGTTTTGCCAAACTAATCTTAAATAACCTGTTGACATATGTCCTTCATCTTCCTCGGGCCCTCTCACACAATCATTCGACATGAAAATGTATATATATATATGGTACAACAAGCGGGTACTATTGTTAAAATGTGATGTGATGTGTATTACAGCGTTCGTTCCTTTGTTTTAAAGTTAAACAGAACAGATGTTAGATAGAACTGTTATAAGCTAGTAAACATAATTAAGACGTGTGATTAAACTAATTTCATTTCTCTAGTGAGAAAACTTGGTTCTTTACCTGAAATAAACAGATCTTCAGTCTCTTACTCATTTGCATGCATAGTTTAATTGGATTTATTAATGTTAACAGCTTTATCTGATATTTTCTTGTATCAAATGAAATAATTATCTTACTCTAGCAATCGCAATTCAGGTACTCTAAAAGCATTTTATGAAAGAAACTTTATGGTTTTCACTGCAAAGAAAAACATAAAAATAAAAAATAAAAAAATCATAGAAGCAGCCCGAAAGGATAAGCCATGAGCTGTCAAATTATTTCTTTATCTGATATGACAGAGGTAGGGAAAACTGAAATCAAAGAGGAGATACCATTATCCTTTGCAGGAGACTCAAAAATTAAATCTTAGTGAAATGGCGTTGAAATAGGGGAAAAGTGATAGAAACGTTGAAAAAGAAAAGACCAATATCTATGATGTAACACAGAAAGCAAACTACCATGACAAGCCTAAAGAAAAGTACAAGGATGTAGCAGGGATTTTGAAGATGGTGGAAATAGAAAAGAAGATGGCCAGTTCATGCATGATGTGGATAGAAATAGCAACCATAGGTTGCATGTGATGATATTATATATGGTTTTTCTTTGTTAGTTCTTGCAAGTAAGTTCAATCTATGGTTATGTTGTATATATGGTAACTTGGCACAAGATGTAAGAATGCTGGCACATAACATAACATAACAGGGAACATAGTTTGGGTTACTTAGTTTTTTTGGAGTAGTGTTTTTTCTTTTTTGTGATTTTAGTTATGTTTTAAATAATCTTACAAAAAATTCTAATTTCCAATTTTATATACACTTTAATTTATTGCCTTAATTTGATTACACTTCAAACCAATCATGCTTTAAAATACAATAAAAAATAATTTCATTTATGAAAATATAAAAGAACAACAAATCAAAATTATGATTTTTCTAAAGTAGAAAGATTAAAATAAATAAATAGATGAAAATCCCGAGTCAATAGTTGAAAAAGTGTCAGTTTTACTATTTAACAAAGAAAAAAAAAATTATTTGCTTGGTGTTTCATTCAAGGTTTGCATGTGCGAAACTCGCTACTAAAAATATTTGTTAACTAATACAACAAAATCAAAAGCCTAAAAGAATTATAAAATTTTAATTTAACAGGTTAAATTTGAGATTACTATTTGTTTAAATTTTGAAGACTTCACCTTGTGATGCGATGGCATATAAAACTGCATTTAGACATTGTCTATATTTGTCATCATATAATATATATAATTTTATCATGTTCTTTTTTTCATATACATATCTTTTTTCAATGTTTACTTTTTATAATATATTTGATATTTAAGTCATTGTTATTTAGAAATCTAATTTTATATTTATAACTTTTCATTGTTTCAAATTAGACTTTAAACCATATTATAACTTTTCGCCATTGTTTTTATTTTTTAAAATAAATTAGACACCAATTATTTTTATGATATTATTCTTCAATAGTTGGACTATGATTTTCAGTCAGTGCTCTCTTGGTGTATCAAGAAAAGATGAAAGTTTTAGTTGATTGTGTAATAGTTTTAATTTTAAAATTTCTCATATTTTTAGAGAGAAAAACGTGCTACGTTTAAGTTGGTGTGAGCTTCACATATAAATTTTGATTTCAGAAATATATTTGATATGTCATAATATAGATTCTCTTAGATTTTGATTTAACCTCCTATATTTTTTTGTTGAATTATATGTACTAGAAAAAACAAGTGATTGATGAGATATAAGAAACGAACCTAAATGAGATTTTATATTGTCGTAATAATACTTCTTTAAGTAATAACTTATTAACAAGAATTAGTTAATATTCAAACAAATACAGACACAAATATGATAATACCATTGCTTTAACAAAAACAAAAATAAAACCTAAATTCCAAATGAGCATCTAGAATAGATGTTAAGTTTTACATAAAAATAGAGACAAATATAATCAAAGTCAGACCGCTTATCCCTTACCAGTTTAAGCTTGTACGCAGTGTTACTTGTTAAGAAATAAACGAATTACCTCCTTGATTCTCACTTTCATGTCTCCTGGATTCCTTAATTAATATCAATTTATAGCAGGAAATTACTTCATTCAGTTCATTGATGGCCAAAGAGGTGAAAGATTAAAAAAAAAAAAAATCCATTTCGAACATTGTGAAAACACCTGGTTGTGGTGGTGGTGATTGTGGCATTGGTGTTACTATTCGAGGTGTAAGTGGTGGTGCTGGTTGTAGTGATAGTATTTGTTGTGGTGGTGGCGGTGGTTGTGGTATTGGTAGTCGTTGTGGTATTATTGTTGGTGGTGGTGTAGTGGTAATGGAAAAGTTCAGTTACAGCTAAAGAGAAAATCCAGCAGCCTATCAAAGTATTTAAGGTGCATAATTGTTGAGCAGTCGGTATAGCTCCATGTAGTAAGTTCTCTCGCTTTAGCTTAACAGCTATCACAACAAACGATTGTCCTTTGGTTCCTTGATCTCCAAACCCCGAATTTTAACATCATAATAAACTTCTTCTACTTTTCTTAGGTCATACTTCATGCCTGCCATGTCAAAGATTGAAAGATATCATTCAAACGGACGGTATGAGTAAACAGTGCAGGTATCTTTGGTGCACGTGTTTTGGGGATGGAGAGTGAGACATAGCTGTTATATATATGTTCTTTTAATTATTGCCCGTTTCTGGGTAAAACCGTTATGGTAATGCCGTTACTCATTGCGGTTAGTAGACTAATCTTGCTTTAAGATGATAGATATTTGTGTCAACATTGAGAATACAATGACCGTACTATCATTAGGTAGTGTGATGACAATAGAAAAGAAAAGAAGGCATGGACAAGGTACAAGTAATAACATACCATCAAATTTCTTTCGCAAAAAATCATTTCGAAGATTAAGCATACGAAATGCAGCATGGAGATCTGTCAAGAACTTTAAGACCTTCTTTGGACAATCGTAATTCCCAGCTGTCACTTGATTCACCACATACCTTGGCTGCAATGTCAAATGAATTGTAAATTAGGTTGCAATAGTCATGATATTTTTCCCTTAAAGATACAGAAGTTTGATAATCTGTTGTGTATGTGTAGGTGCATATGGTTAAAAACATAGTGTATAGTGAATATCTCCACTATTTTGTGTAGGATGATACGTCAAAGGAAATGAGTTCTTACCAATTCATTAGACATAAAACAGACACCTGCATGATAAAAAATTAATCAATACACATACGACAAAACTATGAAATCATAATCCGCAAAAACTAGACCTATGGCTCAAATCAAAAGATGGAGTTGGAAGATTTTGGTTGACTAATGTAATCAGGAAAAAAATTAAGAATCATCAGTACTAATGAGATGAGTAATGACTAAATATAACACTAACATACACATTTGGTTATTGATCCGTTGTCCCGGAAATCCCACTTATTCTAACCGCCATACCCGTGTTTTTTAAAATTATAACCATATTTAAGTTGACCACGCTCCCTGAAGGAAGCTAGCCCAAGAAAATGCGCAATAGGATCATATTCATCTCCAGAAACGATTATTACGCAGTTAATGCTAGCCAAGTACATATTTTAAAAGACTCACCTGTTAAGTAGTCTTCAACATCTAGACCAAAGTCTGAACCCACTGCAATGAGTAACTAGGAATGAGTGGTAAGTAGTGACATCATGGCAAAGAAACAGGGAGGAAAAAACAACACAATTTGCATCCACTTATTCTGAGTGACAAAAGACAATTGCGGTATGGTGCATATAGAAGATAAGTAGATAAATTGCCATAAACTATCAACCATACAAGATTACCACAATCCTAAGTTAAATGCCTCTTAGAATTTAAAACAGCCTTGCAAATGGTTCGAAAATTTAACTGCCCAAAAGACGCTTAGTTCTCTGATTTAGATGTTAAAACCCGTGTTAATAGAAATTTACACAAGGCAAGACACTTAAATATAAAACAAAGAATTCAATGGCATTTGAGGCTATAAAACCTTTGATTAAATGGAAGCACTTGGTACTTCTAACATGTGTAGGGCATACTTCAAATTTTAAAGAGTGTTAAGACATACACCCAAGTTTTTCCTCAGCCTCTTTGTGCTCGAGAAGGCTTCCTGTTTCTAGCCAGTGCATGAACGTAAGCATCGAAACTACAGTCTGTGTTTCACTCTTCCAATCACCATGATACCTACATTACACAAGAAAAAAGGCAAAATTACAAAGACAAAAAAATAAAACATAAATAAAAGATGAATAGTTCCTTCGAATTTAATCACCTATAGTATTGCTCAGAGCTGCCTCCAAGAACTTCAGCAAGCTCCTTATACTGCTCCTTTAACACATTGAACTGAGACTTGGCCTTCTCTAAAAGCCCTGTTCGAACCCAAAAAATCAAATATCCATGAGATAATGACAGAATGCATTACCTTGCTACAATAAACTAAACCATAAACAACAATAAACTTAACACACTTCAACCCTTAAAATTCATCTCAAACTTGCAATGGATAACAAAAAGTCTGTTCGTATGAAACCAGAAATTGCGGAATACATGTTTAAGTCTTGACGCTTTCTATTTAACACTAGAGCCATAAAAAACAAATACATTTGCAAGTGCACGAAAGAGATGGGGATACTAATGTAGTTAGGGTTAAGAAAAGCAGAGGAGCATAGTGTGTTCGGTGGTACCGGGTGTGGGGCGAGACTGATGAACGAGAAGAAGAGTGGCATAGATGAGCCTAGTGGAAGACTCAATCTCCGAAACGACGCTTCGAATTCGGTCGCGGAGCGTTCCAGATTGTTCCAGCTGAACCCTAAACGAGTCGAACTGCTTCTCTAGCGGCGACTGAGGCTCCGCCATCGAGGAGGAGAAGCATGAAACGGGGGCTGAAAGGTGAAACGTTTCGGGTCTCCAAAACGGGGATACGAGAAGGAGAGGGTTTGGATTTAAGGAACGAGAAAAGACGTGGCAGTAGGGAGCCACGTTTCGAAACGCTGGTTTCATATATTGCATGGTATCATGTGAAGGTTTCCGTTTTCCCTTTTCTTTTGGTGCATGCGTAGTGGCTCTCTACTATATGTTCAAATTTGTTATTTACATTTTTTTTTCTTTTCAATTCAAGTCAAAATTGCTAATTACATAAAAAAAAAAAAAGAGTTACATTGAATTTAGATTATTTTAACTAAAATATTAACATGTCCTAAGTGACATATATTACATTTTTATACCAAAGTTGTCATAACTTTACATGAGTTTCAAGAGTTTGACAAAAAAAAAATCACTTCAAATCAAACTAATTTTAATAAAATATTATTTTTTTAAATTTTTTTCTTTTAATCTTATTTACTTTACTGTGTTTTATTTAAATTTTTTAAATAACTTATTTTATGTTTAACTTGTTTAATTTAGGGTCTTTTATTTTGAAAGAAAAGTATCATTTCAATGTATTAAATGTTTTTTAATTTAAATTTTTTTTAAAACAGTTTAGAAGAAACAACAATTAAAGGAAGCATTAATAGGTCAAAACCAACAATCTAGAATAATGATAATCTTGCATTAGTTTAAATGTAGTAGACTTATTATGTATCATGTTCATTAATTAGAAAGAATGTTTAAGAAGGGAGTAACTTAAAATGCAATAGCAAACGACACGGAGTTTTTTCATGCATATGTAAATAAACTTAAAGCACCTCCAATTAGAGAAATTTAGGACTTAAAATATCATATCATAATCAAGCAATTCATTCAATTATATTTTAATAGAAGAAATTATAAACAACTCATTGTTTTACATGCTTTATCTAAACTTAGTAATGATATATAATAAAAAGTGTGAAGATAATAATTTTTATTTGTAAAAATGACCTGAATAGGCAACTCAATTTTCTTTTATGCAAATTTCGGTTTGGATTAGTGGTACCCACCCCAACAACAACCTTACGAGCCTCCTTGATAGTTAGCGTTTTCATACAATAAGTCATTGTCTTGCTTAACATCTCTATTTTTTTTTTCGCAAACAAATTAGTTAGTACTTAGAACATAAGAGGTATTAATTTGACACTTCTAATATATTCTTTATTAAGATTTATTTTTAGGGACTTCCAAATGAAAGGGTCAATAAAAAGTTTCAATCTCTAATATCCAACTTCAAATAAATAAGAGTCATGATTAAAATGAGTTTGATCTAATAAAATATTTTAATTAATTTTAAAAAATAATATTATAAGTTTTTATTAAAGATTGAGTCGAGTTGCCTTAGATTAATCCGAGTTAAAAGTTAAGATAAATTAATTCAGATTGAAGGTCAAGATAGGTTAGCATGGAACAATTACCAAAACAAATCGAATCGGACCAATTGTCGAGAAGGATAGGCCCTGGTCAATGGTCTAGACAGTCTGACCTAGGCCGAATGTTGACATGGACTAACTCGGTTCATAGGTCGGTTCGAGCTGAAGGCTAAGACATATCGGTCAAGGGTCGAAAACCGAGGTGGATCATCCAAGAATGAAGGTTAAGACAAGTACTAAAGGTCAAGATGAGAAACTTTGCGTCAAAGGCTGAGACAGGTTGGGTAGGGCCAAAGGTTAAGATGGACCCGTCCAGTTCAAAACCAAGGACATGCCAACCTGGGCTGAAGGCCAAGATAGGCCGATCCGATTTAAAGGCCAAGATAGGTTGTACATGAATGATTGTCGATACAGTCAAACTCAAGTCCAAGGTCTACACCATCCAACATGGGCTAAATGCCAAGAAGGCTAGTTTGGGTTGAAGGCCGAAATGAGTCAACTAGGACCAAAGGCAGGGACAAGTCGATCCTGACTGAAGATCGAGATAGGCTATCTTGACAAAGGCTAAGAAGGGTTGACACATTTTGAAGGTCGTGACTAGGCGGCTTGGGTTGAAGGCCAAGACTAGTACGCCTAGGCCAAAATCTGAGACAGACCGACTCGGGCCGAAAGTCAAGACGAATCGATCCATGTCGGAGTTCCAAACTTCCAGCCCAAGTCGAAGGCCGAGACGAGCTAGCCAATACCGAAAATCGAGATTGACGGGCATATGCTAAAGATCAAGACAGGTCGACTCGATTGAAAGACAAAATAAACTGGTTTAGACTAAAGGTCGAGACAGACAAACCCAAGCCAAAGATCGAGACTAGTCGGTCTGGACAATTGTCGAGACAGGTTGACTTGGCCAAATGGTGACCAATGTCAAGTTGGCAAAAATTGGTTGAATTTCGACTCAGGCCAACTTGGCCGAATTGCAGTTAGAGTAAAAATTTGGCCAAAATTAATTGAGTCCATCCTATCTAAAATTTGACTAAATTTGACAAAGTTGGACAAAGTTGACCCTAATCGAATTTAAGCAAAGTTGACCTTAACCACCAAAAATTCGAGATTGTTTGACCCAAACTAAATAACAAAATAAATCTATCACAGCCGAAAGTTGAGATAGATCTACCAAAACTGAAAATTAATCTTAGATAATTTAGTTGAAGTCAAAACTTTTAATAATATATTTAAAATATAATATATTTTTCTTAGAGAAAAAAAGTCCATGTTTGGTTTTAATCTACCAGGGTTTTGTTATATTTTTTATCCTGCGAACTTTTTAATGGAGTGTTTTTTTGTTCTATAGGTTTTCTTTAATCCTAATTAAAATGGGTCAGACCAAATTAATCCTATGTAGTGAGCCAATTAACACTTTGAACCATGTGTTAAGAGAAATCACAATGTTAAAATTTGTGTTAAGAGAAATCACAATGTTAAAATAAAAATTTTATCAAACCAATAGGCTGGTAATAAGAATTTTCAAAATATCATGATATTAAAAACGATATTTAGTTCATCCAACCTAGACAATAAATGAGTTTTTTTTAATATATAGTTTATTAATATTTATGTAGTGATTGCGGACATTTTGGGTTCAATATAAGGGGAATTCCCCCAAAAACTTTTGATTATGGGGAGAAACTTGAGTTTTGACAAAAATACTTTTGAAGACTTTATACACAATGATGGAAACAAAGTAGGCAACCCTCAATTGTTGACAATTGATGTTCATGAACTTCTATTTGAGATTTTAAACTAAAAAAAGAAAAATCATTAGAGGTCTAAGCAACTTCACAGTATATAAAATATGAAATGTTGGAAAAGATCCAACTATGTAAGTGTAGTTAGGTAGAGGTGATGCTCATTAGCGTTATTATTTGTTTTTCAAAATGATAAGGGGGAGAATTTGCCTTATTACTTACTTTATACTTATTTAAAAAATACTCATCATGATTTCTTTTATCCGTAAATATTTACACATACTTCTTTTATTTATTTTTTAAATGTTAAATTATATTATTTTAAAATACAAAACAAAATAATAAATTTGACCTTAAACTATAGTCCAAAAAAAATATTAATATAAAGAAGTTATATAAAAAAATATAAATTTCAACAAATTAAAATGATTTTAATTTCATCAGTCAAAAATACAAATATATAAAATTAATTTTTATACTTCTTTTAAGTGTTAATATTTTTCTAACTAATTGTCAATTGATTTTAAAAAAATCGATAAAAATCGAATGAAAGGGGTATAATTTGGTAAATAAATTTGGAATAAATTTATTTTTACTATTTTCTTTCATAAAGATTATATTTTAAAAATATGGCCTCTTGCCTATTACCTTGTTTACTCCCACCTGTAAAAACATCTTTGTAACACGACTGGAATTATCTTTATGAACAAGATACACTCTTTGCAATGTCTATGCAGAAAAATAGTAAATTAATTACTGTGCCATGTATGCAGTCAAACACTAAAGACTTTAACATGAAAGGAAGAAGAGTGGTGGAAGGTTCACCGTGACATGACTATGACCAAGAAATGAAATGTGCATTAATTTGATTGTTGATATCTTAACTTTTCAATTATATTCGTTTTCATTCTGTTGTGCTTCTTCCACGTTCCTTCCAAAGTTACATTTTTTTCTTCTTTGACGTTTTGGATAAGTTATTTCATTTCGTCCAAATTCTGCGTATATTCAGTTATCCACTTCACTAACACTAACACTTTATTTAATGCATTCTGCTTATAATTTTATAAACAGTGTTAAAAATTATATTAATTAATGTATTACTAACGTTTTTGTTATATTTTAAATACATGTATCACTTTATGACAACAGGGAACTTAAGTTTGATGATACAGGCTGTTTGTTCCTTCTCTTACGGCACCATTATGAGTATTATAAAAGAGTGTTACAGGAGTCTGTTTTGTTTTATTTACTTTACAACATTTTTATTTTCAATTTAAGAAATTTATAATTTAAGCATTATATTATAATTAAATTTAAATTTTGGTTTTAAAACTCATTATTTCAACATTTAGGTTCTTAAATTCAAGAGTCACTCTTGTCAAAGCTCAGAGATTACACCAGGAATGGTTACTATTATAGTCAAATCCAAAACAACACCCTTTTCACACTATTTTTTTTCTTCTCAACATGGCTTCCAATATTTAGTACTTACTTTATTAGGCTGAACTTTTGTTCGGTAAACTAAGGTGACCAAGCCAGCAGCTGCTGCCGTGTGTAAAACTTCTCTTAAACACTTTCTTTCTTCTTTCTCCTTTCACTATCTGAAGTCTCCACTTTTGGAGGCAAATGAAATGGTGCAGGTCCTCTTCGGAATCTTGACCCAAAGGGGACTGCCAACATCTCCCTTCTGTTAGATCAAAAGTTTCCTTTTTGCACCAACCGGAGGTGAGTTTCACCCCCAAAAATCTCTCCTTTTCTAGTTTTTCTTTTTGTATAACTAAAGGGTGCATGCAACTGATCCCATATGATCCTTAATACGATTCAAACGGTGCTGGGCTTCTACATTTTAGATTGTGATATGGATGACCAATTTGGAAACTTTATATTCTTAATCTTATTTCCCAAAAAGAAAATTTTGTTTTCATTACCAATTTTTAATCTTTTGTAGTTTCAAATTTTGACTTATCTGGTACGGGTATTTCTGAAAGTATGGAGATTTGGTACGCCCCAAAGACAAAAAATTGAATTCATTATGTATTTCCCAAAAGTAAAACTTAGTTTCTGTTAGTATTTATGGTCAATTGGGCTACTTCCTAGGTTGTGATTGGTTATCTGAAACCTCCTGACTTGTTTAACTTTTGTTGAGGGTAAATGAAACATGGAACGGTGATTAAAAACGTTTTTATTTGGATTATCTGAAATTGGAGACGTTGATGACAGGGGGAATTAGGCCGACATGGATGCTTTAGTAGGTGTTTGATGATATCGTTATTTGAAGCATTTTTTTTTTCCTTTCCGAATTCAATTTGAGGATTCTTCATCATATATGTCTTTGCATTAGATGCGATCTTGCTTCTAAATGAATATCGAAATCTCAACATTCTCTTCTGAAAATGAAAATGCAGTCCAGTCAGCAGCCATGAAGTGTTTTACATTCTCCTATGGAGAGAAAAAAGAAGAGCCAAAAGGCTTGCGGTCAACATCGGGCCGGTCAGAGAATTCCACGAATGGTGATATTAGAAGATCTGGTTTTGAGTTAAATTCTCAGGAAGTTTCAGACAATGGCAGCACAGAATCTCTCAGGAGGAATGCAATACCCAGTTTGTCCCAGAGGTCCAGCAACCTCAGAGTGTTTACTGTTTCTGAACTGAAATCAGCCACAAGGAATTTCAGTCGCTCTGTTATGATTGGAGAGGGCGGCTTTGGGTGTGTCTACCTGGGATTGATTAAAAGTGTGGAGGTCCCCTCTGGAAGAATTGAAGTTGCTGTTAAACAGCTTAGTAAAAGGGGAATGCAGGTAAGGCTGTAGCTTTTGTTTTTATCTTAGGTCCTCTCCAACGTAAGGGTCATCTTACTGTATGTTTTCATCGCATACTTTAAATTTTCTTGGGAGAAAAACCTTCAAATTCTTACATTTTGTTATCGCTAGTTGAGGCTGGAAGATTTCTGTTGTCAAGTAAGTGGATGTTTGATTTTTGCATTGCATACATCCGATGCACATATTTAATGTTAACTACAAAAGCCATGAAGAGTAACTTCTCTGTTGATATAAATTTGATGTGCGTTCCCAAATACACTGACATGCTATGGTTGCTACTGAAGATATGAATTATTTGTTTCTATGTATTGTTTTCTCCGCTTTAATTTTTGGTACTCTACTTTTGGCTTGTAGGGGCACAGGGAATGGGTGACAGAAGTGAATGTTCTAGGTGTTGTTGAGCATCCGAATCTTGTGAAACTAGTGGGTTATTGTGCAGAAGATGATGAAAGAGGAATCCAGCGGCTTCTGATTTATGAATACATGCCTAACAGAAGTGTGGAACACCATTTATCCCATCGATCAGAGGCTCCTCTCTCATGGAGTAGGAGATTGAAAATAGCTCGAGATGCAGCTCGTGGATTAACATACCTGCATGAAGAAATGGGTTTTCAGGTATAGGTTTGTGGCACAAGTTTCATAAATTCCTATTCAATTTAATAAGCCTTTGTCTACAAATCTTTTGCTGCACATTTATATAACCCAGATGGTCACATCCCCAAAGGAAAAAGGTGAGTTACTCTGTCCTCACCGGAAAGATGCTAACACTATACTTTCCTCTCACACTCTTTTATGTTAACATTTAAACTCCCTCCCTTGTGACATGAAATGTGTTAGTCCATTTAATGCAAACAACTACTAATGACTTTCCCAGGGACATTTTTCCTCTGTACAACTTTTGCTAGTTTTGAGCATCCTATCATTGCCTTTACTCAGACTTTAGGACTTTAAATGATGAAATAATGTTTTTAGACACCCTTGTTAATGCCTTTGGAACTTAAAATCTTTATTTCATCTTCTAGCATTCCAGAGTCTACCTACTAAGCTAAAAGGTTGTTTGTTATCTGATACATTTTTTCATATATGGTAATCATGAATCGTAGGAGTTATAATACTCATGAATGACTAAATCTATTTGGTTAATAAAAAATATTGCTAGAAATATTCATGCTGTGTTTCTAGAAATTTCCTAAAATCTTTAATTCATTACTGTGTTAAATGATGTAATAAGGCTAACATGGTGTTTTTCTCATTAAAAATTTTATTTAATTCAGAAAAGTTAGCTTCCTACCTTCTTTCGTAAGAATCTTTTTGTGAGGATGTTATTTTTTTTTTAAAGTAAACCAAGCATAGAAAATATAGCTTACCAATTTCAGAATTCTGGGAAACTAAAATTTTTCTTACTAGACGTCACCTAAGGATCGCAAAGATAGAAAACTAGTTGTAAGGGGCTTGTTCACGTTAAAGTAGAGTAAAGCATAAAACATGTTAATCTCTTGGAGAAGGCACTGTAATTTAAGCATATCTCATGAGAGAGAAGTGTAATTTAGCTAAAAAAGAAGAAAGGTATCTGGGACGGGTTAATTTGAGTACTTTGATCAATGTCATGTTTAATTTATTTACCATTCATATCTCGGTGCAGTAAATGCTATGCTAACTGTGTACGCATAATGCAGATAATTTTCAGAGATTTCAAATCTTCAAATATCCTTTTGGATGAACAATGGAATGCAAAGCTCTCAGACTTTGGGTTGGCAAGGTTGGGACCATCGGATGGACTGACTCATGTCTCAACTGCGGTATGGCTTTGTGTACTATTAATCCATGATTTTGTAAATAGATATTGCTAACATATGAAGACTGGTAATTGCCTTTAATCGTTTTAATTCACATGAGAAAATAGAGACATTCAACATAAGACTAGGGGTAAATCACTAGCGTCTGCAGATCTAGTGGAGCTGAATAACATTGTGAAAAATATGAAGTATAATAGAATGAATCTTGACTCATTTCTGAAAATCGTAAGAAATTCTCTCGGTGTCTTCTGATAACCATCTATAGAAGCTAAATGTGTGCAAAAAATTGAGTTCGTTTCTTGATTATTCTTACAAAGTGATTAAGACCTAACTTAATCCTACAAAATCAGTTTGAGATTAGAATTATATCCATTTATATACTATATTTGATATTATCTATAGTTAATATGAGATTTTAAGTTTTTTTCAATACATTTCCTCACATCAGATACTATTGGACTTCATGTGTATGTAACATGGCGAGTAATCCTTTTAGATAGACTCTAATATAACATAAAGAAAGGAGAAGCTTTATTAATTCTGAATGATGCAAAAGCTACCTTATTAGGGTCAACAAAAGCTATTATATCTGTACAAAAAACCTACTAGCTATGGTTAATAGATTACAGTTAACTAACAATAGCACATACATAGTCTAGAAGCCATCTAATGACTATTTTGTATCTAAATAAAACAGAAAACAAAAATTATAACAGCAAATAATGTGTACTCTAATAATGTTTACTCGAATAATGTATAGTCTAATACAATACTCAATCTAAATTCAGCTTTCATTTTATCACTGTTATTTCAACATGGGCATGCAGATGGTTAAGTTACCCCCTTTTGTTGTTCAAGTGTGTAGCATTCTCAAGAATAATTGGTTATTTATTGTTTTTTACCATTTTGGTTTCACGCGTTCTGTTGTAACTGATTTGTTTGTTTGTATTCTTCTCTTTCTTCTTTGCTTGTATATATTTGGCTTTTGGTCACATTAATAAAGATAAGGCAGTATGCATTGAGATTTTCCTTTTTCTTCGTCTGCATATTTTTTTGTTATGGTATCAGAGTCAGGTTTTTTCTTCTCCCCTATCACACCTCTCTTGTTCTGGCTTGTTTGCAATCATGAGTGGCAACAATGACCCATCTCTTAATTGCTCAACTGCACCCAACCATAAAAAACTTGAATCCAATAACTATATTACTTGTGTTCATATGGCTGTATGTGCTTGTCAGGTTGTGGGAACAATGGGATATGCATCTCCAGAATATGTTCAAACTGGACGTCTAACATCAAAGAATGACGTGTGGAGCTATGGTGTCTTCCTTTATGAACTAATCACCGGTAGGCGCCCTATAGATCGAAATCGCCCCAGGGGTGAGCAGAAGCTCTTGGAATGGATAAGGCCATACCTATCAGATGGGAGGAAATTTCAACTAATATTAGACCCAAGACTTGATAAGAAACAAATCTTCAAATCAGCCCATAGACTTTCTATGATAGCAAACCGATGCTTGGTAAAAAATCCAAAGAATCGGCCAAAGATGAGTGAGGTATTGGAAATGGTGAATGGGATGTTAGAATCTTCCTCGTCCCGTTCCAGTCCACCATTGCCCTTGAGGAGTGTGGCAAGAGTGGAAACTTCCCAGGATACTGAAACAAAGAACAAGAAACGGACCATGGATCAGAAGCCTGGAGAAAGTAATTGGTTTGCTAGGATGTGGAGACCAAAGCTTGTAAGAACATGTTGATTATTGCAATTTAAAGCCATCAAGCCTGAGCAAAATTTCTTCATGATTAGGGAAGAGCTCATGCATGATATGGTGTCTCCAGCCATGCTGCCATAAACAATGTGTGCAACTTTTCCCTTAATAGGATGTGTATAAATCTGCCATCACATACTACTTACCAAGTACCATAGGTGTTGCTTTCTTGTCAAGTTATTGAGGAAATTTTCTGCGATGATTTATGAACTTAAGGAGAAACGACAGGTTTCTGATGTAAAATAGTTTAGCTATAGTTTTAAATTAATCTTTAGCCTCATCTTGTAATTTTACTACTTCTGTTGAGGTCCCTGGAAGTTCTGCAGTCTCTGCAACAAATGCATAAAATGCATGAATGATTCTTGCCTAAGATCAGAAGCCAAGAAATTAATCCTACTTGGAAATCACCTTATCCTTGAGCTTCTTTGGTTGAACTGATATAGGTTTAAAATGACGTGAACTTGTGATTGTTGAGATATTTTGTGTGCTCTTAAAATGTGCAGGAATGATTATTCTGATAGTTTATATATATATATATATATATATATATATATATATATATATATATATATGTTGATTTTGTCTGTGTAAGTTTTTCATATTATATCAAATCATCATGTAACAATGTCACAATCAATGGTACCTGACTTAAAACCAAAGTCAAAAAGGGTTTCATTGCCTTTCTGACATGAATATCGTCTAAATTCCAAGCAGCATCATCCAGCCATTATTAGTACATAAGGGGAATCCATTAACAATTGAAGTTTTTTAAGTGAGAAATAATTTTAAAATAACTTTTAGTTTTAATTGTTTTATAAAACTTATATGATCAAATCACTGTATAAATATATGAAATTATTACTAATAGTGGAATTTATATGTAAAATGACTCATCATTGAGGATGAATAATTTATTTGCTTTGCTCATAATCCTAACCTTTAAGATTTTACTTATGATGAAAAGAAAAAGTTATTTCCCAGATTAAAAAAGATTTTTTTTATCGCATTAATAATCTTACCGAAAACTATTTCTTAAAAACAAAAACTTTGATCCTTAAAAAGGCTTCCCCTCCTAAAACTAATCTTATCAAATATGCTCCCAATACAAAAATGCTGGCCGTTTATACTAATCAACTGATTGTAATTAACATTGAATTCTCCAAACTGCAGTAAATATTAGTTAAGTGATTTTAGACAAATCTTTATATGTTTGGTTTTACGTTAAAAGAATGATCGAGTTAAGAAAATTTTAGGCAGTTCTTATCTCACACTGGTTATGATCAAATTACACTGAACTTACTAATTGTTACATAATCTCATCAATGTTTATCCAAACACAGGACATGCAGGTCACGAATAAGCTAGAGCTGGAAGTTTCATGTCAATAGGTATAGCTGTTTATGAACTCATTACAAAGAGAGACTATTGAGGAAAAGAAGACTTCATATCTGGAAGCATGCTATGATTGGTGAAGAACTGATGCATATTTTACAGTGGCATGTTGTGACAGAAAATGTGCAGCCTTTTAATCTGATCTTAGAGACGTGTATAAATCTGGCATGTGGGAGCATATGGGTGGTGCTTCTGTCTTGTCAAGGCAATTGAGGAAATTGATTATCAATCTCATGGGAGACTATAGGTTTCCATGGAAGACACTGTAGGCATCTTGGCTGACACTAGTGCTGCTTCTATCTGTTCTACTTTTCGGAGAAATCATAATTGCTGGAAAGTACCCTCTCAAGAGAAAATGAATATAAAAGTGTAGCTATAGTTTTAAACAAATCTTCGTCAAGATATTCTGGTTTTACTACTTCCATCAGAGTTCTCCACAGATTTTTGCACGGTTGTAAATACAGATTTTTTTTTTTTTACATTTGACACGTATTATAAAGATAAAATACTCATAAAAATATAAAATTTTATATCTTTAAAACAATAATATCACATAAATATAAAAAATTTAAATATGTGATAACATATTTCATCTTTAAGTTATTCTCAACACAATATACACATTTCCATAATAAATGTATAAACAGTAGAATTGAATAAAGTCTTAGCACGAATTGAAATAAATAGATTATTTACAAGTCATTAATGTTGTGTTTGTAAAAGTTGAATTTAAAACTCCATATAAATAATCGAGTTTACACCAACTTAAATTTGTTTGTTAAGTTAAATGTTTAATAAATTTAATCAAAATAATTCATGCATAACCTACTGTTTTTATACCTTTATTTAGAAAGTACTATTAAAATGATATAATCTTTTGAGCTAGCTTATTCATTTAATGATGTGTTTGGATAAATTTTGTATAAATATTAAAAGGGTAATAAATTAAAGCTAGTTTGTATATGATGTTAATACAGAGAAAAATTATACTGACTTTTCTAAAATAAAATTTAACTTATCTAAAAATTATAATTTATCTTTGACAATTTCTTAAATGAATCTCCTTAAAGAAATAGTTTTCAACCCTTAAACAAATATTTAAATTTATACAAAAATTTATGTTATTCTCATTTTTTAAAATTGCTCAAAAATAAGTGATTTTTAAAAATATTATCTGATCATGTATGTCCTGTCACTTTATCACAACAGTTATTTTCCTTTCAATTTCCATGGGGAAACATTTCTGGTAAAAAAGAGAGCTAAACTCTAGTTAAAATGTAAAAAAATAAAATAAAATTATACGTAATAATTCTTAGTTTTTTAATTTTGTATTTTAAGACAACATTTTCTTATTATATTTATTATTTTCAATTTTTTTATTTCATTTTATTTGATAGAATTGCGTTGAATTGAACGGATTGATTTGCTCTCGTCATTGCATATGTGATTCTTTTGGTGGATGTCATTATAAATGTCTCTTACAAGTTGTAATAGTAATCCAATTATCTGAATTTGATTAAATACTAACTTTGACGTTAAATTTCATATTTTGTAAGTTTTTTTCTATAAAAAATTGAATTTCCTGTTAATTATTTTATGAGTTTTGTAAAGTCACGCCAAATATTTATAAGAAAAATTCTACAAAATATAAATAATTATAACAATGAAGAGATTGATTTTTCAAATCTTCAAATTATCAACATGAGTTCTATTTTTCTTAACAATGTTTTTTCTTTTTATACGTAAATATACGAGAATAATATGTTTAAATATCTGACTATTAATAATTGTGTTAGATCTTTGTTTCTTAAATAAATTTTATAATATACTTTCTTTTTATTATTTAACCTTAACAAAGATCAAGAGCTTACAAAAAAAAATGTAATTTGAAAATTAATTTAATGTTCCTTGTTGCAAGATATTCCGCCAGCCAGTGCAGACCTTAGAATAAATACAGAGAGTTTCTTTCATGGGAAACAATTTTTCAATCACGTAACTGCTTAAAGTTAAGAGAAAGAAAATATTACTTGTAAGTTAGAAAGTCATATATAAAATTGAATAACAACAGATATATTAAATTAGTAACTTCTCATTTCCATCCTGAACGTTTTACATAATTTCATGAAGTTAGTAATTCCAAGAGTTAAATTGTAGTGACTGATATTTTCTGTGTGATCAACATAAATATTTATGTTGTTTTGTTGTTGTAATATAGTTGTTGAAATAGACTCAAATTATATAACAGATAAAATAAGAAAAAACTGTAAAGGAATAAAATAAAATTAATAAAAAACATGATAAATAATAAAAGATGTATGGACCAGTCAATAACTTTTTTTTATTTCACAAGAGACTATATGTAGAATGAATGGTCATACTACACACAAATTTAATAACGAGGATAATTAGGTCAATTTTGTTCAAATTGTAATTAAATCAACATTAATCAAAATATTATCTATAAATATAAATTTGATATTTAGTAATTAATTATTTTTTATTATATATTTATTTTAACATTAAAGTGATTTTTGTATGTAGTACTTGACTCAACAGAACTATAAAAAATAGACTGAAGATAAAACATTGTCCTAAACTTATGTGAAAGAAGACTTAATATAGACATTATTGTTAAGACAAACTTCTAAAATTCTCTAAAATCCTGATTCATTACCATTATTAACCAGACTCTGACTTTCTTTGTGTTAACCATTTCGTTTTATTTTGGTGAGAAAAATGTTCATGGGTACAATTTTAGTACACAGAAACTAAAATAAAACTTATCTGTTATAATAAAATATGAGTGCGTCATCTCGTACTGAATTTATGCTGTTGGGTCCTCATTTTCAAACAATTTTTTCTAAAAAAATAATTTTATTTGCTTAAAAGGTTCAAGGGAAAGCAACTCTTCCTGAATTCCCTGTTTTTTTGTTTTCTCCGAAATAATTGCTAAAGATACTGTAAAGTATTTTATCTACAAAACAAAAGAAATTATTGTATTTTATTATATTATGAATAAAATCTTTCACTTTCTTTTTCCAGATTAAGTTTTACGAACAATAGACATACAAAAGTTTGAAAGTAGTGTGCTAGATCTTGGGCATCCAAATGGAAGTCTGAACTTTCAGAAAAGAGGGAGAGAAAGGTAAAGAAAATGAAAAGTCTATTTATTTATTTATTTGAAAACAAATTTCTGAGAATGCTGCACCAATCAGAGATGTTGATTCTCTGTCTTTTTCACTGCGCAACAGATCTGAGCCGTCCTTTTATTTCTACAGTCTCAGATTCGATCCACACCAGCCCCATCCCTTAATCAACGGTCATTAGTACAAAAATTTCCCCAAGATCCCCGACACACGAAGAGCATCACCGTTCGGAGATTTTCAGGATCGAGGATTATGGGTGTGATAAAAAAAAAACACACAAAAATAGAAACAGTAATACAATTAAACACAGCATAAGTAATAAACAAACGTTCGACCTTTAACGGCGTGGCGAACCGTATATAAGCGCGTTACTCGTGAATTGAAGTGCGCCTCTTTTTTATTTAATTAATTTCAATATATATTTCCCTCTTCGTATCATAAATATTCATTCAATTCAATGCACATCGTCATCTATTACCATTGTACCTTCCCTATGTGAACAGTGATTTCACCTCAACAACCCCTTTTTTCCTTCCTTCTTCTTCTCTGCGCTTTCTCAATTCAGTTGGCGCTGAATCGAAGGTGGGGAACTTCTTATTTCTCTTCTTTTTCATCACCCATCCATTGGGCTTTTCAATTTCTTGTTCACTCTATTTTTCAGTGTTTCCTTCTCTGCATGTTATTGGATTGGATTACTTGGCGTGGAACATATTTGAGTTTGTTTAGTTTTAGATTGGTGCAAGCGGTAATCTCGAGGTGTAGGGTAATAGTTGTTTGATCTCACAAAAATGAACGAAGAATATGGATGAGTGTGTTTATACTTTTGTGTTGTGATTTTTTATTTGTGACCCATAAGATCCTCTGAGGAGGTGCATTTTGATTCCTTCAAATTGAAAAGGAGAGCAAAGTTTCCTTCGATGATGTAATAATATTGTGTAGTGTTCAAAGTTGAAAGTTGAAAGCTATTATCATATATAGTTTTATAGTACTTTTGTGAACGAGTCCAATTAGTTAACTTCTTATTGGCCAATGTCTGGGAAGCTATCCGCGGGATTGTATATTACTATTGGAGTTTAAAGTGGAGAATGCTTTCACTTGTGTTTTTTACAAGGGGAATATTGTATACTTTCTTGGTTATTGCATTGATTTGCTTAGCTTTTCTTCATGCTTGTATGAAATGACGTTGAGGGAGGGTTTCAACTGGTCCAATTAATGTCGATTAAAATTTTGAATTTTAAATTTTCACTTATGGTGTGCCAAATGTAGGATATGCTTGTTTATTTTATAAAATTTACATGCTAAATTGTTATGAACAGTTCTGTTCATGGATTTAAAAAATTGAACGGACAAGTTAGAGTTCATTTTTTTGGTGGTTATCTTTCTTCTACATATGAGAATTTACTTCTACACATTTAAATTTAGGTCCTTAATGTTAAACTTTGAAAAGCTGAATCTTCTCTTGTTGTGATGATTGTATTCCTTATATTATGATTTTTTCCTAATTAGCTGTATGTTGTTGTATTTGTTATATATGTCATGCTCCAATCTCTTAATCTAAGCATATTTGTATAGGTGGGTTCTTTCTAGTTTGGAATCATTTCAACTTTGTCAGAAGAAAAGGCTTTTGGTTCCTTGTCATGATTAATGTTTAGAGATGGTTTTATATGAGCATTCGGATGTTTTTCAGTGGGGTCTTAATCTTCTTGATGGTGACCCTGCTTATAGTCCTGAATACTATGGCAACATAATTCAACATGATACTGGAGACATCTATAATGGACACTACTTCCATAGCCATTATGATAATGAATGCAACCATGTAGAGAATGATGAGATCATTGCCCGTACACTTCAAGAAGAGTTTTCACAGCTAGAGATTGCTGAATCTTCAGGATATTTTCAGCAAGGTGAACAACAGTTCCATGTTCCTGAGACTGAGCCTCCATATGATTGGCATAACTCTTCAATGATGAACTACTGTTCAGGAGGTATCATTAAAGATGTAAACTATTTTTTCTTGGGTATATTTGGGATTTATTTATCTTTTTACTGGGTATTGGTTTATTCAATTAAATATTGTGCACATGCAGATCATGATTATGCTCAAGAAGGAGTTGGTGATGGAGAACCCTCTAGTTCATGTTCTAGTCCTTGTGAAACAGAGGAATATTCATTGGAGCTAACTGACAATTATCCACTTGATGATGAAGTTGGGAGGAGACTGAGTCAAATGATACCAATTCCCGTATGTTAAGCCTCCTTTGCTTCTGTAGATTCCTTTTTGGATCAGCTATTGAAGCAATAAATAGATATATTTATGCTTTTTAATGCTCGTTAGGTACTAAGAAGCTAATTCACTGTGTTATATTTTTGTCAACTTATAGTGATTTTTTGTCTGGTCCACATTTTCGTTTTATTAAATTAATTGGTATTTATAGTAAGAAAGTCATGCTAATTTGTATTTAATCGGTTGCTGAAAGTCTGAAATATTTAGTCCCGCAGATCATTATTTTTCATGCTAATTGATGAGTGAAGCAACTTCTGGGTTAAGTCATCTACCATACAGTGGTCTTTTCAGTAGAACAAAATAGATGCTGAATTTATCTAGTTTTCTAAAAATGTGGTTTCACAAGCACTCACTTTTAAAAGTTTTAACTTTTTTTTTCCTTTTTCTTTTAATGATGAATTTCATCCCTTCATTGGCAGCCTACTGCCTTTCACATGTAGTATGATTTTAAGAAAGTTCATTTCTCTGGATCAGTTGTAAGACTTTTGTATTTGAATGCAATGCTTAAAATGCTTTCATTTTCTTGTTTAGCATGTTCCAAAAATTAATGGTGAAATTCCTTCAATTGACGAAGCAACTTCAGATCATCAAAGGCTTCTGGATAGGTATTAGTCACAAAAACTTAATATAATTGCTAAAATGTGAATCATTTTTCTCCAGTAACTAAGTATTCACTATTTTCTTTGTTTTTTTTTGTAGTATGTCACTTTTGCTTCTTTTCTGTCAGTAAAGCTTTAGCTATTGTCACATACGGGCTTCATTTCCAATTGTTTTGTTGTTTTTGAATTTGTAAATAAATTAATGGTTAAAAAATTATTGGTTCCATACATTTTTCTATCTGGTGTACTTTTGACATGCCAAACTAAACTGTCAAAATTTCAAACAGATTGCAGTTATATGACTTTGTGGAGAACAAAGTACATGGCGATGGTAATTGTCAGGTGTGTTACTCATATTCGATTCTAATGTTCTGAAAATCCATTGGTTAGAGTAGATTTCATTTGTTTTAGAATGTAATTATTGAGAACTTGAGAAATATCTATTATTTTTATGTGATTACCACATTATTCTGAATATCAGTTTTCAAACTGGTTAGTTTTCCATTTCTGAAGTCATTTGTTGGAGGTTTCTGGGTCTTCTATTGTTTACCATCCTCATATTTCATTTCTAACCTAGTAATTCACAAACACAAAGCCTCAGATTTTGAGCAGCCAAAGGCCAATACAGTTATGCTCTTACATTGGATGAGCTACACGTAACTGCTTGCTCAACCTACCTCGAAAACTTTCCTAATCACATAAATATAATTTATATTTTTCTGCTGTATCAGTAGTTAGAGTAGTTTAGTTTTCACGTAATTTCCTTATGATTATTCCTCTCTAGTTCCGAGCACTGTCTGATCAATTGTATCACGCACCTGATCACCACAAGTTTGTGAGACGACAAGTTGTCGATCAGGTTTGTTGTTTGTTGTATTATGTTTCTCTTTTCTTTTATGCCTATCAGGCTTATAATATCTCTAATAGGTTTGTGCAATTATTCTCGGATTCTTACTTAGTTGTGTTTTTTACCAGCTTAAATCTAATCCAGAGATTTATGATGGATATGTTCCCATGGAGTACGATGATTATTTGGACAAGATGTCTAAGTAATAATATCTCTCTCTCTATATATATGTGCGCGCACGTGTGCATGCACCCTCAAACAAGTGAGTAGTTTGTGTTTTGTTAACTGACAGACCCTTTTGCTTGGTTTTTATCCTAAATGGAACTAGGAGTGGCGAATGGGGTGATCATGTTACTCTCCAAGCAGCTGCAGATTCGGTATGACTGCTGCAACCTATTACTCTTCCATGTATACTTTTTTCTGTCGTACTTCTCTGGTCCGGTTATTATTCAATTCTCTGCACAAAGACAAAATGTTTTGTCAAACAAATAGAAATAATGTATTGATGGTTATGCTTTACAATTATTTTGTTAGTCATCATTTTTAATATTTCTTTGGAGTAGATGATTGGATTTGGTTATGGATAACCTAGCTATTGTATCTGTTTATAAAATGAATCATTTGTCGGATGTCCTTATAGTTTAAACTGTCATACCCTTTCATATTACTAGGTATATCATTTGAGACATGGTCTGGTAGAGTTTGTTAATCTTCTCGCCATTTTTAATTTTCCATCAATTACATTTTGTTTCTGTAGACATTGTCATTGCAAAGTTTACAGTAATATTTGGAATTGGCTATGAAAATTATATGCCATTTTAGTTGTATTAATATATTTGATTTTCTTTTTTCTTTTCCCTCCAGTATGGTGTGAGAATATTTGTGATGACTTCTTTCAAGGACACCTGTTGCATAGAGATACTTCCTCATTTTGAGAACCCAAAAGGAGGTTGGTTTTCTTTATGATGAGTCTGGGGAAAGGATTCTCCTTTAACTCTTTTTTTTCTTCTTAATATTGATTCTTCGCTCTCATCTTTTTAATCCTTTTCTTTTTCTTCCTTCAGTTTGTTCACCTCACATTATTTCTTGAATCTTTCTGAACCTTGATCATAATTTAACTTCATCCTTTTTTTCCCTTTCAAAGGAATTTTGTGCATGCTTTTACCAAGATTCTATAATTTTATCTATTTCTATTGTGTTGGAAATCTTAAAGATCATTGTTTCAAATAATTTTTCATACTCCCGAATTGTGAAAATTATTTTCTGTCGTGTGTCATTAGTAGTTTTTACATTTTTCTTTGGGTATTAATTATTTTAAGATAGTTGTTTCAGTTTCATCATATGAACAACTTGGCTAATTTGTCTGTTTTGTTGCAGTGATTTTCCTGAGTTTCTGGGCAGAGGTGCACTACAACTCCATTTATCCCCAAGGAGGTATTTTACATATTTTGCATTTCTCAAACAAACTTCGAAATTATTTGAACACTTGATTGAAGTTTGTTATAATAGATACTTGGTACATGAAGCTTCTTTGTGTTTGAAAAAATTTACTCTGACAACCTTAATAAAATTTAAGGTTGGATATGTATATATTATTGATGACATGTTTGGAGAAACTTTTCAACAAACAGACACTTGGTTGTGTTGATAGTTTGTAGATTTGAACTCTGCATATTAAAATTCCAATTTATACCCTCGTTTTGGATGTTTATTTATTTGTCAAAAATTTTGGTTATCATTGCTTGGCTAATCCTGTGTATGTTTTTCCATGGTGATCCAGATATACCATCAAATGAATCTAGAAAGAAGAAAAGGTGGTGGAGCTTTGGCAGCAAGCATTAGAGTCTTAGCTGAGCCAGTGAGCACACACCATTTTGAACCTGTACAATTTTCCTTGTTCAGGAATGAATTTATATCTCCATGTTTTAGCTGCTTATTTTTTATGATTAATTTCATTTACCTCTTCTATTAATTATAATCATAAATTTGGGTCTGCTCACTTCACACAGTTTCATTCCTGTGACATTTCAGATGCTTTGGCTAAGAAACTAAACTTTATACATAAACGATTATACATTAAAGTTGATACGATGAATGGTTGCTTTATACAAATGTTTCCATCTTGCTTAGGCTTGCGAAAGTGTTTGCTAAGTTGATTTTGAAATAAATTATCTATGTTAAAAAATCACTTTAAAAGCAAGGGATAATAATTATTCTATCCAACATTAGACATGTTTATAGACATTCTTAGTAATTAAGAGCTGAAAGGTGAACAACTTCCTACTCTTGAATTGATAACTTGAGACTCTATTTGAATAATTTTTTCCATAAACACTAAAAAAATAAATTAAGACCAAATGTATGGAGCCGCTTAAAAAAGGCTAAAATAAACTTATACAATTCATTTCTCTAAAAGTTATATTGTTTAATTTTTTTTCGAAAGTTTAGAGATATATAAATTAATGACTTAATTAATTATAAGGTTCATCATAAATTTAAATATTTTTAATATTTTTTTATTGAGTACTCAAATGTTTTATATTTTTCAATTGAATTTTTATTGTTTAATTCTTTTAATTGGGTTATGTAATTAATGTAAAGTGATATTGTTATAAATGATTTTTATTACTTTCATTGCAAATATGTTGAATAATAAGGACTGATTTAGTAATGTCTTGGTAAAGACCGTGACAAAGAGAATCACTTGTCTGTTATAAATGAACATAAAAGTCAATGGAAAACATGATAATCTTATTATGCACCGTATTTTTAATTAAAGTAATAAAAATACATCTTGCTTTACCGCAATAATATTTTTAGATTAATCATAAAATTTTACATGTGAAGATAAGTAAATAAGATAAGATAAGAAATATGTTAAACAATTAAAAAGAGTTAAATAAAAAATATAAATATTTTAAGTACTTAGATAAGGAAAAATTGATAAGAGCTCAATTAAAAATAACAAAATTTATAAGAAATTTGAAATTAAGCTTATATTAATTTATGAGATAAGTTTAATTTACCTTTTTTTTAATATCTAAAATGTTTATGAAAATTTCATTTACACGAAACTTAAATAGATTAGTTATATTTTCTGAGATAATGAAATTATTCATTATAAAACATGCCGAAATGATTTTACATTAAAGACTAGTAATAAAAGGACCGACAATTAATATGCATTTCAAAAAGCTTATCAGCCGATAAGAAGAGCTTGTTATTTATTTGAGTATCGTTGGGAGTAAAAATGAGTGAAATGAAATATTAATAACAAGGAATAGTTACAATACATGAATGAAAGAATATCTACTTTTTTTTTGTAGCACTTAATATTACATCTGGTAACATTTCTCATAATTTTAAGTTGAAGAATAATGAAGGTGCACTGATGATGGAGGAAGGTGATTATGATGGTTAAAGATGGAGCAGGAAATGATTATTTTGAAAATTTGAGAAGGTGTACAAAAAATATTGTGGAGGTGCAGGAAGTAAAAGCCCTTTAGGAGTAAATAATTGGGCTTGGGGAAGGCGGAAACTGTGGGTGTCTTTTTTATTTTGATAAAAAAAAGGTATTTCCTTCATGAGATTGCCCAGACCGAAACTTGAGGTGAGGAATAATAGCAGTAGCAATAGGGTTACACTTGATGACATAAACAGAAAACTAGAAAATAAAAAAGGCCTTAAGCTTCTTACTTTTTTTTTTCTCTCCCAGAGATATTTTAATTATGTGAACATTATCTATTGCAATTGCAATTCCTCCATAGAAACTGGAAATTGGAGATACAGTTCATACAAAGGGAGAAGAGAAGAAAGTAATTGAGTGTGTCTAAGACCATGTTCTCTTCCTCTCCACCGTTTCCTTCATCTTCTTCGCCTTCAGGTGACCTTCTTTCAATTGAAAATTGAATGATTTTGTTTCCCTTAGATATCCATTTCACTAATGCCTCTGTTTTTCAAATTATTTCCCCGGAAGCTGGTTGTTGAGATAGTTTAAATTGAGGTTTTAGGGGTATTATGCTTGCTAAGTAATTTTCTCGTTCTTGTGGAATTTATTGAGTTGAAAACTGTGTGCAGTTATGATGCTTCATGAACAAGCTGCTCCAGCAGTTGCATCCTGGTCTTCTAGTTCTACAGCTCGGCATTTTCCTACCTCTGTTCTCTTACAAGAACAGCGTGAGGAGTATAGGCCCCTACTGCACGTGTATAATAAGGAGGTTCATTTTTTTTTACATATACCAATTTCTTCATTCTTGGGCTTGTTTATAGTTTATAGAAGAAAATAAGAAAAAATAAATAGAAATGAAAAAAAGTTTCTCTATAAGATAAAATAAACTAGTGTACAAGTTAAAATATAAACTTTTTAGAGGATTAATATAAAAAGAATTTTAAAGATTGGCGTATGTATAAATTAATTGTAACTTGAGATTCTTTTTGCATTTTTTCTTTATTTTCTTCTCCTAAAAATTCTTTTAGAGATATTTATATAAACAGACTAATAATAAGAGTGTTTTATAAAATGCTAACACTTTATAAATTAATTTTAACTTGAGATTCTTTTTGCATTATTTATTTATTTTCTTCTCATAAAAAGTCTTTTAGAGAAATTTATATAAACAGACTAATGATAAAAGTGTTTTATAAAATGCTAACACTTTATATGCTTTAAACATCCATGTTCGGTATTTATCTAATATCAATATTCTTGGATATATTATCGATTCCTGAAGTATTCATGCCTTAAAAAAAGTTAGGAAGATCTAATATAGCCACACATAAGATATAGAAGCATGGAAGCATTGACCCTTGTTGAGCATAAAATAAAAGCTTTCTCTTTGTGGATGATCTCAACAAATCATACTATTTCTATTTGCAAGCAGCAGGAAGTGATGTATGACTTATAATTCTTTGAAAATAAATTTTAAACTTAACTTAATCTCGGTAAACAGACCTGTAAGAAGATATTTGCATACATTTATATATTATAATTTTAGTTCGCTTTCAATATTATCCAACCAGTATGTTATATTCTTAATTGGGATTTGTGGGATTGCTTTTATATATTTATTATGTTTTATGAATTTTTGTGCATATGCATGTATCTTACACATCAAATTCTGCATATTTTTGGAATTATCATATTACCTTAATGGATGTGTTTTATATATGATACAAGTATCATTTATGTGCTTCATAGTCTTTACTTGTTTTCTTAGAGTGGCTTTTAATTTCGTTGGATGTAATGATCCCTTTTTTTGTTCATGTTAACAACTAATTCATTACCCCTTTGCTTTTACTGAAGGCAACGTTAAATACAAGGCAGATGGATATGTCCTCAGTTCAAGAGAAATGCAACACAGGCAATCCTGATCAGTTAGTGCATGATTTTGTTCACCAGTTGCATCTCCGGTCTCATTTACAGAACTTGTAAAATAAATTGAATTGCAACCTCATGTTAACTTCATCTGTTGTAATTGCTAAGTTTTTGTATGTCCAAGGTTGTCTTCTTAAAGGGTGCATGTACCTATTGCAGACTGACTTGTTATCCTACTAGGGAAATTGCTGCTTCTTTGACTCTTCAGCCTGTTGATAACGATTCAGAGAGGCCTGCAGATGGTCGGCCAAGGAATGCGGTTTCTCTTGCTCAGCAAGCTTTGTCAGCCTCAAAGCAAGCGGCTTCATCAGTTGAAGTTGATGATGATGATGATCCTCTTTCTTTTGGGTTAGTTTTATCTTTCTCGTTGTCATTGACATCCTCAATTTGTTTATTCTGTTTATAGGATAATTTGCTTTTGAGAATAATGGCTAAAGTATGTCATTCAGTTTGGCCTCCACAAGTTTGGCTGACTCTTCACTGAAAAGGAATAAAATTGTGAGATCAACACGGATTACAGAAAGACGATCTAAACAGAGAAAAGCATCAAAGTCAAATCTTCTTGATGAAGAAAGTTACCTTGACAGAAAATCTTTTGTACAGAGAAAGTTACGCTTAGAAAAGAAATTAAGTGAAGGATTTGATCAAAATGACCCCCTGCGCATGTTCTTGTCGGGTTCTGAATCAAGGCAACTTTTGACCCGTGAAGAAGAGTCTCAATTGATTACTCAGCTTCAGGTGTCACTCAAAACTCCATATCTTTTTTAAATGCACGGTATGTTCTATGAAGGTTCTTTTTCCATAACGTGGAATGTATAACAGGATTTCTCAAGATTGGAAGAAGTAAAGATCAGGCTTCAATCTCAGTTAAGACGGGAACCAACTTTAGCTGAATGGGCTGATGTCTTGGGCCTTAGTTGTTGTGCCCTGCAGACACAGCTTCATTGTGTTAACAGAAGCAAAGAAAAGCTGTTTCATGCCAATATGCGCATGGTAGTTCACATTGCTAAACATTATCAAGGACGTGGTCTCAGCCTTCAGGACTTATTTCAGGTATAGCCTCTAAGAAATTAAAAGTCACCATTCCCCACTATCAAAGTTTTTATGTCTGGACTGTTGCATAGTTATGGTTAATTCTTAATACTCCGTTTTTCCTGTATGGCTTGACATTATGTTGAACAGAAAAACCATAAGATAAATATCTGGAAAAAATTGATTTGGCTAAAGGATATCTTTTTTTCTTTTGAAAAATGTTGCAATCATTATCTTAATACATAATTAGCCACTACATCTTGGCATTCCTTTCCTGGTGACAATATAGGAGGGAAGTACGGGTCTTATGAAGAGCATTGACAAATTTAAACCAGGAGCTGGTTGCCGATTTGGTACTTACGCATACTGGTGGATAAGGCATTCAATAAGGAAGGCGATATTTCTGCATTCCAGGACTATCCGTATACCGGTAAAAACAATGTGTATATTTCTTTATAATCTAGTTAGCCAAATTTAACCTAACACCTTCTGCAGTGTCGTTATTATTTAAATTGTTGCATGTTGACTAATAACAAATAACTGTTACTTCTGCATTAACTTTTTAATAATATATTATCTGTGTAACAAGCAACAACTCTATTTACACAACATGGAATGATTGTTTGATCAGGAGAATTTATATAGACTTTTGGGCAAGGTCATAGAAGCAAAGAAATTATTCATTCAGGAGGGAAACATTAACCCATCCAAAGAAGAATTAGCAAGAAGGTTGGGAATTACAATAGACAAGTTGGAAACTTTACTATTTGCTTCAAGAAATCCAATTTCCATGCAGCAAACTGTATGGGCGGACCAAGAGACAACTTTCCAGGTAAGGCCTTTAAGTAAATTTGTTTTTCTCCTGTGATATGATTTATTAGATCCAAAATTTAAAAACAGGGAAAATAAAAGTTCTATATTCTTTTAAGGTTTAATCATTTCGGAAGTCCCTATTTTTGTGGAATCGTCTCAAATAGATCTTCGTATTTTATTTGATCTCAATTAGGTCACTAGTTTTGTAAAATTGATTCAATTAAAACCTTGTCGTTAATTGGACTGGACGACGTTAAAATTTCTGTGTGTTGACTTGCTGATTGCGCAATTTTTAATGATGTGACACTGCGTGGTTGCCTTAGGTGGAATTTATTTTATTTTAAGCTTTAAATAAAACATAGACCTGCTGACTCCCGCGACTCCTCGCCGTGGGAGATCGACTTCAGCTTGCAGAGAACCATTCTTCTTTCTTTTTCTTGATATTGTTGTGGCTCCACAAGAAGGGGAAAGCACCTTTCTTCTATCTTTACTCTGAGGTCTGGGTTCGATGATGTCTTCATGGTGCATGAACGATGGTGGATTCACAGGGTTCTACTGCTCGTGTTTTATGTTGTGTTTCTTGCACGTTGAGCTGCAAAGAAGAAGATCCTGATGGTTGTCGCGTTTTGGGAATTTGGGGATTAAGGTTTTCAGAATTGGGAATTTGAGATTTTTGGAGGTTTTGAAATTTGTTCTTGCAAATTGGGGTTTTTGATTCTTGCTATATGATTCTTGCATTCTGATCTTGAAAATTGGGGATTAGGGTTTCTAAATTTGGGATTTTTCCTTTGGGGTTTTTTTGTTCATGATTTTTTGATGTCACGATGGGATTTTTGTTCTTGAGGAGTTGGAATTTTTCCTTTGGGGTTTTTGTTCTTGATTAGCGAAAGGTCTTTGAAATAGAACCCATGTTCTGCAAATGGGACAGATGGGCGTGTGGAGAATCCATGAGTCTATACAGATGGAAAGTGTGATTGCAATTGGGCAACAACCTGCACAAATCTCCAACCTTGATACTCTCCAAGCAAACAGCACAATCGATGGGGCTACTGCACCATCTTCTCTTTGCTGATGCTGTTGTTGCCTCCTCGTACACAAAGCAAGGAAGGTTTTTGAGGTCACTAATGTTGTCTTCACTCTGCCCCTGTTGAGTACCTTCTTCATCAGTATTGTTCCCTCTGAAGACTCTCCCCATGATGCAGACATGGATAACCACCAAAATCGTTATACCCACAAACAATATGATCAAAGAAATCACAATCTCCATCACTGTGATCTTGCCCAGTTTACCCAACCTTGTTTCCTTCGAACTTGGAAGGGTCTGATTCTGATAAAGTATGTTTACTCCTTAGAGACAACAGATTGAAACTGGGTTTAGACAGCCACTGATTGTAGCAACGGTGAACCACCGAAGTCGATCTCCCTGGAGTGTGACAAGGAGTCGCCGGAGTTAGAAGGTTTATGTTTTATTTAAAACTTAAAATAAAATAAATTCCACTAAGGTGCCACATCAATAAAAAATGTGCAGTTAGCAAGTCAATACACAGAAATTTTAACGTCGTCCAGTCTAATTAAAGGTAAGGTTTTAATTGAATAATTTTACAAAAATAGGATTTAATTGAGTTCAAATAAAATATGATGACCTATTTGAGACAATTTCACAAAAATAGAGATATCCGAAATGATTAAACCTTCTTTTAACTGATTAACATATATTTAAAAATTGGTTAATTTAGTTAGTAACATTAAATTTGTTCATAATTGTAATTTTTCCGATTACCCTTAAATAATTAATGTATGAATAGAAAATAATAGTAGTGAAGTTTTAATTTTCAAAACAGAACTCGTAATTCTCTGATATTCATAGGAGATAGAAAGAGACAATGACATTATTATTTATGGACTAAAATAATGAAGAATATCTTCGTAAAAATTAATTAATGTAAAGGAGAATGTGAAATAAGTCTTGTAGAAAGGGACAAAAATCTAAAAAAAATGTCGTATATTTAGGAATGGAGTGAGTACGTCGGAAATAATGACTGGACTCTTGGTCACTAAACTCTATTTTGTTCCATATTAAAGTTAATCCCCACTATATATGGCTTTGTTGACTCAGAGACCACTGACTGTCTAAAATTCCCTTGTATTGATTGAAATGGCTAGTTATTTTTGGCCTTGGTTGGGAATATTACATAATCTCTTCCGTTAAGTTGGTCTCCTAATGTTGGAGGATTGGTTATGGTTAGAATAAGCCCTCTTCCGTTATTGATCCCAATTTTATTGCGATTGCAGGAGATCACTGCAGACTCAGCAATTGAGATCCCAGATGTGTGTGTTTCAAAACAGCTAATGAGGAGGCATGTGCACAACCTCCTAAATATGTTAAGCCCTAAAGAAAAGAGCATAATCAGGCTAAGATTTGGTATTGAAGATGGCAAGGAAAAAACGTTGTCAGATATTGGCAAGGTTTTTGGTTTGACCAAGGAAAGAGTCCGACAATTGGAGAGCCGAGCATTGTCCAAGCTCAAGGAGTGTCTTGAAAGTCAAGGACTTGACGCATACACGGACTTGCTTATATAGACAAGTAGACACCAAGATTATGCAGTTCATCTTACTTCTCTGTGACATTTTTTTTCTGGCCAAGTGCAAAGGCAATGACTAGATCAAGCTCTTTGAAGAGAAAGCTGACACCGTGGTAATTGAGGATGAACCGGGTACCTATTTGGGATTGAAGAAAATTGAAGAACTAAAAAAGCTTGTGCAGTTTGTAATATATAGGTGTAATCACATTGCCAACGAAAAGGAAAACATATTTTGATTTAAACTGCTGTAATATATAGGTGTAATCACATTGGATTTTTTTATTTGCTTATAAATGAAGAGAGATATCTATATTGCACTGGAACGAACTAAGCTGTATCTTTTTTACACAGGAGAGGGAGCTCATAATGACACCAATATAAGCTGTAGCATATCAACCATTTCAGTATAAATTAGGAGAAAAAGAAGCTAACAGGCAATTTAGATAATGGATATATCTGTCTTTAAATTCATTTATACAAATCAATTTATGGTTAAGAGTCTACTTAAACAAATTTCTTTGTAAAGGACTTTAAAAGAAAAGAAAGTATGAAAACAATAATTCGAATTAACTTTTTCATAAATTAAATTCTGTTTGTATGCATGTTGGTTTGTAGAATATTTTTTAATTATTTTAAAAGAAGTTAACTTAACAAAACAGTTATGCAGAAGTTCATTTTATTTCCTTTTTCTCTTTAAAGTTTTTAAATGGAAATTTGTTCAAGCATATCCTAATGGCTTGTAAACATGATAGGAGTTACATAATTAAAAAAAAAATTGCTATAGAAATCAATTCAAAAAGTTAATTATGAACAAAAACTTCTTGTGAATAAATTGATTAATTGTTCAAAAGAACAAGTGCTCTGAAAACCCAATTGCCTTTTGGTACAAGTAAAGTTTGTTTTTGCAAATTTAATGAGAAAAGGGGATATGTTGCTGGAGATCTTTTCAATCCGTATTAACTGAACCGCTACAAATATATATGGTAGGGTTTATAAGTTTTACTACTAGATTCGTTTACGCTTCTACCTAAATACACTTAAAAAAACATTATACTGACTAGATTTTTACACGCCACTTCTTCTGGTGGGGCTAAGTAGTTTATATGAGATTTTAAGTTTAAATTTTGTTGCTGCCATAAGAAAAGCAAGCTTCAAAAGAAAAAAAAGTATGTGTTATAAAAGTAATTTGCCAGTTACTGAGAAATGATATAAGCACATGCAGAACAACACGAATTAATTATTAAGGTCCTGATTGATTTAGAGCCTGGAAAAGTTGCTTTTAATAAGACTGATTTTGATTCATTGACATATGTACGTGAATTAATCAGAACCACACACATGCATTAGAAAGAGCACCTTTTTTTTTTATTGAAAACTATGAGATATTTCTTCCTTTTCAAAACAAACGGATTAATTCGATATGGTAAACGACATGTGAGTGACACATTAGCGACACTTAAACGACAAAATGAAACATGTGGAAGGAAATGAACGAGTGGGTTTGCAAATAGGACTAGTTGGTTTATTTTGTTGTATCTTTCTCCAGAACTAGGATTTATGTTACATCCTTAAAACGGAAACGTATGAATCTTTTTCAAAGAATGAGGGTGATCATAAAGTTTAATCGAGTTAGATGAAGAGCTCTCATAGAAACACAAAAAAGTGATCAAAGACAGGCTTAACACAAGATAGGTCCCGTGAAATGGACCTCTGTTTAATTAAATGTTGACGTCAGGAAATAAAACCAAAACCGAACTTGTGCATCTAACTTTATTGTCTAATTCCATTCTCATAATCTCTTTAGCAAAAATAGTAAATGGGATGCTAAGTTCTTGGGTACAAAGCTGTCAACATTCACCAATCCCTTCAAATTTTGCTTTATGATATCATTTTAAGGGTACACTGCAGGCACGAAAAGGAACACGGTGACCCAGATGAAGCTATAATTAAGTTCATAAAAAATCGAAGTTGCACCCTTTTCACTTTATGTTCTCCTGGCAGTAGAAAATGAATAGAAGAAAATGAAAGGAATCTAGAAATTCCAAAATGTGAATAGTTGTGCACGCCTTAGACATGATGTAGCAAGTGTGAGCAATGACCCGGACATTACATATGTATGCTTGATGAAGGAAATTTCATGTCACAATTTCCCCAAACAACATTGAAACAAGAAGAAAAGATAACCTCTATTATGCTTACACCCACAACATTTTAAGAACAAAAAACAATCCTTAGGGACCTCACAGGCACTATAGATGGGTCGTTTCCGCTACCTCTGTCTGTCTTATTGCATATATGAGGCATACACATAGCCTGGACCAGTGCTTGTGTCCTTCCCAGTGGGCAAGTGTGTTAGTACTAACTACTCAATCCCACAAATCTAATAAGGTTATTATGTTTTGTATCTTATCTAGTAGTATTTATAAAGAATAAGTTGAGAAAGTTGTGCATGAGAGTAAATCAGTTAGTTGATTTCTGTTCCTTTTAACTTTATACCTCTAGGTCCCTCTCTAAAAACCATAAAAGCATTGAGATTGGAGGGTAAAATATGTAGCAACCTTGGCCCATTCTATTTTCATACGCTTCTGACAACTGGTGGTTTTGTAATAGTAACAGTCCATACTTGATCTAGAAGACCCAGAATTACTAGCTTCCCATCTTGCCCAAATAGATGTCTACTCTGCTATATAAATACCTAGTGGAAACCTTAGCTACCATGTTTCCACCACTATATTTACTGCTTTATGGTGCCAAATCAGGATCAGTACACTACTTGCCAGAACAAAATCATTCATGGCAGTGAAGGAAAGCAACACAAGCCAAAATATTCAGCTGCAGCAGCAGCAGCAGCAGCAGCAGCAAGAAGCTTGTGATCCTTGCAAGTCTTTTGGCCAAAAGTGCAGTCACTTGGTCAAGAAGCAGCGTGCCAAATTCTACATTCTTCGCCGCTGCATCGCCATGCTTTTGTGTTGGCATGAGCGTGGTGAGACATAATAATACCAAGGCCTGCCACAGTATCATCCATCCCTTTCTCTATCATTGTAACGTAAAGAGGGTACTATATTACTACTATGTCACACTGCATATTGTTACTTTCTCTAATAGGATTATTATTGCATTCTGTGTAATTACGTCCAGCTAACATGTGAAAGAGATTAGATCTGTTTCAACTTTCTCAACTACTATTGAGTAGATCTTCTTTTTCACTTGTCAAGGCGCTCTCAAACTTGCACATATGTTACAATGTTGGAGGTTTAGTTAGCTCATTGGGAGCTTAAGTCGCTATTCATCCCCATCTTTATCCTTGAGAGTAATTTGTTTTATCTTTTTCAGTTTCAAATGAGGAAAAAAGGGGTTTCACTGGTTTTCGTAATGATCCAGGGCATCGGATTCAACTGTTGATTTCTTTGTTTGCATAGAACCATGTCTTTATATTTCATCTGCCCAGATTTTATAAACAAACTTTACCATATATAATCAGAGATCGATCTCAGATGGTAGGTGAGTACCAAACCAGTGTAATCAATCACTGTTCCTAACTTTTGCTTCTTTGATGCATAGTTCTCACGGAAGATACTAATTGGAAACTAACATGGCATGATGTTTGTCTCAACTTCAATTTGCGGTGAAACCATTGCACGTGTATGCAGAAATACATTTGTTGTCTTTATTTAATAGGAAGAAATTGAGCTATCCAAATTTAGTTTCCTTCACCTGGCCCTGCTTACAAACGATGTGAAAAGAAGAACACAAGTTAAAAACCGTTTGATTCTTGTGTGGTTACTGAAGAAGAATTTAGAACAGTAGAGCATGTATGTATGAGTTGTTTATGCATCAATTATCATGCAACCCACACCTTCAAAATCCAATATGCATGATTAGTCAATTTTCAGACAATGGTCCTAGTGCTAAGGAAACATCAGACAAGATCAAGCCTCAATTTAATTTTATTTTTCCTCGGTTCCATCGCCATTCCCTTTTTTAACTTTCCACTTTTTCTATAATATTCTGTGTCCTCAAATCCCACACCGTCGTCTGTGCTTAAATGTTTCGATCAGGGCAACAAATAAAACTCTGAGACAAGACTCTAAGTTTCAATTGATTAACGAACTTTTGTTACGTAAGACTATGTTTTAGATGTTCAATAGTATGGCTGGGTCACAAAACACGAAGAGCCCGAGAAGTCACGGCAAGAAAGTTATCAATACCATTTTACGTAGGTGAAAATATGACAAGGCATGGAACAAATTTTACGTCTGGTTGCTTTCTCAAATCATTAGCTTAGCCATTTTCTTTTCCTTATATCGAAAAGAGAATTTCTGTTTCCCCCATAAAAATCTGTTGCAAAGTTTTGAAGCCAGGAAGTAAGAGTTGGAGAGGGGAAAGAAAAGTATCTAGCTAGGTTTATTATGGCTGAGCCCCTACTCCTCCTCCTCGACTCTGAAGCTAGTGAGGAATATGATTAACCTTACCTAGGACCAACTCAAACATGTGTTACATTACATACATGTCCATCAAAAAAAACCTTTCAGTATGAAGATGAAGTTGGGTCCCTCACAACACCAAATACTATTTTACCTCACTGAAACAGAAAAGCAATGATACCATAGTATTTTACCTCTCCATTACTTGATATTTACCAGAAGAAAACCCTCTTTGCATGGTGTGACAGAGTAGGGGTAGGAATAGGAATAGGAATAGGTAGGATAGTAGGGTGGATGGGGATTAGTGAAGGGAGTGGGGTCACAAGAGGAGACAGCAAGAATCGTAATGAGAAGAAAAAAAAAGAGAGTTGTGGGTAGCAGCCAAGGTGCTCCTCTGGCCCTCAGTCTGACCCTGACTCTCGTGCACTCTCACTTCTCTTTTCCTGCACTGTGGGCTCTCTCCTTTTACATCCTTCAGGTCCCACATCTCTACTCACTCTTTTTCCTCTCTTTGCACCAAAATATAATAAAGAAAATTTTATTCTTCAATCTAAAATTCTTTTACATTTATTTCATAATATTTTTCATTTTTTTTTTCAAATACAAATTTTATTTTTTATAAATATTTTATCAAGAGTTAAATAGTGTTGGAAGTTTACTTATTTTAAAAGTGATTTGGTGTGATTTGATGAGATTGAATTTTAAAAGTTTTATAGTGAGATTGAATTAAATTTAAAGTTTATTTTTAATAAATAATATTAAATATTGATTTGATACACATAAAAATAAAATAAAATAATAAAAAATAATATTAAAAGAATTTTGGGTCTCTTTTCTTTCCTCTGATGTATTTTCTTTCTTTCCCTCCAAATATATATATATATATATTTTGAAAGAGAAATTATAAGTGCTTCATGTACCCTATATACATCTCTCTACATGCAAAATTCACTGCAGATACACATGAAAATTTTTAAAATAAAATTAAAGGAATCTTTTTGTCTCTTTTCCCTCACACAATTAATATATAAATCCTACTAAAATCACACGTCAAACCATCTATCTCTACAATGATTAATTCTTCATAGATTTTCAAAAAGTAATTTTAGAATAGGTAACTTTGTTTTTGAAAATAGATAGGCAATTTTAGGTATCACTAATAAAAAAAGGTGATTTAATTTTACTTAATAAATTTCGTTTTTAAAAAAAATACGAAGGCTCTTATACAATGATATGTTTAAAATTATTTGCAGAACTACTTAAGTTTATATTGTTATATATTTTAATTCTTTAAATAATTGAAATCTATAATGATACATTTTTAAAAATATTTATACAATTATAAACTTCAATAATTTCTAATATTTAAGAAAAAATATATATTTTTTTAAATGTGATGAACTTTTTAAAATATTTACATAATTATAAAATTTAATAACTTCTAATATTCAAGAAAAAATAAAATTTCAAAATGTAATGAGAATTTTTAAAATATTTGTTCAACTACCGAAACCTATATTGATATAGACATCAGTTATCTAAAATTGAAGTCTATAATGATGCAGTGACCGTTTTAAAAATATTTTTTCAACTATAAGTTTCAGTTCTTTAAAAAACAAAAACCTATATTAATATAAACGTAAATTAATTAAAGAACCGAAAGCTATCATGATGCATATTTTCTCAACTAAAAACCGAAACTTATAATTATACAAACATTTTCATAAATATCATCATGCAGTTTGTGAGGTTTTACAATATGCAAAAGTGTGGTTATATTCTTCTTCTCTGTTGCTTGCTGCAATTTGATGTTTTTTTTTTCCATTATAATTTTCGTTGATATTCATATTTTAAACTTTAAAATAAGCTTGAATTCTTGCGGTCTCAATGCTATGCCTTGTCTCACAAGAATTCGGTGTGTAGTATGAAATCATTAAGAGCCCTATGGACGTGCTTGTTGATATAGTTTTGAGTGCTTCAATACTTTTCAGATCTAGCTTTGACATTTTGCTGGAAAAAAAGGAACTATTATAAAGTGAAAATGTAATATTATTAATGAAATGAATATTTTTACATGGAACAATTATTTTCTTGTTTATAGTATAAAACTAAATTTTATATTGAGTAGAAACAAAAAAATTGAAGAAAAATATACATAAAATCATTATTTTAATATAAATATTTTAAGAAGAAACAATATCATGAGTAATGATTTATCTTGATGATTTCCTATTATATATATTATGATATGAAAACAGTAAATACTAATTTAAATCAGGCTAGCTAAAGAAGGCGTCAAATTGGAGCAACTTTAATTCTTAAACAAATTGGCTAGGAAAAGAGTAGGTGACATATATAATGAAAAATAAATAAACAAAGAGAAAATAAAATAAAAAGAAACAAAAAAGAATAACCATTGATTCTAACAATCATTGATCTAACGGACCAAAATTTGTTTTCGACGGTATATATAGCCTCCGTTTGTTTCCTTTTCTGTTGTCTCCTTCAACGGAGTTTGCACATTATTTCGAAGGCTCAAAACTACTTTACAGGAAACTTTCTAACTTGAGAAAATGGAGTTATCAATTGGTAAACGAAACAAACATATCTATATTAATCTACAAAAATTAATATGATTTAATTAAAAAGAAAATTTTGATTTATATTTAAAATTTAAAAATAAAAAAAATGAAAGTTAAAAATATATTTGAGCTTAATAATAAAAATGTGAAAAAGGGGTGGAAGTGTGATAGTTTAGAAAATGGGAGAGATGGAATTTGTTGCAGTGATAGTAAAGAGTATAGGAAGAAGGAGGGGGACCTAGTGGGAAACACGTGCAGTACTGACAAGGTTGAAATGTAAGTGTGATGTGTGATGTGTGTTTGTTGTACCCATCATCTCGTGTTTTTCTGTACCACCCACTCAGAGCTTCCCACGTGGATACGCACGTGTGCCTGTTCATAAAAGTACTGCATACTTCTACTGTGTTCCACGTCACTCCCATCATTCAATGCTTTTCTTTAATCATAACCCATTTTTAGGTTATCTTCTCCAACCACTTGTCAGTGCGCCATAATTTCCCATTCCTTTTCTTTTCTTCCATCAAATTACTAATAATCTTTTCTTCCTAATAATAATATTCTGAGCCTCTGCACCATAATTCTTATCTACGTCTATCGTATCATATTATTTCATCTCTTCTTTCTCTCCAATTATTGTGTGCTCTCTTCCTTCACCATATCATTCAAATTCAACTTAGAAATGTAAATTACCAACCCTAAGCCTACAAACTCGTGGGTTGTTTTGCATATAGGAACATGATCCCTGTTTCTCCCGCAAACCTTGACTTCCCTCATTCTGCAAGTCCCATCGTTATGCATGTGAACCAGTTTATTTGACCCTAACAAATATTCCACCCACTACCACTCTCATTCTATCTTTTCCTTACTTTTAATCATAACTGCACGCCCTTCCCAATAACGGGGACGGAATAATCAAAGGCATTAGGAGTTTGGCGCTTGCTGCAGACCTCTTTCATGAAGACAAACTCCGTCGAGGTTGGGAGGCGGTAGAGGTTAGAAGTTCCCTGCCGGAGGCTGGTGGCAGAGAAGAGACATTGTAAAACTACCATTTCATCATGCCTATGGGGTGCAGAAAGAAATTTCCCCTTCGGGCCTAGAAGAAGCCCACTTAAAAATAGTGAAATGATGTGTGACGTTTGTCGGACGATTATTACTTATGTTTAAGCCCAAAGATATCCTACCATAAGAAAAGCATTATATGTACGGACTTGATGCCTGCGAGCCTGTCCTTTGGTTTTATTTTTGTACGATAGATTGAGGTTGTTTTATTGTGTCTTAGATTTTGCAATATGACTTTAGATTCGTAAACAGTATAACAGGGCGTGTTTGGATGTTCTTTTTTGGTTGGTTTATTGTATTAGTAGGAGGGCTGCTCTTGGGCTCCGTTTTTGTCAGTGGCCCGTGATTCTTCTTGCTGTGTTGCAACTGTTCATGTTGGACCAAAAATTCAGATTTGTGAGATGATACAAGATATCTATACTCATATGGATAATATCTTAAAATTAGAAAGATAAAGATTTATAATACAAAATAAGTTATATTAGCCTCATAAAAATTATATATATATAAATGTTGCTTGATACTTCTGTTTTTGGGACTTACGAGAATATTTTTAATTATTTTAATAACATTCCGCCTCTTCTCATAATTATCTTAATCTTTTTTAATTATTTTAAAAACATTATAAAATGTATCTCTCTAAAACGTAATAAAAAAGAAATATTATGTATATTATTATAAAAAATATGTTTTAGTAGTTAAATGAATTGAAAATATAAAGTAATTGTAGGCGAGGATTGGGTAGAACTGAAATTGGCGTTTGTGACCGGCGATTGAAAACCCTTTGAAGGTGTTGCAGAGGGAGACGAAGAAGATCGTATAAATGGGTCTAGCTTTAACCGTCGGTGCCTTGGGTGTTCTGGTTCTATTTCACGCTGCTTATTCAACTATCCACTGTATTCTACAACTCATTCTTATGATTGTTTTACTTTTTATTATGTGTTTGAGCGTTAGGGCTCGTGGATCTGAAATTGGATCTGATTTTTGTTCCAGACAGGGGTCTGTTGAAGATTACAGAGGAGGAGTTTTCAGGGCCTCCATTTAACGTAATTTGATTAACGCTGCACTCTAGGGTTTAATTTCATGTAATGTATCTTAATTTTACTTTTTTTGGGAATAATGTAGGTGGTGATTGAGCTGTTTGTTGGGCTGCTGCTTTGTTTCTGGGCTGCGCTCACTGTGCCCGGGAAGTTTAAATCCATACTCCCTCACTCCGAGGAGAACAGGTAACTAAAATTAATGCTAGGATGGATGTAGCTGTAACCAGATGAATATGAACTGATGAAATTGATTGTGAAATATCATCTCTTATTTCTATGTTTTTGTTTGGATTAGATGTGGTGAATGGTCTTCTAGGGGAATTGAATTTTTAATTATTAGTTTTGGAAGATTGAACTTTATGTTAGGCACCCTGTGATAAGGAAATAAAGAGAAAAATATGAAATAAGATTATATGCATGAGCTAAAATTGGCTCGTCAGTAAGCTAATTTGTAGAAGTTCTTTCATATTAGTTTTTTTAAAAGTTGATTTTTAGATTATGTTTTAGTTAATTTTACCTTATGAAGTAATTTATTGTATTTTTCTTTTCCTTTGGAAACGTTTATCAGAGGATATATTGTACTGAGTTAAGTTTCTCACATTTGGTGCTGTTTTTGGCTTCTGTCATTTTATTTTGTTATTTTCGCGTGTTTTGATCTCACGTTAGAGGCATAATTTGATAGGATTATGATTAATCAATGCAAATATCTTGTGATTTTCCTGTTATATATACCAATCAAATCTTTTGTTTTCTATCATGCTTTATGAAGTGGATGTCTTCCATGATGGTTTAGAATGGAGATTTTAGGAGGTATGGTCTGGATGTATGAACCCAATAATTGTTGATATGTCTTCATTGATTGAAATATCAAGCTAGAGGAGAGTCCAGATCTCGAGTGCCTGGCACAAGGGTCGTTTCATCTGCACTATCGTTGTATCTTCAATTTTGCTTCTGATCTTGTATTTCATTGATACAGATCAAGAAATAGGGATTTTTTTTGTCAATGTACACTGTTATTTTCCATACTCTAATCCAGTTCTGTTACCGGAGTCCATTATTAGGGGCCACTTAAGTTACTCCTGTCAAGTTCTGCATTCATACTCTGTTGGTAGATTATGGGTGGCTGGGTTTGATTTGACTAATATACTCACTATCCACATCATTAATAAAAAATGAGAAAGAAAAAGGGGAATTGTATGCACGTAGATTATACTTGGTAAGACATTGACGTAGTTTCTAGTTCTTTTTTATTTCCTAAATAACTTGTTTGATTTTATATTTTTCCATAGGTTCCGATACTCTATCTAAAAAATTCAGATGTGCTCATATAGAATAGAAGTTTTTTTAATGGAATTCTGAATAAACTTACTGTTTGGGCTCTATATGAACCCACTTATTTCATTTACATTTATAAATTTGAAGGGTCTTACATCAAAATTCCTGAACATATTGTCACTTGGGTATTTAGCTATTTATGTAAGGCACTTATCTGAAAAGTTTTTCTTGAAAACCATTGTAATTTCTCTGGTTGTGTTGCTCGCTTGGTTGAGGGATATGCCTTCATGTAGTAGTCCTATACACTGGCACTAGTGGCAAATATTACATATTATGGAATTATGTGGATCCCCATAACCTGATTTTCTCTCCTTGGTTGCAGGATTGTCTCTTTACCTGCCAACCTAGACTTCATGATCTTCAATCACCGAGGCAAGGTCTTTCCTGTGGAACTAGATGTGAAGCTGAGACAATGAGGACTGCTATCCCTCACACGAGGAGGAAAAAATTTACTCTAGAAAATTAAAAATTTGGGATGCGCGTTTGAATGTCCGTTGTTTGATGATGAGTCTGGCAGTTTTCTTCTGTATCTTGTACTTTCTTTACTGACCACTTGACATAGTAATTTAGACAGAATGTTATTGTTTGAATCATACATGTGAAGAGTTAGCTTGCACTTTCAACCATATCCATTAAAAATTATTTGCTAAATTAGGCGTCAAGTAAACATTCTAGGGGAGTTATATGCTTTGACTGTCGAAAATGACAGCAAGTTATCTCATTCATTTAGAGGAATGAGTCCTCCAGTGTGTGGTGATTACAAATAATTTTGCCCAATAGGATAATAAAATGGGGTTTTCAATTCAAAGCTGGTGTTGCAAGGATGTGAATTTTGATTTGGGAATTGATGGATATTAACGATAGAAGTCTTGAATTCAAGATGAAGTTATATCTTTGCATATGCGATTCACATATTTCAGCCCTAGTTAGGGAAATACCATATCAACAAGTACCACATTTCCACTCACTTCCATTTGCATAAAACTACAAAATCAATGCAAATGACAGTTTAGTTACTAATTTTTTAGTTCCAAACAACCAAAGACTAAAACAGAAGCAGCTTAGTTTCCGAAGGAAAAAGGTTTTCTTTCAACGGCTCCTCGATCTAGTGTAGCACTACATCTCTCCTAATTGAAAACGGTGTTCAAATTAGGAGTGTCAAATTTTATTTAGATTGTAATGGATCGGATCAAAATATCTATTAAATTATTTTGATCCATTAAAGATGTAATCGAAAATCCAATCTAATTGGTGTTTTAATAATTTTTTTCATGATTGAATATATAATCTTCCATAAAAATACTATTTTGAAAAATATACATGATATTTTTAACTGTACTTTTAAAAATGTTTTAAAAAATAAATTCTGTAGGAAAAAATTTAATATCTATTTTTTGAACTTTTCAAAAAGGTATATTTAATAGTTTAAATTTGGTTGGGTGAATCTTTATTGATAAGAGGTTCATTAAAATTTGAGAAATAACGAATGAATCATCATGGATAAAATTAAATGAATGAATTTTATTGTTTATTCTCTTCGTATTTTTTTTAGTGGTTAAATTTAACTAAGAAATGGAGTATAGATAATTTATTTACTAAAACTTTCATGTAAAGACAATAATTGTTAGAAAGTAAATGATATTTGGCAACTTTCTTTAACATTTACAATTAGTTGACAACCTATTTATAGTAATATCTTAATGTTAAATATAGATATAACGTTGGAATTGCCAAATATTAATACAAGGAATTGTGAAGAGTTATTCTATATCTTTTAAAGACTTACAATTATATCACCTTTCTTGTTATAAACAAAACCAAGACCTTTCAATTTTCCTGAATTACTCTCCTTCTCTGTAAATGATTTGTTGAAATAAAACGAAAACAGTTTCCGTTATTAAAAAACGTGTTGTTATTATGTATAAGTTTAAGCGTTGTTGAAAGTTTCTTTTTAAAGAATTGGTTTTTTTCTTGTCTCATTTAAGAACACTATATAATCTAATGCTGGAAGCACTTGAGCTATAGGGTTTTCACACGCAAATGGAAATTACATATATAATATAAATAAAAATGGGACAATTCAATATATGATGAGAGCATGGCGTATGGTCAACAAAGGGAAAGCAACTCCATGTGATGCTGCATGAGCTGTAATTCACCAGATTATTAGGCTGCTTTGGATTATAAATAAATAAATCCAAAACATAAAACTTATTATAAATAATACGATTTCCTTTGAAGTCAAGCAAACAATTAATTAAATCAATTTGACCTAATTTAATTAATTTTATTTAAATTATAAAATTTATTGTATCAATCCCATTGGACTGGTGATGAGGTAGGTAGTTTGGTCTCCTTAGTTATTGGGTCATCTCTAATCAACATCTCAAAACCATTAATTGCATTTTAATCTGTGGAATTTATTTCTTAATGATATATATGAGCTAATTGTTCTTTCTACTAGATGATTATACAACTAATTATTAACTATTAACTATTAACTAGATGGTTCACACAGTAAAAAACAAAATAGAAAGACCATTCGAGAGACCGAATGGGTGTAACCTATATATGGAATGATCATCTTTAAATAATGATTAGGCTTAATGGTAATTAACTTACCATAAAACATAATTAGTACCAATTGAACTATGATTAGACACTTAATATGATAAAATGCTTAGTTAGAATTTTATCTAAGTTGGCTAATATAATAGGTGCGAATATAACCGTTTAGTTATTAAACCTGTTAATTTAAAATAATTAAATATTATAATGACGGATTTAGGGTGTTAATGAAGAAGATTTATTTTGGTCTTGATAAGATGGGAAAAGAGATCTAGTTAGCTTGACACATAGCTTGGAAATTTTCATGATTTTAATGTGGGAATTGTGATGAAAAGAAAATTATTAATGTGGACATTTTATTTATAATATATATATATATAAAGATGAGTTTGAGATAAAGAGAAAAAGAAACATGAATTTGTTGAGAGACGGTGTGGAGGAGTCTTTGCCTGTTGGCACTGAAACACTTCATTTAATGCAAATTTTTCATTTGTTTAGTCCTTTTCTCTTCACGCGGGACATCGTACGGACTATTTCTATTCTCCAATATTATCTTCTTTTCCTTCTTTTTCTTATACCAAATATTTCATTGTAATTTCTTATTATTTATGTTTTTTTTGGGGTGATTTAGTGTAAAGGAGAAAAGAAATGTAGATGTTAAGATTGTTTGGATCAACTGCTTTGAATTGACAGATTTAAAGAATTGAAGGATTTCAATTTTTTTTTAATCCTTGTATGAAGAAAATAGAGAAAAAAAAGAGTCATATAAACATATCTTAAATTACAAGAATAACAAATTTTCTCTATTTTAATTTATATTTACTTTAAACAACCATATATCAATTTAAAATAATTTCACTCGTTCAAATTATTACTTATAATTTCACTTATTCAAATTATTACTTAGTTTATTTTAAGTAATCACCAACATTTTATTTCAACTTAATTTATAAAAAAAAAGTCATTTTATTTTAATATAATTTTTTCAATTTTAATTTTCTTTATTTTAAATACTAACTCACATCATAATAGTAATTTTTTTAAACTAATCACTCATCACCCAAAATTATATTAGAACTTAGTTTCTATTAATTATATTTTATTTAAATATGGTTTTATCATATTAAATTTTTTATTTTAAATAATAATTTACATCTCATTTTAATATAATTTACACTCATTATATTTTATTTTATGTACGGTATGACTGTCTGGTCAATGTTTCTGTAGTTGACCGTTTAGTCAATGTTTCTGCAATTGACCACTCGATCAAAGTTAAGACCATCATCACAAATCCAATATGTTTAACAAGTAAAAACATATAAAACACGCTTATGGACTTTTAGGCCATAATTAGGTAAACCATAATTAAAAGTTCACTTCGAAACCAATAAATACAATGGTAAGGTATAAGTGATTCCATTTATTATATTTTTAAGACTTTACTATAATAATCAATGTGACATAATTGACTGACTTGAACGTCTTTGACATATATATATCTCCTCAACTTATAGACTGAAGGAGGAAGACTAATAAATATTGTAACAAAAATCCTGGATAACATTGACAAAATTATCAGAAAAGTGTGAAGGAGTTAAACCCAACATTTTAACTTTCTTCTATAATTAAAGATAAAATGACAATTTTCTAATTTTAGCAATTAAAACATCATTTTTAATCTATTAAATCCATTACAACATTAAAAAAGATTAAACAATTATTCTTTTAAATTTTTTCATTTTTTACCATTCTTTTAAACAATATCACTTTTTTCTCTCTTTCTTCTTCTTAAGTATACTTAAATCAATCTCTTGGTATCCATTTTTCTAAACAAACACAGCCTCAAAGACAAAAAAAAAAAGAAAAGAAGTAACTTAAATATAAAAAGACGTGTTTGAGTAATTTGTGTGATGGATTGAGTATGCAATGATTGATAACTATTTCCCAAGGGCGGTGTCCTCCAAATTTGTTTATGACAATTTTGTTAGCATTTCAAATATTGAACTTTCATGTGTACGAAACAAAATCCATGACACTGTAGCCCAAAGGGTACGTACGGCCAACATATAAGAGAAAAAGGGGAATATCATAGCTTGCTTATTTAACGCGTAAAAGGAAACCGTTGCATGTGATACAGCCACTCTCAATATTCTCTCCTCTTTCTCTTTTCCTATACCTATTTACACAACCTATTTCAAATTTCTAATTAATACACACAAATAATAATATATTTATTCATTTTACATGTTTTTTATAATAAAAAACAAAAAATAATGTATCAAAAGAGTATAAAAATGTGTCAAAAAGTAATTTTTAATAATCATATATTTTTTCCTAAGTGTCTACGTCAAAGGAGTATCCACCAGTCATTTTCCTTCTCCTATAATAATAATATTTGGGGAGATGCGCACATGTCTGGGTTACGTTAAAGTTTGTAATTCTCAAGTATATATATTACTAGTACGTCATAACAATGTTAATGAAACATGATTTTTTTTTTCAATTAGTCATTATATAATTTTTTAACGACATAATCTTAAAACATATAATTAAGAAATAGTTAAATATATTTGTTTTGTAAATTTAATGAGTAGCATTATCCTATGCAATATATATATATATATATATATATATATATATCTTCACTCTCTTTCTGCATATTATGTCTCTGATTGACCGTGTAAGAGGATGAGAACCATATTTATACTAGACAGCTAGTCCATCACTGTAACATGAATAATGCACTTATACACGTTAACTCATTTCCATAATATGCAACAAATTCGTCTATATATATATATATATATATATATATATATATATATATATATATATATATATATATATATATATATATATATATATAACTGATCAAAAGTAAAACATGACCAACCATATTGTATATTTTCCTTTCTGTAAAATTTGTGGAATAAGTTATCACACAGACAATGTCATATGTTCAAGCTACATTGAAAAAAAAGAGAGTATAGGCAATAGGTAAAGCCATTAGATGTCTAATAAGCTTTGGCAGATGTTTGAAAAAAGGTGAAAAGTATGAATAGATATGTGTAACAGAGAGGGTTAATTAGGAAGTGACATTGAGTCGTTTGTTGTCTATAATCTTCTGAAGTTCTTGAGGGCTGCAAGGAACTACAAGTGCACCCTTTTGTTGAAAGCCATACTCTTCACTGGCTTGCTCCAGCAGCTTCAAGAAAGCAGGATCAGTTAAATAATCTAACTCAACAACGAACCTTTTGGTCTCTTCTCCGTGAATTGCAATAACAGCAAAATGTCCTTCCTTAACATCTTCTGGCACCCTCGTCGGATTTTCGTTTTCCTCGTCAATGTCACTCACATAACAAACCCTTCTCGTACGTGCTCCATTGGGTGCCAAGAACGGAAGACCCTTCATCACCTTTAAGATCAAAGACTTGAGCATCTTCTTCTTTCCAACCTCCATCACTCTATATCTCACTCTTCAATGTTCTTGCTTATTGACAATGACGATAGTACTGTGTGCTAGATTCAGTTAGTGTTGAAACAAACTAGCTTTTGGATCTTTCAGTGCCAGTTGCCGTTGTATATATTTATATATATATATATATATATATATATATATATATATATGTTGTGTGTGTGTGTGGATTTTATAAAGCATAATCTAATGGGAATATTAATTAGCATATGAAAGACACAGGAAGTTTCTCTGGTTGCATGTGGAGCCATGTCTAATTTTCCGCGTGCTGCAGCTAGGTACGTACGTACCATTTAATGCAAGTTTGACGCGTCGGTTTGTTCTCTAATTTTATACGCGGGGCTTTCTTCTTAGCCCCAAAACTAAGCAGACAATATTGTTTAGGCGTAATGTGCTGTTTGTATGACTGTGCTGTACCATAATTGAGAACCAAAGTACTTTATCCTTTTGGGACTAATCTGCTGTCTCTATGACTACGATATATATATATATATATTTTAATATGTAACTACTTACAAACGTACTCAACGAAAGTGTGAAGGCAAATTTGGTGTTGGTTGGGTGGAATAAAAGTAATGTCAAGTGCAAAAGTCATGGATTACGTTTGCTACGGAAACATCGTGGCCACGCAACAAATCAAGGTTTTCTTGACGGTGTTCGTATGACCTCTAGATGTCGGCGCCATGAGATTTTTCAACCTCTGTGTTCATACATCGATATAACACCCTTTTCTCTCTCTCCCTCTGCTCATAATTCTGTCAGTAATATTTCTTATAATTTAACAACAGTTTTCCATTCTACTGTGTTGTGAGCATGTCAACTTTAAGAAAAATATATAATTAGCACAATTATATATATACTTAAAATAATTGGTAGTGGTGTCTTCAATGCCTCCATTTTCTTAATTGTACCAATCATTCTTAATTGTACCAAACATTTAGAACGAGACTGTTCAATTCAAACTCAATCCTTATAATATTTACTTAGCATGTCATAATATTTATAAAGGAATTTTTCTTCATTTATTTGTTATGGGCACGTTGAGTGGAGATAGAGTGGAATTTGTACTACATGATGGAATAGTTAAAAAAGATTAGACCAATGATACATTGATGGTCTCAATAACGAATTGCTATAAACTATTTTCCTTTTTTATTTTTTTTTTTACTTTTTTACGATTATAAAAATTCATTTTTTAAGAGATGAATGGTTATTTGAATACGCGAATATTGATGTATTTTGTTTTTAATACAATTAGAAAATTACAATATTAATACTTTTAGTTTTATTTCAACTTTATTAATATATATAATTAAGTATAAGTTTAATTGTTAGTTATGTTTATTAAAGTAAGAAAAAGTTGATGTTATTATTCAATATATTGAAGAAAAAACTAAGAATTTTAAATTTATTAAACAAAAAGTAGGATACAAAATTTCAACTGCATATTAACCTTAATTTTAGCTTCAATAATCATATAATTACAACATTTTATTAAAAGAAAAACAAATGATATTGATATTCATTTTAAAGAAACAACTAATAATTTTACATTTATAAAACAAGAATTAAGGTAAAAAGTTTCAATTGTATATTATCCTTAATTTTTGCTTTAATAAACATACGTAGAAATTACCAATTAAATATGTGTATTCAATTACCTTAAGTATTAAATGAGTGTAAATGAAATTAACGGAATTAGGATGATGGTTTAAATGTTAAGAAATTATTGTCCAATAGATTAACATAATAGTTAGTATAATTTAAATGTGAAAAAGTTAAATAAATTTTAAAATATTTATTACAAATAGTAAATAATTTATTGTTCATTAATTAATATTTAAAATTAATATTTTTTAATTAATATAAAAATATTCACATAAATTATTTTTTTCCTTTTACTCACTTTTTTTTAAGGACGGGTCTAGAAATTCAAGAAAGGGAGGTTGAAAGGATATAAAGTTTAATAAAAATAATGTTATATCTTATTTAAGTTGTTTATGTCTCATAAAATTCATCAATGATAGAATTTGTATTAGACTTTTCAGTAATCATTCTCAATGTAGGTAATCAAACAATAAGTTAAAAATTAATCTTCCATCTCTAAGTTTATTTTTCACAACTTTTATAGTTGAAAAAGATCTTTCAATAACTCTTCTTTTAAAATATACATTGTAGATGATTTTTCCACGATGATAAATATGTCCTCACTTTATATATCAGTGATAAGAATAAATTGAAAGAATAAGGCCAACATTCATTAATTGAAAATTAAGGAGAGAATTATTAATAAGATAATCATGAAATTTGTTTACCTGTAGTATATTATCTAAGAAAATCTGTCAAAATATGAAAGTTGAACAGAAGACGAAAAGTTGCAACTTTTAAATCACACTAATTAACAGAATGACTTTTTTTGATAAAGAATTGTATTTAACTTCTCAACCAAATTTTAACTTTTATTTTAATATATATAATATAAAATATATAAATATATAATTTATATTTTTTTTTTAAAAAAGAGGACGATGATGATCTGCGTCTGCCTATACATCCGTCTCTGCTTTTAAGTTAATAGAAATTTATCATATCTTTTCTTGTTTCCATTAATCTAGATAACACAATTTTTCTAATCTATTTCTATCTTTCTTTTTCATTTCTTTCCCTTTTTCTATTTCACACATAATCTTACGAATCATAAAGGAATTGGGTAGAATGAATTGGAACAGTCCCTTATTTCCCATTAATTTGATTGAAATCAAAGTGGAGGCTTTTCATAATAGCTAATTAACAAATTAAATACCTTGAATATTTAAAATAAAAAATAATTTTTCGTCATGATTTTCATGGTAATTAAGTAGCATTTTCCTTCCCCAAAATAGTAGCATTTTCCAAAAATGCTTAGATATTATTATAGATAACCAAGCTTGAAACATGAAAAGAATTCAAAAAGTGTTATTTGAAAGTGAATGTGACTTTTTTAAAAACTGCGACTTAAATAACTAGTGTACTAGACTGTGGTATGAGCTGTGTTTCACGCTAAAATAAGAAAAAAAAAATTAAGTTATGATAGTAAAAAGGAAATTAAAAAAAAAAACATTTAAGAACAATTTATGTTTTGAGCACAATCCAAACGAAAGTTGTATGTATGTTGTGATTAAAAAATTGAATTTATAATTATTTTGTTATGTAAGAAAGCTAAATATTTTGGACTCTTTTTTATGCATGTGTTTATTCTCTTTGATTGAAAACTCTTTTTGGATGAAGTATCCTGGGTTTGGGTTTCAACTACTTTGGTGTGTATGTTTCTTTGACCATGCATTGTATTGCAAGTAATGAGACATTTCTTTCTACATATATACACATCTATTTTTAATATTATTATTATATATACATAGTTCAACCACATATTCAACCATATGGGGACATGTGCCTCCAATCAATCTCAATTTTTTAATACTACTATACTTTTAATTAAATTAGCATCCCAGTCTAATAAATAAGAAGACAAAAGAGAAATAGAAAAAAATGAAAATAATTTTTTATTAAAGAAAAATAAAGATAAATAAGTGAGAAATTAGATGAAATATTGTTCCGCTAAAAAAAATAAGAGATAGAACGAATGTAGAAGTTTTTGGTGGAGAAGAATATATAATTAAGGATGATTTAATTTTCAAATTATTATTTACAAATATTAATTTTTTTTATTAATATTCTCGTCTATATTCATATCTATCATCATTTTTATTTGTTTTCATTAATGTCAATATTAAATAAAAATAAAACGTAAAACAAAGATGAAAACATTGAACAAAAAGGGGACGAGGGATTTTAAACGACAAAAAAATAAAGGCTCGTGGTTGGTCTGTTGATCTCAGAGCCCAATAGCGATGGACAAATAATCTATTTTATTGCTTAAACTTTATTTAATCATATTACAAACATCTTTTGGAAAAATATTTTGATAACCAATTCCAAAAAAGTAAATCAATGTTGATAAAAAGAAAATCAAATACACAAGTTTACAAAAACTCACCTTGAAATTTTGAGTTTTGAAAACTTTAAAAGCAAAAATCCGTTTCTGATCTTGGTTTATAATTCTTTTTCTTCTTTCAAATGGCTGAAATTGAGACATAAAAGCTCAACTGATAAAAAAAAATAATTATAAATGTCAGAAAATAATTAAGCATGCTATAAATAAGTACAAATGAATTTCTTAATATTTGTTTTTGACAAAACTTATAAATTAATATTGTAAATATAAATCACATGAGCGTGACAACAATAACAAAAATAATAATAAGAGCGTTCACTATGCTTATTTACGATATTAAAATTATCCACTGTTAAGAATTTTAGATAAACTATTTAACTTAATTTTGTAAATTTTAAAACCGTTTTCCTATTAAAATTAAGACATTCTCTCCGTTAGGTTTTCTTATTCTATTTTGTTTTTCGTGTCTATTGTTATAACAATTAATTTTTGTTAAGTTAACCAACATTAACCACTAGAGAAGTTTTGGTGAGTGATCTTCTACATCCTTTGACTGGTTATAGTTTTGCACTTATTTATTATTGTAATTATCTATGTTCGTTTTACATTCATGATGTGTATTTTGATATTTGGTTCACCTTAAATTTCTTATCCGAGGGTTTTTTTATTTAATTAATTGAATGAAAAAGTCCTATTTTTATCTTTTTAAATTTACATTTCTCCAATTATAAAAATAACATTACAGAAATATTTCTTGTTTTTAAAATTATTTTTCTTATTTTTAATGTGTAATTTAATTCGTTTATGAAAATTATCGTCCAAAGAATGTGACTTTTTATGACATTTAATTTCATAGTTATATTTAAAAAAGACTGGTAATTAATAAACTCATATCTAATTAACATATTATCGTCTACAATAATATAATAAAACAAGTGTTTTCATCTTCATTTATTCATTTACTATCAAGGTGTTTTGAACTTTTTTAATGAGAAACTGTTTGGTTGAGAAAATGAAGTGTTTTATTGTAAAAATAATAGATACTGTGAAATACTTCTTTAGAAATATATATAAACATATAAAAAATATTTCATCCTCAATTCAGCTACATGTGTAACACATGTCCAAATTCTAGTTCTTTTTCGATTCTCTTCTTTTTCCGTTAACTTTCTTTAATATTCTAATAAACATATCTATGAAAAAACAACAAAAACTCATTCTTCATTATTTATTTATTTATTTATATCTTATCTGTTTGGTGGTTTTCAATATAGTGGTTGGATGTCTTCCTCTCAAAACTTTAGTCATCATTTTTTATTCACTGTCTCAAGATCCAAACCCATTCAGTCGCATCCTCCTGTTCCTGTTTTACATCTCAAACTCAATCCTTAAAGTTTTAAAGTATCTGAGATATGAAAATATAAAAATAAGAGACATAGTTTATTTTCTAAATTAAAAATGGATAAAATTAATTAATGTAATAACATCTTAACGTGCATGCATGTGTATATGCCTTCTCATTAAATTGAATTATGAAAAGTAAACAAATATTACCTATTTATAAATTTAGGATAACCTTTTTTATTTTGAGGTGTTTCGGGTGTGGAAATCGAGGTTAACGATTTACTATTGTATGAATTATTAACGGTCTAAATATTCGTTTTTACGTTATTACTCGTATTTGTCATTTATCTGTTATGTTTGAAGATTATACAAAAGGTATTTTAATGTCAAAGTCAGTAAATATTCGGTAGCTTAAGCTATTTATATATATTAAATGTCATCACCTACCTCTTTACCTTAGACATCTATTTATAGGCTTCAAAATAGACTTTGTATAGTGACACATAATTACAATCCAATTAGTAATAATCATACTTTGTCTTAAATTGATCAATGTAATAATGTTTCTATAAATTGACTGTTCGATCTGTTGAGTTGATAACAATCGAATGATCTCAAAAGTAGTACGTGATCATATTTGTGAAATGATTAACCGTGGATCCAAAATTGACCAAACAGTTATATAATAAAAGATACATTTTCTTTTCTTATATTAACATGAAATTTCTAGTGTTGAAATTATAAAAATCTTAGTATGAAATGTATTCAAAAGGTAGAGTCTCACTCTCCTTAAATCTTTTATTTCATAGAATAATCTTGGTATTTCTGATAAGCTTTTCCATGTTCTTTAAACACAAAAGTAATGTTCTAAAATTTTTAACAGATAACAACGTAAAATTTAATTAAATTACACAGATAAGTTGTTACATAAATTTCATTTGGTTCAAATTTTAAAAAAATTTATAAGATAACAATTTCATATGATTATTCTTCCGTCTTTTTTTCCTTCTATTGAAACAAAATTCAATATATTTTTTTCTACACATATTTATTTACTGGTTTACCGGTCTATATATGTTTTAGATTCAACCTTTTAGAAATATAAATAGGGATTAAAATATAGGTTAAGAATTAGCTCAATTAAATTCACCGCAGAACGTTTATTATACAAAGAAAATCGATAACAAAAAAATTTGCAATAAATAGTAAACAATAGAAGATAAGAAGTGAGGAAAATAGAAATAATCATATACAAGAAGTAATGGTTCAATTAAAGTATTAATGAACTTCGACCATTACGAGAAAAATCACTATATCAACAAACTCTCATTAGAATATAAAATTCAAACATCCATTTCTACTAAATTACAAGATCCCATTTGAAGAACAAATACTATTATAACTTACGTGACACACAATTTCACTAATGAAAAAATACATGAATATATTTTATCACAAAATAATCTAGTTATCAGACCTTTTCAATCCAAGACCTAGTAGATGCTAAGAGATTATACAACGTATTGAAACCATTTATTACATATTAACAGTAATTTATAGTTTTAAGGGAAAGTCGATGATATAGGAAGCTAGTTTCTACCATCCATAACACAGAGCAGGTATACATGGTATAATAAATATAGTTTCCCTATTGTTCCTTAAATGATTGTATGATACTAACGTTTTTTTTTTAAATGATAATTTGACACATGAAATTTTTTATATATATTTATTTGATATTATTTTTATTTTTTTATAATTATTTTATTTTTGTAATATATATTAAATGAATGTAAATATTTATCATTTATAATTTATAATATTTTTAATTAATTCTTTAACACATAGATAAGCCATATGAATTGAACTACGATGTCCTTATCACCTGTAAAGTAGGTATCAATCACAGACCCATTATAAGATGAAGCTATTAGAAACTATGATTGTGTTTTGTTAACATTGTTAACTATGATTGATTAAAACTATGATATGGTCTAGTTTGTAAATGTAAAACACACAATCATGCACTGTGTGTCTCCTTGGAGAGGGTACCTATCTAATGGAAAAATAGGATGTCGGTTGTCCCATTCTTTAATTGGAAAGTGGAGTAGTTTAGGTCCAAATCACCTGTAACTGTTCCCATGTTCTTCCCTGCTCCATACCCTGGGGATAGAGACTGGAATCTGCACTGACACGCAGAAAAACTTAAAAGCTTGCATGATCAAGTTTGCATTCACATGGGTTATAGCAGAGTCTGCATGATTGAAGTTCAGATGCAATAAGACAAACTAGGTTTCTCTCTTCAAACACGCTTCCAAATTCAACTTTTTTTGTGTTTCATCTCATTCATATGGCCTATAGAATGATTGAACTTGATGATGCAGCAAGAGAAGCTGGTTTCATATCTTCAAAACACGATGATTGAATTCAGCTTTATGTGTTTCATCTCTTTAAATCGGAATTTAAGAGTGATTTTTAAAACATATTATTCTAATGAAATCGATACATATATTCTGATCATTATAATACATATTAAATAAAGATAAAAGAGGTAGAAATAATAAGATTGGTAAACTGTACAGGTACTATAGTTTTAATTAGATTGGATAGGCTGTTAATTAGCTAAACTTAAATAGACTTATTTAAGAGTTTTATCAATTTTAAAGGTATAAGGATAAAAAATATTGGTTAATAAATAATAATTGTTTTGATAATGTATAATATGATCGTTTGTTAAGTTAAAAAATCAGATACTTTCTATATCAATCGGTCGATAAACCAATTCGTTAAACTAAAAGTAAAGTTAAAATTAAGAATAACTATATTAATTCTAAATTAGATCAATATCATTTGGATTGTAATTAAATTAACATTAATAAAAAATTTACCCCAAAATTTATAAATAACCAATTTGATCAAACAACAGTTAGTATAAAAAAAGAATTTTGATCCCAACTCGAAAAATAGGAACTGTTTGAAAAAATGGACTTAACCTTGATCCATTAAATTAACTCAGATAATAAAATTTAAGGTTTGAAGCTGAAAACTCAAAATAGAATTAATGTTTTAATTACGTGAATGAGAGGAGTGAATAAGTTTATTCGCCAAAAGCTTATTTTGCTAACATAGGCAACATGTTACTCTTATGAGGAGCCGTACTTACAGATATATTAATTATTATGTCACACTCAATCCATAACCATTACCAAAATCAGGTTTTTGTCTCCATTATATGTTCATTTGTAAATATACTTAATTTTTTTATATATTATTTTCACGTTGATTCATTAAGCATAACCTTCTTTTCCATACGTCATACTTCAAATTTATCTTCAGCAACAATATAATTAATTAAAGAATTGAACACATAAAATGAAATAGTATTGAACAAGAATGGAACAAAAGAAAATGTTGATGTTCCGTTTTGGTGTTAATGTATGCAGTGTGGGGCTCCATGCATGTGGGTGCTCGACGTGCCTTTGGTAAGCTGGTGTGTAAAAATAACATAGGTTTGAAGTAAATTTCAAAGTAGAACTTTCTAAAGTTAAAAATAATCTGTAAGACGTCAATTAAATGTTATATTTCTCAACTATTCAAATATAAATTTTGAGAGGATGGTATACTAAGTGTGAAATATAATATTTTCATGGTAGATGACAGAGTAAACTTTGTGCTACAGATTAACCATTTCAATTTTAGTGTTCACTACTAAACATCAAGAATCTTTGGTCAGTCAATGCAACGACAGATTAGGATGATAATAATGTTAATGCGATCTAATATATTTTATTATCTACTTTATGTGCATAGAAAATACTTTATAGTATAATTTAAAAATAAAATATTGACAAAAATGGGTGTTTTGTTGACTATTTAATTAAATTAGAAAAAGAAAATGTGAATATGTTATAGGTGGAAAAATTAATAGGAGACTGAACAAATATAATTTTTATTAGAGGTTTATAATAGTAAAGTTTTCCAATTCACAGATTCAAAACGGCTGGGAATGGAAGAATAATACCGGTGTTGATGGGAAGGGTTTTGATGATTGAAAGATAAAGATGGTAGCAATCTTGGGGTTTCAAGATGTAGTTGAAGTAGTGATGAGCGGGTTGGAGGATCTGGAACCAAAGCACTGATGAAGCATGCAAGATGAATTACAATAACATGTAGAAGCTTCTGGTATCAATGTGTTGGGCTGAAAATCTTCAACAATATTTCTAAAGCCACAACAATGAATGCTGGGAGATTTTGACATGCAAATAACCCTAAGTTAGGGACAATGAAAAAAATCATTATTTTTTGTCTAAAGAGGGTGCAAATAGAATACAATAGAATGGAGGACGACGTAAAAATATATTGATCAACGTTTGTCCCATTATATTTGTGTATTTCATTACAAAATTATTGAAAAATTTTATCTTCGACAAAAATAAATGCATCAGTGTTTTTAAATTATTGATAAATTTTATCGATTAATTTTGACATTTTAATTATCAATGAATTTCATCGATAAATTTATTATTGACGAAAAAATCGTCAATAAATCTTTTAATAATGTATATTTCATTTATCGATGAAAAAACTCGTCGATAAATAAAATATGCATTATCAATGAAAAATGAAAAAATCTGTTAGGTAAAAAGATCAACAAATTTTTTGTCCAAATATCATATTTAGAGTTAACATATATACGTGCTTAATTAAAACCTTTTCATCTTCTCTAAGACTCACATTAAAAGCTTTTTCATCTTCTCAAATATCCCTTGCCACCATTACAACCTTCATCGTCACTTTAACCCAGAGTCACGTTATCACTACTTCCCACCATGCTGCAACCCACAACCATTGCAACCCACCACCATTAATGCAATCGACACTGATATCGTCTTTCTTCCTACTTATCAATAATAAAGCTTTGAACGTCATTAGCACGGGGTTTCTTCCTCCTTTGTGTGATTGTTCCATGTGATTTTTCTTCTTGGAAATAAACTGCTAGTTTGGGAGCTGATAATGCTCTGTTGGTGGCAAATTTCGCAAAAACGAAAAAATAAAGAAAAAAGAAGGAGAGAGAGGAGGAAAGAGATGAATCAAATCGTGGTGTTTGCCAACGAAGTTTTACATCGATAATTATCGACGAATTTTATCAACATATTCTTTTGTTGGTAAATAAAATATACATCTTTATTTTATTTTTTTAATTATTTTTAATTTTTTTTCTACTTATAATATTTTTTCAATAAATATGATTTTATATTACTTTTTTCACTAATGACATTTTGATAATCTTCAATTTTTATCAATTAAAATATTTTTCTTTATCTATCACATTGACCAAATCCACTTTTAATTACTTTCAATTTCTTTCAATAAAACAGCACACAATTTACTCTCAAATCTCCTTAAATCTATCAATTCTCTCTTCTTCAAATTCATTCCTTCAAATAAACACACTCTAAGTTTTCACCAGTGAAATTTCCATATAATAAGATTGTACTTTCTTTAACCTAAGTATTTGAGATATGAATATGAAATTAAATATATATAATATTTCTGTTATTCAAATAGCTTGGATGCATCTATATGTATTAACTGATTACACTTTTACAAGACTTACCAAGAAGTGCTTCATTGAAGCATCTTTCCAAGTTTCACGGATACTCTTATAAAAACTTGATCGACAACAACTTTTTCAAACTTTGGGGTCCACCTCACACCCGCATAACTCTTAATTAGTCACCAATTTCACTCTAACTTCCATGGCCTTTTTTCGTAAAACTATACTCTTTAACTCAAACACGATGAATCTTTTCTAGCTTCAGCTTTGTCTCTCCAAACAAGGGATTAACACTTCTGGTCAATAGCATTGTAAGCAGAGGTGGAATAACATAGTTTGCATCGTGCAAGCTGGAGAACATATTTGGTGAGAGTAACTCTGCTAGCCATAGATATAAGTTATTATTTATCAAGTCTTTGGTTAATCTTTTCCATGATGGGAATGAAGGTATTTTTATTAAGCTTTCATGGTGGATTGGTAGCCAATGTTAGAGGAAACGATCTCTCTAATTTGTCACTTCATATTTATTTTATCAGCGATGATTTTGGATGAAGAACTCTCAAAAGTCTTGGAAGTTTTTTTCCATAACACATACCTGATCTTTGGACGCTTCAACAAACAAAATATAGTCACCGACAAAGCTTAAGTTAGAGATAATATATAATAGCTGATTATAACAAAGAAAAAGGATCATTGTCTTGTCCCTCTATTAAGAAAGAAAGGTTGCAGAGCTTCCCATTTCAACATTTAGGATATGCAGTACTAAACAAATGAACAAAAACAATACTATTTTGTAGGAAGAAAAATATTTCTAGATTCAAAAGGGAACAAATGAATTTGTATCAGAAAACAAGATATATAGCATACCTTCATTCCTTATTGTATATCCAATTGCAAGCACCAGCCTCATCTTCATCATGCCATCAATTTTGCTTTCTCCATGGGAAAAATTGGTGTTTGTAACTTCACAACTATATATTCACAAGGCCTTAAGTATTCACAAAATTTACAACCCTTCTTATAAGGCAAGTTTGGAAGCTCTAATAAGAAATAGCTATTTCTAGCGTGTATAAAGAATTCATATTAGTTTAATCTGTATTTTAAATGAAGTCATAGATATAATCAAAAGTAGAAGTTAGTTAAAGTTAAGGCTAGACTTAAAAATGTTATAACGATTCATTTAGGACAAAATATCGATTAGCGGATATATTGAACAATAATTTTGAAAACTAATATAACATACTCAAAATTTATATGTTTAATTATTATTATTATTATTAGAAAAATAGTTAGATCATTAGCATCATCCTTAATAATAGATAAAATTTTGAATTTGTGTATTTTTTTCATCTTCATAAGTAGTTTTCTTTTTATTATAATTTTAAAAAATAAACTTTTTTTTATTTTTCATAAGTATACTTATTAAAAGACATATTCAAAACTAAAAAAAATAAACTATCAAAATCAAGCCATAATTTAAATCAAATTATGAAAAAACACATAGTAATTATTTTTTTATTTTATGTTTATAAAAATTTATTATATAAAAGACTCATGAGAAAATGAAAATATCAAACTAATATTTTAGTATAAAGTGAAAAAAAAACAATTACTTTTCTTCTTCGTAATGGAATAAAACGTAAAAAGTGATAACAGAATAATAAGTTTATGTTTATCTTCTTCTTTTTTATTTAGAAACAAAAAGAACATAAGAATAAAAAGTAAACATAAAAAAATAAGTAATCAATATATAGAGAGAAGAAATCTTAGCAATTTTTTTATTATTTGTTATATTTAATTTTATGTTTTATTTTTTATTAACATTGAATAACGTTTTTTGTAAAAAATTTAAAAATTTATCTAATTTCGTTCTTATACATTATTCTCACAAAATTTTAAAAGTTTTTGGAGGGATGCCAGCATCTTCACAATTTCAAGAAGATCCGCTCCTGACAATACCCATGCCAATCTGCCCAAGTTTTTTTTTTTTTTTTCAAGATTAATGTCCTTCCTAGTATATCACATAAGAACTCTTTTGTAAAATATACATGTGATTAGTAGGTACTCCATGATCAAAACGTCTAGCTTTATTGAAAAAAAAAAATGTCCATTCCCAACGAGACAACACTAATAAGATAACCAGATGGTAATATGGCCTTCTTCTACCTGACAAACATAAATCTGACTAATGTTTCTTAGGTCTTCTGCCTGACAAACATAAGCATGAAAAATGTTTTTTAAGGAGTGAACTTTACTTCAATTCAACTTATAAAATTCGTCTGTAGATAAAGTTTATATCTATTTATACACTTTAAATTGATATTATTTTTAGTTAAGACATAATTTTAACAGCAGAAAAGAAATTAAAGAGAAACTGTCCGTTTTATAAATTAAAAGTGAAACAGAAGATAAAAACAAAAGTAATCCGATTATTATTAAGAATGTTTTTGAGTCAAAGTTACTTTAAACATATAACTAGAATTTAACTCAATGAGATACAATATTTGTTTGAGTTCTGTGCATGAGAATGTGTTTTCATTTAGCAAACTTCAAACTGCATTTCATATATATATATATGGCGACAACATTATTACAGAGAAAATGACAAGGACAGGAACAGAAAAATTACAAAGGGAAGTGTGATCTCATGCAACTGTAATCCCTTTAACCCAACAGGTAATGCCCTTGTTCCTATTATTTTCCCTTCCAATGATTCTCTTGAGTTCATCAGGTTGGCAAGGAATTGCAAGTGCTCCCACCTGAGAGAATCCAAACTCTTCTTCAGCTTGCTCTAACAACTTCACAAAGTCAGGGTGATCTAAATACCCCAATTCAATGAAGAATCTCTCAGGCTTCCACCCTTGAGTTGCAATCACCACAAAATGGCCATGCTTCACCCCTTTTGAACGTGAGAAAGGGGATTGTAGTTTCCTCATCACATGCACCAGTACTCCAAGCCCTCCCATCCACAGTCCCCAAGAACAAGTTGTACATGTTTTACCCATGCCCAGAGAGGAACAAATAGTAATAACCAGAACAAGTCTTTTTGGAAGTTCTTACATGCAACGCAGGAATATATATAGTCGCATGTGTGGCCAAAAGATAAGTGTCAGGTGACAATGGAATTGGAGTTCATAATTGCATTGGGGTGGGGACAATGACATGTGAGCTTTCGTTGTAGGTTAATTAATGTCACTGCTCCCCTCATTTTGGAAACCAAGTTAGCCCCATCCTTAGATGCATCTTCTTTCAACTCACTACACGCAAAGAAGAAAATAAAACATACGCAAGGAACACTGGGCAAAAGGTACAATACTATTTCAACTTCCCTTCATTCAGTAATGGTTTAGGGGGCCTCTCACTTCACACATGAAGGAAGGTAACAGCATCTTCAAAACTGTCAACAGAAAAATTCATCCATTTCAGGTTTATATCTCTCACAAGAACCATTATCACTATAAAAACTTTGTTCATAGATACTGCATATATTTGGACGCACGCTCCATACACACGTAATCAAGGTTTAAAAATCACGTCAAAAACTTCGATTTTAAGTGGAAACAAGAGTGTGTATATATATATATATATATATATATATATATATATATATATATATATAGCTTTTGGTGGATACCGCCAATGGGATGAGTCAAAACAAACATCATAACGTATTTATTATAAAGAATTGATTTTGAATTTCAAAAGTAGTTTTAGATATCGTAGAACTCGTTGTTTTTAAGTACAACTACAACCATATGCAGGAAACTGCCTATGATTTATTCTCGTACGATAAAGAGTTGAAACTCAGCATTGACCAAGAACGTGAGCAAGCACATTTTCATTGCATGCTTAAATGAAGAGAGCAATTATTAATATGGGGGGGTAGAGAAAAACGTGTTTCTTGCCTTGCATTACTCGTTACTTTTATTCTTTACCTCGGGCAAGAATGTCCTCAACTATAGGAAAGAGTAAGTAGAAAATTATCGCTACCTATAAGTCAATGTGTGTTTTATATGGACACCATTTCATCTTTTTTACTCACATAACATATACTTTCTATGCATCGATGATGTGAGATATCATCCTATGCATATGGCAACATGCACATGTATCACAGGTATGTTCTACCAAGTTGCATATGGCTCTTTGGGTAAGCAGTCCAAGGAGAATTTCACAGTGTAGTAAATTCTTCGGAAAATTTATTGTTACAAACATATGCAGACAAACTAGTAGCATTTGAATTATATTACAAAGTAATCCTCTTTTTTATTTTACCTGGAGGACCCAACAAGTAACAGCATAAAAGCTTTGCAGAATTAAATCAGCAGAAAAGAAAAAATTCTATTCAAATTATTTTGTGAATAGTGTTTGTTTCAATACATCAACATGTACCACTGTATGATTCATCTCAACCTGACTTTATCAACACGAAAATCCTGATATCCATCATACCCTGAGCTTAGTTATAAAGCACATTTGGAAGCAGAATAAAGAATTATTGGAAAATCTAATATTTAATCAGTTTGGATACAAAGTTAAAAGTATTTCTAAAGAAGTTCCAAAACACACTTTTAACTTGCACCAAATCGTGTTTAGGAAAGGCCAGACATTGTTCATTTCAACAGAAAACTTCAACCCTTACTGTCCATTAAAAGAAGACCCCTTAAGTCCTCCATCATCATCACGAGTAATGGGAAGTGTACCTCCTGCTGCTAACTCCTAGAAATTCCTGTAGTTGGGTTAAAACATCTCTGATCAGAAACAGATTCTAAAGTAATAGACACGAAAACAGGAATCCGATCTCTCTATCCAGAAAGATGGTATGCATTAAACTCAAAACTTAACTCCTGGAGTTAATTTTACCCCAAATTCAAGGAGACAAAACAGAGAGACAAGTAAAAATAACCTTTCATAGAAGAAGTGATGGAACGTGCGTGATAATTAATTTTGTTTCTTAACTAACACCTGCGTGATAGTAACCTTAACCTACCACCAATATCCCCCACCCGAACACAGAACAGGAAAAATAATAATTGCAAAGGAAGAGGTAACGAATTAAGTTATTTCAGAGTCCCGCATCGAGAAGGTGAGAGACGTGGAAATTGTATGGGTGTGTATAAATAGAAGTGGACAGGGCACGTGGCAAAACACGATCTCAGGTACATATGTAGCCGTACATGATCGGGGCAAAAGTATTTTGATGGTATGTGGTACAAGACGGTACGTACAGGTGCCCTAAGCAGTGTAGCTTTATGGAAGAACCAAAATAATAAATTAATAAGATGGAACTCACCATTTTGAATGAGAATCAGTGGAATATGAGATGAACAAGGTCGGCGCAGAGAAAGAAGAGCAGTAGCAGAAAGAGGAAAAAAATAGCAAATCGTAAGAGGAAGAAGAAGAGAAAGAGTATTATGATTATGGAAATAGGAGAGTCTGCCCACACCACCAACATAGTTGCATAATATTTGATTACAGATAATGCTATTGATTTTGTTGAATTCAATTGCAGAGTTGCAGGGATGTCAAACCTACTGTACTGGTAGTTGGAAGTTGGAGTAAATTCTGCAAGTTGAAGCAAATGAAAAAAACTATCTTCTTTACTTCTTTTTTATCCTTCATTCCAAGTTTCTGGTGAAAAATAATACTCTTATCCTTCCAGTTTTTTACTTTTTATTTGTAAACATGCAGGTAATATTATTTTCTATCTTCATAAATTTTTACACACTTTACAATTTTTTAGTTAATTTTTTTAATACTTAAAATACTCCTACACTCCTAAAAATAGATTATAAAGTAGTACATCTGGTATTAAAAAAATATTTATTAGATAAATATAGAAAAAAAAATTGAAGAATAAAATAATAAATGTAAAGTTTATGGAAAAAATTCTTCAAAATAGTATTTTCCTATCTTGTATTTATATTACAGCCACATAAATGTTACATTTTTTATAGGTTTTTGCAAGATTACGGGAAAGGCCAGAATGGAATAGATTTCATTATTCTTCAAAATTCAAAATACAAACTCTATGTTTCATCAAGTAGTATTGTGAGTTAGTGTAAATAGCAAGTTATATAATGAATTTGAATAAAATAAAATCATATTCTTTCGTTTAGAGTGATACTCCAGAAAAAAAAAACTTATATGGGTTAGTATCTTTTTTTTAATCATTAATTAAGCTTGTTTGCGATCATAATGAGATTAGGTTAAAAAATATAAATTGATTGAAATTTAAAAAATATGTTAGAGAAATGGTGCTATATATATTGTGATCATTCACTTTAGTTATGGTATATAATTTGCACTTTTTCTAATATAAGGATTGCTCAAGATATTTCATGATTGTTGGAATGGTGTTAGAGGAAGAAAATATTTAATACTCACTTGAATACTCTTAAAAAACTATTACACGTATATTGAGACGCCAAGTTTTAGAAACCTCTTTGTTGAAATGTATTGTTGGAAGCTATAAAAAGCTAGTTTTTTTCTTTTTTTATCTGTGGAATTGCTAATTAAAAGAAAACAAATAATATAAATGAATAATAACATTCTTAAAAATTATTTCTGATATAATATGATCCTTCTTGTATCCATATATAATTCACAATATCCATCCACAAATGTTTAATTACCATTCATTTCTATTTGAAAATTATTATCTAGTAATAGAATTTTAAAAAACTAAAATAATTAACTTATAAACAAGTAAACCTCAAACTTTACCTTCGTTTTTTAAAATAAGTGAAACCCAAGTTCTTTTAGAATTGTTTAATTAAATTAATGACTCAAACTTCATCCACCTATTTGTTTTACCAATTAAAATTTCTGATAATTGACTCGGTTCAAGTGGTTAATCTCTACTTATAAACCACCTTAAACTTGAGTGACTTCAAATTCTAACTTTTAATTAGTCTATCAGTTATTTGTTTACACCTCATATGCTAATCCAAATTAGGATAAAATGCATTCTGGCCCTACAATATTTTAAAATTCAATTGTAGTCCTTATACAAGCTTAATACAATTTTTAGATTTAGTATTTATTAAAATTATTGTGATTTTAAATCTTCACTTAAAAACATAAAGACATGGATTTTTTTTGTTAAAAATATATAAACTTCATTGAAAACTTAAAGAAATGGGCTAAAAATATATTTAACTTTTACATAATTAAAACCATATTTCTAGATATTTTGGTTGAAAAATATTTTATGAAGTAAAATTTTACTCAGATACAAGAACGTGCTCTAGAACCAGCCTAACACATTCTGTGTGGTTTTTTCCTTGAATATTGACCAAAAAGTAAAATAAGGGAGTTTCTTTTTATATTTTATATATAAAAAAAAAACTTTCAACCCTATAAGTTTTTATATTTTTTATTATACAAGCTGTATATTTTGTATTTTAAAATATATTTATTTTATATGTTAAAATATATAATTCAAAATATATATTTTTATGTTAAAAATTATAATTAAAAATGAAATATATTTCTGTTAATAGAATTGAAATTTTGTTTATATATATTTTAAATATACAATTTAAAAAAAATAAACTATATATCCGAAACACAAATTTATTGGGATACATTCTGTAATTATAGAAGTAGGGGAAGAAATTACCTGAAAATAAACAATCTCATCCTCGCCCAACTTGCATTGGGCTTGTGTCATATCTTATTCGCCGCTATTGACAAGGTGCAAATAGTCAACAATACTAATTTTCTAGCCCAGTACTATAAATGTGAAATAGCATTAAAAGGAGCTTAATATAAAAATAAAGGCTTCTTCTTTCTCCACCCCTAACTTTACTTCCTGCACCTTCATACTTTTCAAAATTTCAGTTGTGCTTCTCTTTTTTGAAGTGTCTAGGATTCAGTAAACATATTTGGAAATATACCTTTTAGGAATATGTTTCTAGAATTAGGTAAATTAGAATGTACATTTCAAGATATTTTTATCATTATTTGGAATGGTTATTTTGAAAGATAAATGCGTAATCTATAATGTTTGATATTATTGGAAAATATCCATTACCCACTTATTTGTTATCCAAATTCTAGACTGACGAAAATATTATCAGAATAACACATTCTAATATTTTTCCTGTAAATACCTTATCCGAAATGTTTTTTAAAATGTCTTATTCGGATTAATTAGGAAATGCTTTTTGCCATTATTGCATAATGTGCATTCAAAAAGGCATAATGAGTTTTTTGTATGTTGGATACAATACAAGATTGATTGCATGGAAAGACAAAGTATGAATGACGCTGCAGAGAGAGTTTTATTTTATTTTATTTTCTTTTCTATAAAAGGCATTTTATTCATATTTTTAAAACTTAGAAGGTTTTCCTTTTCCCCTTCTTCCACGTCTACGTATTCATATCGTCATTCTTAATGCACTACCCATTATGTACCCAATATATAATTCTTGATTCGTCAAAAATAGTTTAAAACTCAGACAGTGGGAAATCAAAATTAAAAAGTTAGGGATTTCAATTCGTATTCTCATCAACCCCTAAAAGTCAAATTTTGAAATAATCCATTCTTCTTTTCATCTCACAAGTTGGGCAAATTTTAGTGTAGAATCAAATTGCGACCAAAGTTAGATCGAATGATTTTTTATCTTGAATCAATGTACGTGTATTTTAAGAATTCAGAATTTTGGGTGTTATGGAAAAATGTGTTGCCTTAAAAATATAAAACTAATATATTGAAAATCCACATTAACTAATAATAAATCTCAATTCACAATAAATCAATTTGATAAGATTTAATTAATTTAAATTTCATTTCTTATCCGCTCCATCATTAAATTTTTAACCAACCATTATAATTTAACATATTTTAAAAATTGTACATACAATATCCAAATTCTTGTAAACGAGAAGAAACATGGATAAGAGACGTGCAACAGAGTATGGCGTGCAGATTCAAACTCCAACACTGCGCCACGTGTCGATGACTTGGAATGGACCCACCAAATCCAAATCTTGTCCCATGATGGCCAGGCTTAACTCAAGTTAACTAAATTAAGAAATAATTAAATAATAAATTAAGTAAAACCTTCAGCTTCTAAACTCTTGACCTATTCATCCAGAACATTCCAAACCCTTTTGAAATCATAGGATAGGAATGACACACATGATCCATGATGTATGGATGTCTGTGTTAACATTTGAAATTATTAACATGATCATAACCGACACAGTCCTTGGTGTCACAATCAAGAGTGAGTCATAAATGGGACCTCGCTCGTGACTCACCTTCCTCTTCATTCTCACTTCTCAACAACACCACAACACGGTCTCATTTCGTATCTTGTATTTCACCAAAACCCCCTTTAACACTGTCTTCTCTTGTCGTAAACTAGTTTGTCCTCAAAACCGGACACGTTGTACAAATCCACGTGTCACCTTTTCAGGAACAACCTTGCCTCGTATTCTGTACAATGACATCACCTAATCCACCACCCTTTCTTTTTTTAAATGTTAGGAATTCAGATCAATGAAACAAACAGTGAGCCATTTGAACTAAAAATTCCTGGTGCAATTAATATTACAAAACAATCATCCAAAATTTCAGAAGAAAAAAATCATCAACAGTGTATAAGAAATTTGCATGTGTGTGGATATGTACAAAATATTTTATACTTTAAACATGTTAACCACTGTAATGTTATTAGAATTCTCATACATTATTATATAAAACGGCAAAGGAAATGTTGTTATTATTCTTTTGGGTGGATAAGATAAAATATTAACAAGAACACACGACAAGGCATTAAAATATAATATCGTTGAAAGGAATATGCTTAATATTCGTGTGTACGTACGTCTGCATAACATAAGAAAAGTACTTGTACTACGTTTTATTTTCTTTTTCCTAAAGGGAAATAAGTATTACGACTGATCATAATTACATTATCTTCTGAAACTTAATTTCTTATAGTGTGTTTGGAAACATATCTAAGACAGACAAGCTGATTACAAGATTTTAAAACGTTGAAATCATATATTCAATTAATTTATTTTTAGGTGATTTTTAAAATATAACTTGCTATTAGGAAAAACGCGCAGTCAATTTACACTTTTTACTCCAAAAATTCTCCCATTAAAATAAAAAATAAATAAATACAAGGATACATTATTAATATAATGTGAAAATCTAAAAAATTAGAGAAATATTACCGATGTGTGATAATAATTAGTAAATTTATACAAACATATATATTACTCTATCGTGTTTTTTTTTACTTCAATACATTTTTACTCTCCAGAATAAGAATTTAATCCAAACTTACAAACATTCCATTATTAAATATAAGAAAAGTTATATACAAGTTTAAAGTGTATTTGATTGAAACAAGAAATATCATAAAAGAAGTTATAAGATCGATTTAGTAGTAAAAGTTAAAATGGACGGTAGAAAAGACTATGAGTTTAACTTTTACTAACATCTTAGAGATATAAGATTTGTTTCAAGTGTTTAAAAGAGATAATGGAATAAGTTATAAGTTTAATTTCCCAATAACAAAATTAAATTAACATTTCTCGATAAAAAAAAGTATGGACTTATAATCCTTTATATAACTTTTGTTCATTTTTTATTTTTTCTATGGAACTTTGTTTGTACCTAACATCCTCGTCTTCTTATCCTCGAGTACACTATGGTCAATAGATAATATATTGTCCGCTTTGGGTCAAGCCCTCACGGGTTTGTTTTTGGTACCACTTCAAAGGCCTCTTATCAATGGAGATATCTTATGTATATATAAAATGTATTTATATTAAAATGTTGTAATAACTTATTTATTAAAAGTTTTCTATTGGAAGGTGAGGCATTGAATTTAAGTTTTATCTATAATGTTTTGATTAAGAAACGTGTGTTAAAAATGTTATTTTTCTTACTAGACATTTTCTTAGTAGTTTCATTTAGATTATATTATATATTTGTGTTTTGATTAGATAAAACTTATTATTTGTTTAGTGATATTTTTTACGTGAGTATTGAAATGTAACAAAGTTAAAATAATGGTTGTTGTTTTTTTATTTACGTGTATATTTATTTGTTAAAGATAAATAATATATTCGTATGTTGTTATGAAAATATTTTAGTGGTTTGTTTAATTTAAATAATAATATAAATTTTGTATAGTTATTTTTAGTTGATTTGCAGTTCGTAAATTTATTAAAAATATTATGAAAATAATTCATGTATAAAGGTAATTATGGATTATAGAATTTCGGAAAAAATTGTTTATATTTAGTTTATTATACACTAGAGTATAATATTTTATTATATGGTTAGATAATATATTGAATGTGAATTTTTTTTATTATATATTTTACATATAATGCAACATAATAATGTTAATGCATATTCCAAACGAAAGTTAATGTGTGGTGGTAAATTAGTATTTTATTTTCAAATAAATATTATGAAATTTTGTGTATTCTGAAAGTTAACAAGTTTGGAAATTGCGATTTTGATTTTCTATTATATATGTATTTATGAATTTAAGGTTAGTATAATATATATTTTTGTGTATAAATTATCATGCATTTAATTATTTTATTTGTGATAAAAAATGTAGTTTGACCTTTAATACTTCTTGATGATGTCTAGGCGTTTGGGTTTATTGGATTTTATTGTGTTGAAAAAAATTAATAAATTGCAAATTTTGTTTTTTTATTAAAGTTGTTGCATATACCATTGTATTTATATAAACTTCTGAATTTTAAGCAGGGTAAATTGAATAAACATTGTTCCTTAATTTATTGGTGATTTTATGTTTATATGGAATTATTTTACTTAAGTTAAAAATTAAATTGAGTGACAGTTACAAGATTTATTTTGTTATTAATGTATGTTGTCATATTATAAGAATGAGATTAATTATTTTTATGTGGCTAGAATATATATATATATATATATATATATATATATATATATATATATATATATATATATATATATAAAAATATACATGTACATATTATTAGAGAAAGATATTAAATTATATTCTTTAAATTACATATTTTCTACGAAAAAATATTATTAAAAATAATTAAGAGGAAAATAGATTTAAAGCTATAAATTAATATCCATGCTCAAGAACTAAAATCTATATAAATTAATTGAAATCAGGTGGATGAGAGATTTGATACCTGAAATGGCAATTGCACATGACGTCTTTTCTTCACCATATATATATATATAAATGTTTTATGTGCAATTATATTAACCTAATGGATTAGGTCATGTTGAACAGTATCAGCAGAGACTCTTATGTGGCTTAATTACGATCACAAACTTAATTAATCAACTGCTATAGTCTTAATCTCTTAGATCATTTTGCCACTAAAAAAGGGAACGCAACTGATTCACTGGTTCTTCGTTGGCATAAGTCACCGTCGGTGGAATTGGACGTTGTGAATTGTAGTTTAATTTATTTTAATTTGAAAACGTGAAAGGTGAAGTGAGAGATGAAAGCTTACGTGTTGTACTGTTGGGGAGAAACGCCATGGTGGCACGGTGGTACGGTGGTGGTGGTGACAAGATGCAACTTCGTGGAACCTTCACACTAACCACCACTTTTTCCAAAGATAAGAGAAATGGACAAAAAACCTAATCTTGGCACTCAAATATGTCCAGGTTTGATACAGTCACTGTGATTCTTTCTAACGTAGTACGTCGATGGTTGGTGGTGACTACTTTACAAGGTTAAAGTAACAAGATGTCAAAGTGCGTGTTTTGGGTGGTTAATAGATCATGAAAAAATTGAAAGAGATATTAATAAGAAAGGAGTTATTGTTTTGAAAAATGTAATAGTAAGTTATAATGCCCAAGATAGGAGTTAGATAGATGCACAGAAAAGGAATTTGCTTGGTGGACATTGTTTTCACACAAATCACGAATCAATTGTTAATCTTACTCAACAAATATGGATTCAATGTAATATTTTTCGTGCAAGAAACTATCTATGTAACTCTTTCATTTATGTGACAAAAAAGTTACAAAAACTAATTTAATGTTGATGTTGTGTGGTAGTTAACCTATTTCAATAAAATTTACAAGTTATTCAATCCTATTAAAATCTTAAAAAAATATTTAAAAGAGATTTTCCAACCCTGGAGAGAGTGGAGCGGAAAATAATTAATATTGCGTATGTTTACAGAAAAAATAAAATAAAATGACTTTGAGAGTAATTTTTTTTTTATTTGAATGGATTTGTAAATAAGTGGAAATGAATTTTGAAATAAAGTTTGTGAGAATTAATGGAAATTTGATTGATATGACAGATAAAAAATATTGTTTACTATAAAAGTAATTAAAATTATAATTGTTAATGTTATATTTAATTGTAAAAATATTTATAAAGTAAAAAAACGAAAAATAATTATTAAAATGTAAAAAAATGGTAAAAATTAATTAACAAATCAACTAGATGATCTAAATTTGCGTCTGATATATTTGTTTGAAAAAAAAATGTTTTATTGAGTTTTTAAATAATTTGTTTTTGTAACAAAGTTAAAAAAAATATGTCAAAAAAAAAGACAATAACATTGAACTATTTTTGAGATTTTTATTTATCTATATGTACAAGAATCTATGTAATTTCACTTTGTTTCCCTTCAGATCTCTCCATATGAGGGTAGTGAAAAAAGCTTGAATCTCGCAAATCCGTACAATTTATTGTTTTCAAATCATAAAAAGCGAACACCAATTCCATCTACAAACTTTGTTTCCCTTCAAATCTCTGCATACGAGAGAGTGATGAAAAAAAGCTTGAATCTCGCAATATAAATAATTTCTATTAAATTAATCTAATTACATGATTTAAAAAATATTTTATTTCTATCTTATTTAACAACTAAATATTCGGTATCATTTCTTATATATTTTTCTTAAATTAGATATATTTTAATACATTTATTTCTCTTCGTAACGAACAAAAGGGTAGTGCAGACAAATTGCGATCTTAGTCTTACCATTTTTGTAATTTTCATCTTTCAACATTTAATAATTTTAGAAACATATTGCTATCTATGTACATTATCTCAAATAAATTTTGTTCACAGTAATATTTTTATATTTAAAATATTGTATAAATCAAAATAAGAAATGAAATTTCTAAATAAAATATATGTATCTCTTTCAAATGCCTATGAAATTATGGTGGTCGAAATTATCCATTTAGAACGTGACATAGGGATGAAATGAACGTAAAACACGGATCGTCGACTCACGACTAACCGAGTTAATGAAAAAGTAGTGACTGACATAAACGCATTAATTGACGAAAGGATAGAAATGTAGTAGAAGAACGAGACACACACGATTAAGATTCGATCTTAGACTTTGTAATCATAATTTGACAAAATTAAGAACTAACCGCAAAATTAGGTAACAATCCAACAAATAAAGATTCCCTCCAACACATATACAATGACGTATTTCCACCTAGACACAAACATAAGGAGCCAAACCATACACTCATCAAAACTACCAGAAATACCAGCTTTGACAAAATCTAAAATGCATCATCGATAACTTCAAAAGTTGCCGGAATTGATTTGTACATTAGTTCGCATAATAAAATTTTATAAAAGCAGAACAAACAAGAACTACTCAGCCTATCTAGAACTCAAACTTTTAAACAAAATTATCTGACCGGATTCTCCAGTCAGCCGGCCGTACCAAATCACTACATCACACTATTCATCATGATGATGTAATCTTATACAAAAAATAGCATAAACCTCATTTTGAATTTGTATATAAAATTGTATTATTTACAGCCTGCACGTAGTTTTATAGTCTATATACATCATAAAATACTGAGAAACAACGGCTCACATCACGAAACAAGCATTGGGGTTCTCGTCACTGAACATCTGCGGTGGAGGATGATAAGGGTTTAAGTAGAACGGGGGTGGGGGTGGTTGCTGTACCATGTACCCTTGGTTCCCATACCCATTATGGTATTGGTCATGGTAATTCCCGTAATTACCATCATACCCTGAATGAACCCCCACCGTGTAACCACCACCACTAGTACTACTTTGACCTGGTGCATATCCGTCGTTCCAGTACATAGGAGGAGGTGGGTAAACGTACCCGAAGTGCTCCATTTTGTTAACCTCAACCTTCGATACACCCTCTTCTTTTTCTCCGCCATCTTTCTTAACAGCACCGCCACCTTCTTTCTTCTCCTTCCCCTTCTCCTTCTCTTTCTCTTCCTTCTTATTCTCTTTGTTTTCACCCTCTTTCTTCAGCGGGACCACCTCAACGTTCCGCTTCAGCTTCTCGTTCAGATACGCTACCAATTCCTTCACCTCCACTGTGCCATTTACCGTCACCAAGTCTTTCCCTCCCTCTATTTTAACCGATTCAACCCCTGCGCACAAAACACATCGCCTTATTTATTAACTGTTCATAATGCCGGTTATTAAAAAATAAATATACCACGTACGTTATAATTTTATATTGTGGGAGCCGGTTTCATCATCCTAATATACAATACCTAATATAATTCAAAATAATTTCGTTAAGAATTATAAATGTCGGTCAAAATATTCGCAAGCCTAACCTTTGATCTTGAGAATAATCTTTCGAATTTTCTGAATGCAACCGTCACAGTGCAATCGGATCTTCAACACCACCGTGCTCTGGACAAATAGCAAAACAATGAATACCACCACAATTGAACACCTCAAGCTAATTAATAAAATAATCTCAAAACCAAACGGTAGAATAGTAAAATAATGATTCAATTGCAAAGAAATTAACTTTCAGTTTTGTCAACGCTTCGCTAACCGTATTGCTGAAGGCGAGAAAAAAAGAATGGAAACAACGCACCTGTTTCGGGGTTTTTTCTTCGGTTTTCTTATCTGCCGGTTTCTTCTCTTCTGTTTTTTTCTCTTCTACCTTTTTCTCCGGTGGTTTACTGGCGGCGCCGGAATCTTTCTTCGGTTGAGGAGAAATAATTTCTACCTTCTTCCTAGTCTTGTCCGCTAGTTTATCTCGCACTACGGCAGAGTCGATCTTCCCAATAACCGTTAACTTGTTACCTAATAGATCGGCCTTAACGTCTTCCACACCTGCATACGCAACAGACTGTGAATGTTAGTGTTTTAATCTCATTATCAGTTAATTTAATGGATAAACGGAAAATGGAAAACGCTCTATCAAGATCTGAATAATGGGAGTAATACCGTCGAAATTGCGAACGGCGCGTTTGATCTTTTTGACGCATCCCTCGCAATGCATTTCGAGTCTCAAAACGACAGGGGCGAGTACGTCGTTTTGCTTTCCTCCCGAGTCAGGCGTATTACCGGCCTCATTCTTCGCCTTCTCTTTTTTCTGCCACGCACAAAAAAAATAAAAATCAGCGACAACTGAAGCAGTGAACGAGATTCGAGAAATTAAGAGGAAGAAAATAGAACCCACCTCTCCCATGTTTGTGTTTTACGAAACAGAGTCCTACTGTCGAGTGAATTGTGCCTTTGAGGAAAAAATATAGAAGGAATGATCTTGTGCCTATAAAGAGAAAAGAAGAGTCAAGAGAGTGAGAATGAGTCATACTTATGTATGGGGTTGCATGATGTCGTATGTATGTATGTATGTGAACCATGATATTAACATGACAATGGAATGATATATCTATTTCTTGTTTTTATGTGTATTTATTTATTTATTTATTATTTGTTGGTGTTTTGAAGGAATATGAAAATATGCCACGTGGAGAGAAAACCTTATTTAAATTCCGGTGTTGGCGCGTGTAGTTTTGGAGAAAATTGAAAATTTGACCGGACGCTGACTTTATGGGAAAGTGACTGATTTACCCTGGCAGGAAAAAGCGTGTAACCTTTTGAGAAGCCAAGCCGTAGAAAGAAACCAATGAATATGAAAAATAACCGTTGGGTTTGACACAGAACACAGATTTTGAAAACAGAGAGGTACACGGTGAGGTGTGTGGAACAGAGCACCCAATTAATAAAGGTCAGGCCCGTGGGCTTTTCCCCCAAGAAAGGATCACATTTTTCCCAGTCACGTCTCTTTCCAAATTACCCAAACTATGCTTCATTTTTATGTACATGGTGAAAAAGGAAATATATTAATTAATAAATATAAAACGTATAATAAATCTGTTATTTTTCCCACGTCTTTCTCTTCTCCACCTTAATTTATTCCGGGTTTGCACATCAGTCTTGTTGTATTGTGTAAATATCATTGTTCTGAGAATATTCAGGCTCTAATTCTCGAAATGCCTTCGTAATATTCTGAACGTATTTTAATATTTTTCAAAATATGAAATACAACAATTTTTTTCATATCAATAAGACCATTATAGGAAGATACAGTCAAATTCCTTATTTATTACACTAATGGAAAGAAATTTAAATATTTTTTATGCTTTTTAATATATTGAATGATTGCTCTGAACAGGATATATGAACAATATTTTGTTTGATATTATTTTTTATAATATAGTAAACGAGTTCAATCCCTTGAAGAAAAGGTAAATCGGTTTATGATTATCCACTCTTACTGGAAAAAACTAAGACGTCTACCATTAAGAAATCATCTTTTGTATAGTATTTTAAATTAATAATTATGGTAAAACTAGCATACTGGTTTCGCATAATAGTTTCTGACTAAATTACTATATATATTTTAATAAAAGAAATAATCACGTTAGGTGTAAAATATGTTAGGTTAATATTTTCTTCAGAATAATTCCTTAAACAGAATTAATTTTACACTACTAAATTAATATGATTTATTTTTATTAATTCCAATTCAAACATACTACCTCGTCTCTGATTATAAGCCATCTTTCATAACAAAATATACGTTGTTTTCATGAGACTTTTTTTATATGATTGGCAAGTGCATAAAGTTTATTTTTCAAAATATCTTTAATTATTTACTGACCAAATAATAAAATGTTAACATTGTTGGGATAAAGTCTTTCTCGTTCTTATCAGCCGAAAAAAGATAAGGTCAAACGCAAGTCCATATATATAATATAAGTTAGATATTTTATATTTAAGTCCATTGTTTCTGGCACTGTTTTCTTAAATTTAAATATTATTGGTATATTTTTTAAAAAAATGTATTTTTCTGGCTTTAAAAGAAATAAATATTTATTAGATATGTGCACAGATTTTTGCCAGCACTGAGCCTAATAAGCAACAACCCATCTTAAAGTGTCTGCGAATATGGTAAATGAATATGACATTTGGATAACAGGTGAAAAATGATTTCATGGAGAATATATGGAAGAGATGATTTGTCGTTATCATTTCATATACAAATCTTTCGACTATTATGTTTCTTTTTCGAACGAGTAGTGTCGATATTTAATTCAGCCTATTTTTAAAAATAAAACTTTTGAAAATAACTATTTTCAATTTAATTTATTGCCAGAATCTTCATTCATATTGATAAATTTAACAGTAGGAGTGAGAATGACAGAAACACATGGCCTTGTATGAGCTTGTTAGCATTTCGTTATCATTAATGTCGTATATAATTATTCATACAAGATTGTATGTCGTGTACAACTCACAAATACATGATTATTCGAATTTAAAAATTCAAACGAAATACTCATTATTGTTTTTTTTAATGATTTTTTACTTCTTCTTTTTCATTTTCTCAAGGGTCAAAAATCTATTTTAAATTTTCCTACCTTTTCTTCCCTTGTGCCCGATGGGTGGGTTAAAGAAGAGTGGAAAATGATCCATCAAATACTAAGAAGTCTCATTCCAAACACAAAACGCGGAGTATGTTCTTGTTTTTCAAATGCAACCTTCAAATGAAACTTCCACTCATTAGCCTCGCAAAGGTAATGTTCACATGAAAGAACGATAATTTGAACATTACAAAAATAATTCACACTCGGTGACTATTTTATTGTAAGAAAATCTTTTAAATTCACTACAAAAAAACTTCTTCTTCCTCTCAAAGAATAATACAAATACAGTCACTCAAATTATTTTAAAATAAACTACACAATTAATAATCATGCAAAATTGTTTATTTCTTACACCTATAGCCTAAAATGTGTTATATATTTTTTTATCAATTGATAAGAGTTTATCTTTTATAGTGTGTTTAGATGTGACAGATTAAGACATAATTTCTTTCATGAATTTAATTTTTGTTCTTTTAGTAAAATGAGTTGTTTGGATGATGTAATTAAAAGAAAATTAAAATTATAATTTTATATTAAAGTAATTAAATTATTGAAAATTAAATTTTTAAATTCAAAATTTAAAATTTTCAAAATTTAAAATTTTCAAAATTTAAAATTTTCAAATTTTATTTGAAAAGTTTGAATTTGAAATTCTTTGTATTTCTAAATTTATATGTCTTCGTAATTTGAGTTTATCGAGGTCGGAATTGATTTAATTCCACTTGAATCTTAATAGACTTAATCAAATTCATGTGGGATCAACTCAATTGAATTTGATACGGTCATTTTCTAATATATTAACTGAACTAGACTTTGTCAAATATAATTCGTTTTGTTTTAATACTCTCTGGACTAACTCAACTAGGAATTGGGTCGAGCTTTATTTGACCAAATATGACTCGACATAGGTATTGTCCAACTCGACTAAATATAATCTCACACTGTTTAGATTTACTAGATTTACTTGGACCCAAATTGATTCGGCTTAGGCTCAACTTGACCTTATCTTGATCGGGCTATATTCAACCTGATCTTGATCAAATTATAATCCACCTTAATCTAGCCTAATTCAAGTGAATGTGGTCCACCCCACCTTTATTTGATTAGGCCTATACTAGCTTTGCTTGACATAGGTCGCACTAACTTGGCTCAACTAAACCCTTTTAGAGAATTTGACTCAACTTGGACTTGGACAAACTCAACTCAACCTAACTTGATTTGGTATTAATTAGGTTGGGTCAAACATGATCTTAATTAAACTAGGTTGACCTTGGTCTGACCAAATTTGATTGAACGTAAATCGACTTCAACTTAAATAAATGTAAACTCGCCTTAACTCGAATAAACGCAGGATGCACCAATTCAACTTGTGATTTGAGTTCAAGTTGACTTAACTTGATTGAGACCTATGCTAACTCGATTCAATTTAATCTTAAACTAACTTATTTGAATCTTGATTCAAGTTAACTCAACTCAATTTGAATCGATCTGATTTAACTCTAATTTGATCTAACTTGACTCGATCTTATATTCTATATAAATATATATAAATACAGTACACATAAAAGAGTAAAAAATATAAATTCGATAGAAATCATTAACTTAAAGTTACATGGAGAGTTATATTATTATTATTTTTTGCATCTATTGTCCGTAGATAGTTTGAAACTTGGGCCAACAGTTTGAGGCCTAACATGAAGGGCCCAATAATATTTCATCCAACCCGTTCCTGTCCATCTATCTTGCATTTCCATCCGGCAAGCTAACTCCACACAGTACACCCGTGAGGAACACCTCACACAAAAAACAACAAAAAGAAAAGCTAAGCTAAGCTTCACTGCCATGCCTCCAACGTCATTCTCGTGTTCTTTCCTCACCCTGCAACCACGCTTCAATTCCTACGTTAACCCTATTTTCCGTTCACTCAGCTTCCAACTCTCTTCTTCACCTCTCCCATTCAATGCGCACTTCTCCAGCATTAGACTCCGCTCTTCGCTTTCGCGACCCGCGGAAACTGATTCTCCGACTGGCGGCAGGTCTGGAGCCTTAACTCCCGGTCCCTCCGTCGGGGCCGATGTTCAGAAAATCGACGTGAATCCTCCCAAGGGGACGCGCGACTTCCCGCCCGAAGACATGCGCTTGCGGAACTGGCTCTTCAACCATTTTAAAGAGGTGTCTGTGGTTTTGGATTCGAATTACTAATTTCCATTTCGTGGATATGACTGCTTCCCCTCGATTATTGTTTTTTTTTTCATAATTTGTCTTTCACTGCGAGGATCAGGTTTCGCGGTTGTATGGATTCGAAGAGGTTGATTATCCGGTGCTTGAGTCGGAGGCATTGTTCACCAGGAAAGCAGGAGAAGAGATTAAGGATCAGGTATCTCTTCCGCATTATACTTGGGACAATGATCTGTGTGTTTCTCTGTTTAGCTCTGGTGATTATATTGACGAGTTACTTGGTTTAGTATTTTCTATGGTGGATAATGTCTAAAGGTGGTAATATTGATTCTATGTTTATTGTCACGAGTCTCTGATAGACATTCTTCCTCCCTGTCTTGTTTTAGTTGTAGTCCTGTAGATAAGCATTAAAACTACAAATACTGATTATTTACTGTTTCATAAATCGTATCGAGAAGAAATTCATTTATGTTTGATTAAGTGCATGCTGTTTTATATGACAAAGTTAAACAATGATTCATGCTACAAGCTGAAGGTACTTTGAGTAACTTTCATTTTTTTCAGATCCGAAATATGGGTCTTACATTCTAAACGCCAATGCAAATAAGTTATATTTCTTTTAAAGTGATCTTGGTGTTTTCCTGTTATAATTTTATTAAAATGATCTTGGTGTTCCCTGTTTCGGCAGTTGAGGCCTCTTCTCTATTATTCTGCACACTGCACTTTGACAATTAATACAGTGAAAATCAGACAAAATGCTACGTGCAGTGAGTCTTGTTGGCATAATTCTATTCATTGACTTTATTCCATTAGGATTGCTAGAATAGAGCCATGGTATGGCCGTAAAGTATATAGTGGCTGTGCTTTTAATTTTCCTAATGGCACAACTGTAATTAGGTACGTTAGAGGTAGACATGTATGCATGTTGAGTGTGTGATACAGTTTTTTGTGTCACACATACAACATGTTGGTGGTGTGCTTAAAATATTAGCATTTTAATAAAATATATTTTGATGAAAAATATTTTTTATTAAAAGAGTGGATAATGTAAATACATTAAGGAATTTTGACAAAATATTAAAACATGTACATTTGAATTTGCAGCTTTATTGTTTTGAAGATCGGGGAAATCGCCGTGTTGCATTGAGGCCTGAACTTACTCCTTCTTTGGCAAGGCTGGTGATACAGAAAGGGTAAGGTTAATTCTTATGCATATTTTAAGTTTTCCTATATTTGCAGTTTTGATGTTAATCTATTACAGAAAAATTAAGCTTGAATATACGTACCTTGAATATCTTGTATGTGAAGGCCAACTTTTCTTTTTCATGTTTGTTCTTTAATTTCTAGGAAGTCGGTACCATTACCAATTAAGTGGTTCACTATTGGACAATGTTGGCGGTACGAGAGAATGACAAGAGGTCGTCGTCGTGAGCACTACCAGTGGAACATGGATATTATTGGTGTTCCTGGGGTTATGGTATGTGCTGCCTGATATACACACTCTTTTGTTATGGATTGTCCTCTTTCTGGTCAAATGTTTCGTGATTGATCCAGAAAGCTAGGCACTAAGGTGTCATCAATTAGTAATTGTGCCATTATACTTATGTTTGTGTAGCACTTAGGCTGTCATGGTAATATATCCTTTGAGTAGTAATTGATTACTCTATTTTATTCATCCTCCATTCTCTTATAACAATACAGAAATCTGTGCTTTCTATTTGTAGTCGAGTCAGAAAGTAATGAAAAATTCTGAACGTTCTTTGTTATTAAGTAATAAGATATGTTGTTTTTTGTTTTGTATTTTGTGTCTGACATTCTTTTGGGTAAACTTTTATGGTTGGTTTGCATTATGTACCTTATTTTAAAATCTTGAATGATGGTAATTTTAGTATTGTTAAGTGTATTGGCTATAATCTATTATATCTATTTTCTTACCATGCTTCTTTTGATGTTGTAGGCTGAAGCAGAGCTTTTATCTTCTATTGTCACTTTGTTTAAGCGAATAGGAATTACAGAATCAGATGTTGGATTTAAGGTTTCCAGTCGAAAGGTGGAGATTTCATTTTCACTGTATGTGTGAGATAGCCTATATAATATAACACATGGTGAATATTTAAATTGGTTTTACTAGAAATTTGTGGTGCAATTATCACAATTTTAGTGATTTGATTTATGCTTATGTATTTATAAGTGATTCTGCTGTACTGTAATATGCATTAATAAATAATACTCATGTAAACACAGAACATATCTCACTTCTTTGGAGTTTGTTTTAATTTCTATTTAACTGGTGAAGATGTATGATAGATTGAATTTATCAATTTCTTTTAGCTATATGCTCCGCACTTGTGGTTGAAAAGTCATTCAAATGTTGGTGTAAGGGATGTTGCTATGGGCAAGAAAAGTAGGTTGGGGATCATTTCTAACGTAGTGCTGTTAAATCTTTGTTAAAATTGACATATTTTGGTTTAGTAGTACCGAGGAGTATGATAGATATAGATATGTCCTATATTTTTGCACAATATTACAATCTAAGACCTTGCCTTGTTTGTTATGACTCTTTTTGGTCACATGCCTGTTTTGCATGATTGTTCTATCTTCATTTATTGTGACAATTAATTGATAATATTTTGTCAAGTACATCTTCATTGGGTCGGTGCATGTAGTTTGTTTCAACTTTGTAGGTAATCTGCATACAACTTTAGTTCTAACATATTAATTAATATGGTTCTTTGTATTGCTTTGGTTTATCACGGTCTTACTCTGTTAGATATCTCCTCACTGTACAGGTTCTACAGGAAGTATTAAATTGTTATTCAGTACCAGAACATTTATTTGGCAAGGTCTGCGTCATTATTGATAAAGTGAGTGATACGTAATATTACTCTTTTAGTTTATTTTTCTAACTGTTGATGCTGCTGTAGCATTCTTGATCCTTATTCGTCCATGAAAAAAATATGATAAGGGACCATGATAAGTTCGATTAGTTTGTGTGGCATGTTAATGACCAAGAACATGTACAAGTAGAACCAAAAGGCTGAAGCTAAGATCAAATGACATTAAATTTCTATGAACTATGGCTAGTTCATGTTTATTGGATAAATGACATTTCACATCACCTAACACAATGAAGGAAATATTCATGCTAGGTGTACAAGAATAATTACAAATAACTACAAGAATATGCAAATATCCCTAATTAACATAATACAAGAATATAATCTGCGCAATTTACAAGAAGATATATGACTAGGCTGCAGCTCATGCAAATCCTTTATTAGTGCCTCCACACCTTTGGTGTATAATTGTTGTTTGTGGTCATTAGACATCCTTGACTGATGTTAATACTTTTATAAGAGGCATGTGATTGAGTTTGTGTGAATCACACAGTGAAGGAAATTTCATGCTAGGTGTACAAGAATAATTACAAATAACTTCAAGAATATGCAAATAACCCTAATTAACATAATACAAGAATATAATCTGCCCAATTTACAAGATATATGACCAGGGTGCAACCCATGCAAATCCTTTGTTAGTGCCTCCACACCTTCTTTGGTGTATCGTTGTTGTTTGTGGTCATTAGACATCCTTGACTGATGTTAAGACTTTTACAAGAGGCATGTGATTAAGTCTGTGTGAATTACACAGTGAAGGAAATATTCATGTTAGGTGTACAAGAATAATTACAAATAACTTCAAGAATATGCAAATAACCCTAATTAACGTAATACAAGAATATAATCTGCCCAATTTACAAGAAGATATATGACTAGGCTGCAGCTCATGCAAATCCTTTGTTAGTGCCTCCACACCTTCTTTGGTGTATCGTTGTTGTTTGTGGTCATTAGACATCCTTCACTAATGTTAAGACTCTTACAAGTATTCCAAGTCCACAAGTAGGAAGTTGGATATTTCAAGTCCAATTTTTGAATCCCAAAGGATTAGTGTAATACTCAAGTAAAAGGATATTTGTTTATTAAGTAAAGGTTGTAATTGTAAATGCATGTATTCTATTGCAATGTAGAAAAAATAGTAAAGCAAAAGAAATCAAACTCGGGGTAAGTCGTTGAATAGTTGGCAAGCAGATTGAATGAATGTTATAGATATTGAGATGTCAGGGTTGAGTTTCACTAAACTACTCTCGTGCAGACCATTATAGCTATTTATTGATAGTAAGTTCCAACTATATCAACAACTTCAAATCTTAATCCCTTTAGTAGGTGAACCTAAAGGAATTGATTAATTAATCCCTTGAGAATTACGATCAATTAATCAGCATTATAGATTAAGAGTTGAAAGATGCCTAATTAAAATTGGCGTATTCCTAGTATTAATTTTAATTGGCTCCAAAATTCTAGGTTGAAATTTTGAATCCCAAAGAATTAGTGTAATACTCTAGTAAAAGGATGTTTGTTTATTAAATTAAGGTTGTAATTGTAAATGCATGTATTCTGTTGCAATGTAGAAAAAATAGTAAAGCAAAAGAAATCAAACTTGGGATAAGTAGTTGAATAGTTGGCAAGCAGATTGAACGAATGTTATAGATATTGAGAGATGTCAGGGTTGAGTTTCACTAAACTACCCCTCATGCAGACCATTATAGTTATTTATTGATAGTAAGTTCCAACTATATCATCAACTTCAAATCGTAATCCTTTTAGCAGATGAACCTAAAGGAATTGATTAATTAATCGCTTGAGAATTACAATCAATTAATCAGCATTATAGATTAAGAGTTGAAAGATGCCTAATTAAAATTAGCGTATTCCCAGTATTAATTTTAATTGGCTCCAAAATTCTAGGTTGAAAAGCATTTTCTAATGTCAACCAGGTCTTGAATAGTCAAGTAAAAGATGATCGAGATCATACAGACATTATGCACAGAGAAGAACAATATAATCATAAAAAACTATGATGAAGTAAAATAAAAATTGGCCAAGGAATTTGGAGAAACATCCATAACTTGAGATTGTGGCCCCTAAAACGACAGGCAGCCAGACCAGGCAAACCTTTTGAATCTCCTATTGATTGACACTTGTGTAGGTGACTTTTCATAATTATTGAACAATAACATAATGAAATATTTTCTAAGGAGCTGTATTAACCAACCAATCATGGTCATTTTAAGGTAAGATTTGCAAGAAATTATCTTTAGTAGATGTTGGTAATATGTCTTTATATTTATAACATTCGCCTCGGCCAACAAAGCAAATAATAAGCAATATTACAAACCTTTATTGTCACAAAAAGAACCTTTATATGTGGACTGTCAATCATAATTTTATATGTTGTAGAGTGCATATATTGTGGGTACCTCCTTTCTATTTGTTTTGGACCAATACAATTTTTTCCCATTTTTAGTTCATGTCTATGTATGATTGAAATTTTATATTCTTGTCTTTGTTTCTTGTCTACTGTTGATAAATGTTTGGTCATAATATCAAAGCAAGTTTTTTTAATAAAAGAATTGTTAATTTTGTACAGATTGAGAAAATTCCAGTTGACGAAATAAAGAAAGAGTTAAAAGCTGTTGGTCTATCACAAGAGGCTGTCCAGAAGCTATTGCAAGTCCTTTCGGTGAAGTCATTGGAAGAGTTAGAAGGTTAACCCTCTACACCTTTCTGAAATCTTATATCTTGTAGGGAATACTAGAAACATTATAAAATAGCCTGTTTGTTTTAAATAGAGGATTATCAGGGTAAAGCTACCCAAATAGTAATTTGAATAAAATATCCTTAGAATATTCCCTTTCATTCCAGAAGATTTTATTTTATTTTTTAAGAGAATGTGATTGTTACAAAATAGAGGAGTTGAGAATGTAATTAATATGATTAATATCAATAATGTATTTCTTTATTCTCTCACATTATTCAAGTTTGTTGTAGCTTTGTGCCAGATGTATCATTTCCTTATGTTATGGCTTGTAAATGATGAAAAGTTCATTCTTTTTCTAGCTCAACATCTTTACTTTGTTTCTTTTCCTTGTAAATAAAGAGAAAAATATAATACTCCTGTTTTTGTTGTGATATTTACTTCTACATACTTGAAGGCTGCAATGTAAGATCTATTAGTTTGTAAAATCAAGTCATACAACTTACAAAAAGTACAAATTTGGTTGTATTCAGAGAGACTTGGGAGCAGTGGGGAAGCAATTGCTGATCTGAAACAGCTATTCTCTCTTGCTGAAAAAATTGGTTTCTCGAAATGGCTTCAATTTGATGCGTCAGTTGTTCGAGGTCTTGCTTACTACACTGGTATTGTATTTGAGGTTAGAATTTCATGGTTAATACCAAATAGATGTTATAGTTTATATCAATTAAAATAATGAGTTAGGGCCGATTTTGATTAAAATCTGGCTTGTGGATTACCTGTGTTGCATAATTATATACTTCTCTAGTTGAATTTATTCTATGACAAGCGTATAAAGGTTCATTCAAATATTGAGATGTTTCTTGGGGCTATTTGCTTTCAAATTTAAAATCCTTCATGCTTAATCTCACTGAAAAATAATTTATGATTAATGGCTTGTGTAACAACGTTTGTGATAATTGACTTTGACAAATAAAGGTTCAAGTCTGTTTTATTAATGGCAAGCATAGCCATTGGTGCAATAGTATGAGTAAGAGATCCTTTCCATAGGGGACCCATACCATATTTGAGATATACACATTCACTATGGTTGTGAAATATGATTTCAATTGATTTGAAATAATATAAGAAACAAGATTTTAACTAAACCTAAAATTACAAACAATATCTATTATTAATCTAGAGGAGTTTCATTTTATCAAACATGTGTAGTGTAGCAAAATGCAGATTAATCGAGGATTGTAAGATGTGATTTTCCCAAACTCTTTTCATGCATGTAGTAACCCGGCTCGAATTAAGATTAAAGTTTATTTATTATCGTCAACACAAAAGATAGTTCAAAACCTAATCCCTTACTGAGACAATCTAAGTTCACTTGTTCAACTATCAATCCCTTGAGTAGCGTAACCAAGCAACTTGCTTTAAGAACATGGGGTTTTTAAGCATGACTAATGAACTTTGCTCTATTCTTAGATACAAAATCCATGAGGTCCTCTTTACCGAGTCAAGGTTCAAAACCATTTTCCAACGGCATTCAAACTATAAATCTTGTAAGGAAGATAAACCCATTACAAGTACTTAGCATGGAGAAAGAGACTAATAAAGAACAATAAACATAGATTAGTTATTGCAGTAGATACGTGAGGAAGAGTCCCAGCTACGTCAAACCCCAGTAACGAAGGATTTAGCTACTCAGATGAATTTAAGGCATATCAGCACTCGCATGCTCAGCCTCAGCTTTCCCATGCTCATCATCAGGTTTCCTTCCCATGCTGACAACACCAAAGGCACCTTTCTGACATTCTCAGGCTCAGCTTCAAAATTACCAAGCTCAACCTCAGAAGTTCCCAACCTCAGCCTCAAATTGACAGCAAACACGAGGGAAATTTTGGCTTTATAGCATTAAAGAGGCCTTCAAAATGGATTTGGTGCAATCTTCAAAGGCTCTTCCAGTTTCTCACTTCTTCTTTCTATGAAATGAAACGTCACAATCTAATACAAGTTCTACCGGATTAAAACAATAATTCTACTCATTCCAAAATGGATTAGGTGCAATCTTCAAAGGCTCTTCCTGTTTCTCATTTATTCTTTTTCTTCAATGAAACAGCACAATCTAATGCAAGTTCCAAAGGATTAAAACAATAAACCTACGCATTTAATGATTAGATAAGCATAAAAGGGATTAAAATGGAGATCTAGGTAAAGAAAGTGTAAGATAGATACGAAGACATGTAGGCATACAAAACATTTATCAACAGGGCTCGATGCAAACCATAATCTTGATTTAATGCAATTTTTCATTTGCTTGATGATTTTAAAATAGTATTTTTGTAGTCCTTCATAAGACATTGTGAAGCCTTTACATACTTAATTATTCCATGATCTGCAAGAGGATTAGATGCATACATTTCCTATCATTCCACTACATGTTTGTTCTTGATTAATTCTTTTATAGGAACAAGGAAAAAGAAAGAGCAGCACTTTATAGGTAACTAAACTACTAATGCTTAGAGAGAGAGAATATATCAAAGTTTTACTGGCTATATTTTAGTGTGTCCAAGTTTGCTTCCATTTGTTTTAACATGTTTCAATTGTATATATTTGGTGTTGTATTGCTTTCTTTCAACTGATTAAAATGTTTTCAGTAGGGTTTTGACAGAGAAGGAAAGCTGCGAGCAATTTGTGGCGGTGGTCGATATGATCATTTATTCTCAACTTTTGGTGCCGATGATATTGCTGCTTGTGGTTTTGGGTTTGGTGATGCAGTTATAGTGGAAGTAAGTCTATAGCTTCAGTAGCAAGAGAAATTGAAAGCCACAATGTTATCTATATTAAATCATTTTTGTGCATTCTGGTAAATTCTTTCTGCCTTAATCTACTACGTCTCTTCAGGTTTAGGACTAGACAGTATATACAATGAAGCAAAGTGTGAAAAACTATTGAATTCAATATTGTTGTTGCTTATCTATACCAATAGTTTGTTAGAAAGATTGTCTTTTGTGCCTTGACAGCAGTACTGTTTTGTCTCACAGCAACATATCAACAAAAATATCCATAGAAGGGGATGGATTTCGATTTAAAAGTCCAATCTATGCAAGTCTAGAATTCTGGTCTTAGTAATCAGGAAATGATCACGTTTGTTCTCCTTTTGAACTGTGTGACAGTGCCCCCCTTGGGTACTTTTGCATTGTTAATATCAGAATATTCACTCCACAAAATCCGGAAACCTGAATAGTAGTGCTCAATGACAAATTTCCTTCGATGAAATTTCCTACCTCCAATTCCAATTGGAAATGACGTACACTGTTGTTCTCATTATCTATCAGTTTCAAAAATTTCCATATTTCTTTTTCTGTAGAGAATGACCCTAGATTGCCCACCGTATGTGGTTCAATTGAACCTAATATCCAAGATAGGCTACGTGCATCTTCAGCATCCCATGTTCGAAGTTCCTGGTTGGCTTTGGAAGTTGGACTAGTCCCGTCAACATGACCCACAATTCCTTCCCTTTCACAAATATTTTGAATTGAAATTCCTAATTGAAATCATTTTTCCCATTGAATCAAAACAATAGAATTTTATCTAGACATAACAGAGAGGAGCACATTCCCACCAAACAAGATTTCAAGAATTTGAACACGAAGAACCCAAGAAAAATTTGGATTGGGACGTGCAAACAAGATGCAAGTGCTCCTAGAGCATAACGAGAGACTTAGGGTTTTAGAGCTGAAGCTCTGATACCTTATCAAATTTAACTGAATGACTCTCATCACGAGAGAATTCCCTTTAATAAGAATATTTAATGTTATACAAGGAAACTCTGCCTAATACATGACTAATTTACAGCCATTCAAAATTGTCAATTAATGAAATGAAACTAGTAAATTAGCACGTAATATTATAGAGAAATTATTGGGGAATCAATAAGGAATAAATTAGGGATTTACTATGGTGGTGACAAGTGACAGAATTCAGGTTTGGGTCCAGAGAAGGAGCTTGAGAAATGGCTGCCACATGACCAGTGTCATTCGTTGCCGTTACTGGAGTTATAAGTCTGTTGCCGTTACTGGAGTTATAAGTCTGTTTGTAGTCCAATGTCATTATTCGACCGTTCTAGCACTACCATAGTTCCATAACCTGGCAATCCTTGCATCTTTGTCATAGGCAATGTGTGCAGGGATACCTTTTATGTTAGCGCCATAGGCCACGATGATTTGTTTGTATGGAAAAATTTGGGTATTCTGCCATGTTTTGTCATCTGCTATTGATAACCTTGCTGTAGTCAGATTCTTGTTGCAGTTGATATTCCTTCGACAGAGCCTCATCACTCACCTTGTACACCTCCATAGCTTTGACTGTTCAGGGTTAATGTATCTCAAATCTGTCCAGAATCTTTTGTTTTTGTTTCTAATTTTTGCATATTGTTGAGGACGAGGTCGTGGGGGTTGTAAGTGAGGTTGTGCTGGGAGTCACCCTCAACAAACCTATTGTAAATGCTTTGGCCAGACTAAAGACAAGTGTAATTTATAGATTGGCTTCCTTGAAAAATCAGTTACATGACTTAGTTCTTAGATAATGGAAAGGGGCCTTGCCCAAGAAAACACAACACAATGCTTTTTCTAAAGTTTAGGAAAACCAAATGTCCCGATTGAGCATGTATGGTAAGAAGGAAATCTGTGGTGAAGCATGCTTGAGTGGTAGCTCGGATATTGTAAAGGTCATCGAGACTCAAATTTGACATCTGCTTCTTTGAACAGTAGATAAAGAAAGAGAAGAGAGGGGACTAATTGGAGTCAACAACATTCTCGACAACACCCAATCAGGTGAAGCCGTAAACAATCTCACTGCACCGCTGCCAATCATCTATTTTGAAGATCGTAGTGCAATTCTATCCCCTTACATGAAAGCATATCCATAAACAAAAACTAAAAATCAACACAAACATTTCAAGAGTTATTTACTAAGGTTCCATATGAGGGAAGGTCACTTTTGATGTCAGATTTTGAGGTTAGGGTTTCAATTAGAGATGGGAAACTAGTGTGGTAGATGTATGATATCATGGCGAAGACTAGATTAGTCCTACTGTGTATAAATATGGTGCACCGTAGACCAACCACAAGAGTGGTTCACCGTAGCATTTGTCAGGCAAAATATTTTCTATTCATACATAATAAATGTAATGAATCTATATGTATAAACTCATCATCATATCCGTGTGTACTCAGACTAACAGTATTCAGTCCGTTGCTTCTTATGTCTGTTTTTTTATAACAGTTGCTCAAAGAGAAGGGTCTGTTTCTGTAAATCTCTATTATTACAGTTATGCTCCACAGCACTTTTGCTTAGGCTCGTGTTTCTTCCCCTTTGCCGATTGTGCTTGATGTCTTTCTTTGTAACGGTTGCTCATATAGAAAGGAATGTCTATTTTGTAAATCTCTATAATGATAATTATGCTCCGGAGCACTTTTGCTTAGACTAGTGTTTCCCCAACTTTGTCAATTGTGGTTTATGTCTGTTTTTTGTGACAGTTGCTCAAAGAGAAGGGTTTGTTACCAGAGCTTAACTTGAACGTAGATGACATCGTGTGCGCATTGGATGAAGATCTTCAAGGACGTGCTGCTATGGTTGCTAACATTCTCCGAGAAAAGGGGCATAGTGTTGAGTTGGTTTTGGAAAGCAAACAACTAAAATGGTACGGTTCTTTTTTCATTATTTTAGTTCCTTTTCTTAAAGCATATTTGAATTGTAGGTTTTCTGATATGGTGTACATAAACCATAATGTTTATTCTCTTCTAGGGTTTTTAAACGAGCAGCCCGAGTAAATGCGGAGCGGCTTGTATTAGTGGGGAATTCAGAATGGCAAAGAGGCGTGGTTGGTGTCAAAATTCTCTCTACTGCTGAACAGTATGAGGTTAAACTTGATGATCTCAAATAAATCAGATTTTTTTTTTCTGGTTTATGTATTTTGTCTTTATTATTGGTATTTAATTTACCTTTATTTATTTACACAGCCCTTGAATACTTGTTTTACATGTGTGTGATTACTCACCTTCATCCGTATATGGATATGTCATTGATTATTCATGAGCAAAAGTGTCTGTTCTGTTTACATTATTTATCCAATTAGGCTGTTTCACCCACATTCACTGATCCCCTCCCCATTTTTAATCTGTGTGTGCACCTGCAAGGACATGACCTATTTCTGGAGTGTTGAAAAGGAAACAGAAGACTGATTTGGTGATAAGGGGCGCTGAAATACACAAGAGTCACTTTATTTTATAGTATCGGCCAATAACTATTAATAACGAGGATTCATTTTAATTATTAATAACAGTATAACAACTGTTTTAGTGTATACAATCCTTTCCCGATTTTACTTTTTATTTATATATTTCATTTTTTTAAGTTTTGTTAATATTTTATAAACTCAATTAGCTTTCTTTAAAAAAAAATAACATGTAACAAAATTACAAAAAATGTTTATTTTATAATTAATTTTTATAAATATATATTTTTTAAATATATTTTATTTTAATCATTGTAATAAAATTAATATTTAGTTTTTTATTGTAAGAAAAGGAATATATATGCGCATATATATGTGTCATAGTAATGATGAATACAGTATTTTATTCCTATTCCATTTTTTATTAAAAAACTTTTGGCTTAATATTTTCATTGGTCTCTTATTTGTCTGTTAATCTCATTTTGGTCCTCAAGTTTTAAATTGTCTCAATTGGGTCATAATTTTTGTAAAAATGCACACATTTTATCCTAGCCGTTAAGTTGTCTCAAACGACGTTAATTGATGCTGGGATGAATTTTTTATTTTAGGCATAATTCCTCTTTTGGTCCTTATTTTTGTGTGAAAATCTCAGTTCGGTCCTCAAGTTTTGACTCAAGTCCTTATGAAATGCAAACATTTTACAACATTTTACTCCACCTGTTAAGTGTATTGAGACGGCGTTAACTTTGAACTAAGCTGTAATTTTTTTTTATGTTTTAAAATCATTAAATCCACGTGGCTATAGTCTTTCTTTTTCCTTCCAACACAGTTCACTCATTCCTCTACCCTCAAACCCCCCGACTCACACCTTTTCTCCCTTTCAAACTAAAAAATGTCGTCGTTGTCGACAGTTCAAAAATTATGACTCAATTAAGACAGTTCAAAACTTGAGGACCGAACTGAGATTTTCACACAAAAATAAGGACCAAAAGAGGAATTAAGCCTAAAATAAAAAATTCATCCCAACATCAATTAACGCTGTTTGAGACAACTTAACGGTTAGGGTAAAATGTGTGCATTTTTAAAAAAATTATGTCCCAATTGAGACAATTTAAAACTTGAGGACCAAAATGAGATTGACAGACAAATAAGAGGACCAATGGAAGTATTAAGCCAAAACTTTTTTCAAAAACAATGAGTTAATAGGTTTTTCATTTGTATTCTACTTTTTTATTTTTATTTAATGTGGGATTTAGACTCATACTTGAATTCTTAATATTTACTTCATCATTTCAGATTTTATTTTTTGAAATACACTAAATCAATTCTAGAAACATTTTTCTGGAAAATACTCATCCACTTTTTTTTGGAAGATAATCACCCATTCCTATTCTGGATAAAATTTTCCGAAAGTTTTGATGGGTGCAGAAAGAAAATTGATAGGGTGCAGCCTAATGTTAAACCCAAACAAAGAAGTTTATATGAATGATATTTGGGTTAAGAAAAATAACGGGTGGTGCAAAGAGATCATGCAAATGACAAATCTGGACAAAGGTTTTTAAACATGTACAACATGGTCGATGTCTTAGTGGTTCCAAATTGAACGTGTACTTGGAAAATTGTTATTGGAGATGTAAATGAATTCAGTTGTTTATGAACTATTTGAATGTTATTCTTTAAATATTTAATCAAACTTGTTTATTTAATTGATTATTAATTAAACTAAGTTGACAATGACTTAAAAATGTTCGTCCAAGGTTGGTAAGTTCAAATTAACAACCTGTAAATCATTCATTTCTTTAAATTGCTGATGATGAATGTTAGACACATATTTTAATAAGTAGACAATGATATAGTATTTAAATGTTTATTAAATACTAAAATTGTCTAATTAAATAATAATTTAATAAAATTTCATTAATATAAAAAAATTATAAACTAGACATCCAAGCTACGTTTAAGGTTGCTTTTTGTAACATGTCTAGTTTAGTTTTTTTATTAGCATTTCAATGCTAATAAATATTCGTGCAGAAACATGGCAATTGTTTAAAAAGACAAAAACTTTAGAAAATACAAAAAACATCATGCCATGCCATGTTCTTTTGCTTTTGAAGGCGAACAACATGTCACGTTGAAATGAACCAACAAGGTGAATGAGTTTGAGCAGTTAATGTATGGAATCTTTTAAACAGATTATTACAAGGTTTGGTTCACAGTGCGAGTAGAAAGATATCTATCAGTAGATGAATTACTTTTTAACTGATACTTTACTTCTTCTGAAGACTGATTGAAAATAAGAGAAGTGAAAATTTGAACAATACATTACAGAAGACGTAATCTGATTGAAGTTTTGAAAATGTGAAAGAAAAAGTTGAACTGGGTTGGGACGTAAGGGACCTTAAACATCCTTAATGTTCCTGAAGAAGGCTTCCAACGTGCCTAATGTCAGTAGCCAGTGATGTAGGAAATCTTAGAAGTAGATATTGTATAATGAAAGGTTTGATTGGGGTGATAACAAGTTGTCTAGATTGTTGGGTGAATGGAACATATAATATGATGATTATGAAACCATATGAGTCACAGCATGTGTTGTTGTCTGAAAATTTGTCGTTAAGTAAAATGCTTACCCAACTCACTATCATGAGCGTTGTTAACGTACCATGGAATATGTCATCTTCACAAAGCCATTTTCAATCCAACCCATTATGCTGCTACACTCACATTTCTTACTTTATAGTTTTAACAAATTAAAGGGACCAAGGTTTGGTCCCCATTACGGATAGCAAGCACTTGAGCACCATGCACACTCCTCTTTTCTGTCATTTTCCTGTGCTGTACTTGATTTCTGTGCCTCACTTGTCCACAAACTCATCCCACATTTAGATCCTTCTCCGATTCTCACCTGCTGTCTACTTCAATGCCATGCACGTTTGTGCCACCATCATGTGATCTTAGCTCAATAATGTTTGTCCCCTTCGTATGCCTTTGCCATTCCACCATCGGGATCATAACCAATCAATATTTAGGATTTCCATGAAAGGGATGCTGCATCTTGTTGAGTGCCTGATTGTGATGTGTCTCAGATGGTCAAAGAGGTTAAAGTGCTACAAGATTCATGCCACCGCCACCGCTGTGCCATCAGTGTTGGAAAGTGATAGAATTTTAACAGGACCATTTGTTGCCCTCAAAAAAACTTTTTTTTTTTTATTGTTAATAATATCCCATTTTGCACCTAGAAAATTGCTTGAGTAAAGCTAACTCTTGTTTACTTGCGTGACCTCAAGGCAATACATCTTGATGCAAAGAGGTTCAGTTTCAGCCTGATAGCAATGTTTTTTTTTGGTAGTTGCTTAAATCTACTGCTACGTAAGGAGGTGTGGGCATTGACATGCATTGTTGTTGATTCTTTGGAGGAAAAGTTGGCTTCAATAAATTAAAAAGGATGAGCATAGGTTCATCCATTTCAATATCGTTCCTGTATTTGTCTCTGTCATTTTCCTTAGTAACATTCATAAAGACAAGAAGATACATTCTTGAATTGGAAAGGAAAGAGGGGGTAGGGATGATACACAAACTATACTATGGTCAAAGCAAAAATGCCAATAATTATAATGGGTATATGGCTAATAATCCTGTAGCTGGTAATATCATTTGAATGGCTAGCCTTCTCTTTCATCATCTTTTGGTCTTGTTGAAGAACTTGAACCTGAGGCCATTCCAATGACTTGGGTGTGTGTGAACCTTTGCAACTGAATCATGCGTGCATAAATCCCATCCGGGTGATTTTTCAACAACTGTGAATGGGAGCCTTGCTCAGCCACTTTTCCATCATCAATCACAGCAATCAGATTGGCATTCCTTATAGTTGATAGCCTGTGTGCAACAATGATGGTTGTTTTTCCAGAGGAGGCACGGTCTAGAGCCTCCTGAACCGACCTCTCAGATTCAGCATCAAGTGCACTTGTGGCCTCATCAAGAAGCATAAGCTCAGCTTTCCTCACAAAAGCTCGAGCAACTGCTATTCTTTGCTTTTGTCCTCCCGATAGCTGAACACCTCTCTCCCCAACAAATGTTTTGTATCCATCAGGCAAAGCAGATATGAACTTGTGTGCATCGGCAAGAGTTGCAGCTTCAATTATCTCAGCTTCACTGGCTGACTCATGCCCATAAGCAATGTTTTCATAAATTGTAGTAGCAAACAAGCATGGCTCCTGAGGTACCACTGAAATGTGCCTTCTTAAGGACTTCAGATTGTATTTCCTTATGTCCTTTCCATCAATCATGACCCGACCAGATGTTGGATCATAGAATCTCTGTATAAGTGCAATAACTGAGCTCTTACCACAGCCACTAGGTCCTACAAGAGCAAGAGTTTTGCCGGCCCTTGCACGAAGACTGAGGTCTCGAAAAACTGGCATGTCAGGGCGAGTTGGATAGAAAAAATCTACATGCTTAAGTTCAACTTCACCACGGAGACGATCAGGAAAAGGAGTGGCATCTTGATCATCGGGTTCAATTTCAGTCCTACGGTCAAGGAGTTCAAAGACTGACCTCATGGCTCGGCCTCCTTTGATAAAGTCAGGAGCAAGTGTTAAAGTTTCAGCAGCACCGTTTGCAGAAACCATTAGGACCATAAAAACTCGGATTGTTTTAGAGAAGTCAGAGATGCCATGCTTCACTAGCCAAGAAGCATACCAAAGACCAAGTGCATAGGAAGCATAAAGTGCAAACTGAGCCACACCATATCCACTTCCAGAAATTTGTCCTTTCCAAAAGCAACGCTTTAGTGGAGCCTGGAGATTGGAGGTGAAAAGACCCACAATTTTTCTTTCTGAATTGAAGGCTGCAACAGTCCTTACATTGGCTATAGCTTCTCCTGCAAGTTGTGTAGCCTTCGCATGAGCAGCTTCCAGGTCACCAGAGAAACCAGTCATGAACATTTTCTGTACAACACACAAAATAATACAAATGAAAACACAGAATTGAATCACAAAGAGTGTCAACAAAGAAATGAACAAAAAACAAACCTGCAAAACAGTGGCTGCAACAACAATAGGGAAGACAGCTATGAGGACAAGGGCAAGGCGCCACTGCAACACAAAGCCTGCAGTACAGGCAACTAGCATAAGTGCAGTGTTCTGCACAATTACTGAAATTCGATCTCCAATGGCTGATCTGACATTGTTGGCATCAAGAGCCAGCCTTGCGGCAATCCTGGCACTCTCATTTTCCTCCTGATCAAACCACGCCATTTCATTTTTTAGCACTGCCGTAAGCATTTTCTCCCTCACACGTTTGGTAAGATTTTCCCCAACAATGTCCCAGAAGAAATGTTGCAGTGTGTTGAAGAGAAGTGCGGTTGATGAAAGTCCAATCAACAAGTAACAGTACTTTTCTATTTCACGGATCATGTATCTGTGGTCTGGATTGTAATACACACTGAGGACAGCACTAAGAACATAAGCAAAGAAGGCACTGAGAGATCCACAAATAACAGATCCTATAGAGCCAATTAAAGCATAAAGCCATTCGGGAGAGTTCATTTTTGCAAGTCTCCAGAAGGAACTAGCTTGCTCCTTGAAAGCCAGCTTTTCAAGCCTGTAATTTGAATGTGATGCATCTAAGGACAGACTAAAATCAGATGTAGAGAAATCAGACAGCCTACGCGAGTATGGTGACCGTCCGTAAGAAGAATTCCTAGCAATTATTGGTGAGCTGACAGAGTTTCTGGCACTTGAAGGCCTGCAAATGAAAATTTAGTGGCCAAATGATGAATAATCTTTCATAAACTATGAAAATTAACTTCAATCAGTTTTTTCAAAGAATGCCAATGCTGAATATTAGTGAAAGCTACCTTGCACTGCTCTTTCTGGCATTACTCATGGCTGTTTCATGAGCCATCTCCTGCATCTTTATAAGCTTGGCATAGACTCCATTTTCACCTTTTGAGAACAGCTCATCATGAGTCCCAATTTCAGAAACACTTCCTTGCTGAAGAACAGCAACAAGATCAGCTTTGCGAATTGTGGAGAGGCGATGGGCAATGACAAGAGTTGTTCTGCCAATCATGAACCGGTCAAGGGCTTCTTGCACCAGTTTTTCTGACTCTGAGTCCAATGCACTTGTTGCTTCATCTAGGAGAAGAATTGCAGGGTTTTTCAGCATTGCCCTTGCTATTGCTATTCTCTGTTTTTGCCCTCCAGAAAGTTGCAGCCCTCTTTCTCCAACCTGCCAACACATTACATTTTAACTTCATCAGACATCAGTCTAACAATTTTTCATTTTCAAAGCCTATGTTTAGATTGATAAAAAGAGGTGGAGTGAAATAAAATAAAATGAAACGATATTATTTGACAATGTTTGGCATGTTTAAGACAAATGAAATGGAATGGAATCTACTAAAATGTATTCTAATTCATTTCATACAATATCTCTTTATATTTCTTCCACAAATTCCCAGCCATTGGACGGAAACAACAACTCCATTATTCTCTTACCATTTCATCCACTTCCAGAACAAGTGAAGGAAAACTTTACCTGGATCTATCTATCTATCTATCATAAAATAATCAAGCAATTGAATTGTATTTTCATTCAATTCAGTTAAACTTTCATCCTACTCCACTCATCATTTTATTTCCAAACAGAGGTTAAGACTCTTGTTCCTTGGTGGGGAATAAGGTTACTCTCAATGAAAAAGTCCAGGACTAAAATTGTGAATATACTACCTCTTACTGTTTCATCATCTTTAAGTTATATTATATGATTCCTTCTTTCAGTCAACGATAATTAGTTTATTAAGAGTCCTATCCATAAGTTATACATACTCTTGTGAAGTCTAATTGAGAAGAATTTTCATGGTCTTCATTTTTTGTTATATCCCGAGTATTTCCAGGTTGGTCGGTTGTCACGTCCTTATTTAAGAATGAACATGCACGTTGACAGAAGCATGTTACCCTCTTTGCCTTTTTGAGATGCAAGGCATGAACATGCACTTCCTGGCTTTGACATCTGAACAAATCTTATTTTTATTTTTTTAAATGAAGATGAGGTCTTTTTTTGACCAAATAAATGTAAATAGTCCAGACAATACTCTATTTGTGTGGTGCTCCAATTGTAACAATTCTGGGGGTACATACATTTATATTTTATTATCCACTTTTTCTATTTTGCAATTTATATTTTATAATAAAAAGTGACTGATAAGTGAGAACCGTGGAAACAATCAAATGCTTCCTTTGTAGTTCCACACCAAAGATTCAAAAATTCAATGATGTGGACTGGCTAAAAAGGCCATCATCAATCATCATTGCACACGCAATTACTGAAGCCATTTTCATTAAACATAGATGGCTAACCTGGGTTTCATAGCCTTCAGGAAGTTTAATGATGAAGGAATGCGCATTAGCAACCCTAGCAGCTTCTTCAATCTCAACCTGGTTTGCATCAGGCCTACCCAACAGTATATTTTCTCGTATTGTGGTTGCAAACAAAGTTGGCTCTTGGCTCACTAATCCTATCTGCTGCCTCAACCATCTAAGCTTCAAAGTTTTAATGTCATGCCCATCTAATAGAACTTGTCCTGCACACATTTTTTTTTTCTCAATATTAAAACTTCAATCTCAAAAAGTCCAAACAAACTAGTCAAACTTTGCACAGCACACTGAAACTCTAATTTTGAAAGTTTACCTGAAGTTGGGTCGTAGAATCTCTCAATGAGGGAGACAACAGTGCTCTTACCAGAGCCGCTGCTACCCACGAGAGCTATGGTTTTGCCAGCAGGCACATTCAAGGAGAAATCATTGAGGATCCGAACCTCTGGCCTAGATGGGTAAAAAAAGTCTACATTTTTCAGTTCCACAAGTCCAGTAACAGTCTCTAGTTCAATGCCAGATTCGCTATTTCGATCAATACTCGGCTTGTGATCAATTATACGGAAAATCTTTGCAGCAGCTACTCTGGCCTTCGTAAATGCAGCCATGCTTGGTGCAGATTGCCCCAAACCCCTGTGTGTACAACAATCAAATCCTTAAACATGTTACTAAATGAATGGTTGTTCAATGGCCATAACACAAAAATGCACAGGAGTACTAGGACTCACAATCCACCGATCATAACAGCAAACATGGTTGCAATGGCAAGTCCTCCATTGGTGGCATGGTGTCTAACAAGATAACCTCCATACCACAGCAGAAGCGCATAACAGCAGAAAACAACAAAGTAGGTGGCCCCCAATCCCATTCCCTTTGCAAACCCAGTTTTGTAACCAAGCTTCTGTGCAACCCTCAAGGCTGATGAATAGGCCTGTAATGCTCTGGACTCCCCGACGAAGGCCAGCACCACTCGGATTTGTGCAACCGTCTGCAATGCAAAAACAATGAGAGAAGTAATGTAATGCTGATTCAAATCAAATTCAATAAACAAAGTTTCTCAACTTTGTTCTACTCTTAAGTCTTACCTGTTCCACAATGTTGCCAGCTTGAGCAAGAGCTTCCTGGCTCTTGCCAGAGAGCTTGGCCAAGGTGGTGGTGTGAATGCCTCCAATCACAGCTATCATAGGAACAACAGCAAGAGTGACAAGAGCCAATTGCCACACAGCAGTGAAACCCACAACAAAGCCAGAAACAAACGTAGCCATGTAGTGAATGAAATTCCCCAACTGCACATCAACCACCAACCATCAAAAAAAGAAAAAAAAAAAAAACTTGCTCAAATCTAATAGCAAAGCCAAACAAAGTAAAAGAATTCTTCAACTTGCTACCGCACCTTCTCACTAATGGCATCCTGGACCATGACAGCATCGCTGTTGATGGCGAAAACAACATCGGAAGTCCGCACATCAGTGTCGAAGAACTGAATGTCCTGGTTCAACGCAGTCTCCAGATACTTGATTCTCATCTTGGTGGATTGACGCTCCCCACTCCACATCCAACACGAAATCTCTGCAACAACTCAAAACCCATCAATGAAAATTCAAAGCCAAAAACCAGAAACAAAACATAGAGACGCAATTCAATTCAACTCACTCACCTGCCCAGGATGATGCCCATATTGCAGCCCCCACCACCAGGAAGTAAAATGCATACTGCAAAAATATCACACAACACAACTCATTCACATCAACTCCAACAACAACAAAAAACAGCCAACTCTAACAATACTCCCGAGTTTCGTTTGTGATGGTTGTTATGTTTAATTGTTACCTTAACCACTTCCTGAGTCATCTTGTCCACATCATTAGCATTGGAGCCAAAGGAATTGACAAGATCCGCAAAGAAGCGAAGAAAGATAGGCAGTGAACAGCCGTGCACAACTGCTCCAACCGTTCCAATTCCCATGAGAACATAATCCAACCCATCAGCGAATCTGAAAAGCTCTCCGAACCCAACAGAGGGAACACTCTCTGCCTTCTCCCCACCAATGGAACCACCGTTCATAGTAACCGCAGCAGAAGCAGCAGCAGAAGCAGCAGCATCTTTGTTGGGTTGTTCACGAGCAGTCTCCATTTCCCTTGGAACTTGGTCTTGTTGTTGTTGTAGTTGTGAAGTTGCAGCATCAGGAACAAGCTCAAGGCCTTGCATTTCTGACCATTTCCACTGCTCTATGGTTTTTATCTCCTCAGAATCTTTTGACATTTGCAGAATTGTTTATGCACACTTCCCACCCTCCCCTCTCTACTTTATTGTCTCACTCTACCACTCCTAACTCATGCTAGTACTGCTAACCAACTCTTCTGGTCTCTCGTAATCTCTCTTTCTCTATTATTTATTATTATTGGTGGAACTATTTTGATCTGGCTAAAGCTTCTTAATTTCACTCATTTTATTCTTCATTCTTCTCGTTGTTCGTCCCAGGGACTTATGGGCACATTCCTTCCTTCCTTCCTAGATTTTCTTCTTCTTGAGTTGAGTCGAGTTTAGTGAGTGTTAAGTTAAGTGGGTTAACGTGGAGTTTTCCTGTAAAAAATACCGAAAGTGACACATGGTGAGAACCTAGACAGAGAAAAGTTTCGAGACATTCATTGAGATGATGAGATAGATAGAGAGAGAGAGAGAGTTTTGAATTTCCACCCGACAATCAACACTGTTCTCACTAAACTTCGAGAACAATTTTTGACTCTATCATATGCAATACAGAACAGGATTATAGTATTATTCTTGTACGTATTTTTCACATTTTCACTTTTAGAATAACAATAGCTTTCACACGTTAAAGTCCCTCACCGTTTAAATCTTTTTATTAGATCTGTAAATTTAAAATGTTATCATCTTTTATATTTCTCTGATGCTTAAAGTTAATAAAACTGCCACAATTAATTTTTAACGATTTTAAACTGCATTTCAGTTTAACTCCAATATTCAACCATTATCTTTTTGCAAATTTAATGACTTGTGTTGTGTAGTTCATGTTTGTCAAATTCCACTTTTATCCCTTTTCATGTTACCCTTCTTTTAATTTAAAAGTAGTTTTTTTAACATGGTTCCTTTTCTTAATGGAATAATTTCCTGGTCAAAAAAATAATTAGCAGGATGCCCAGCTTATTCTTGAAGTTAATAATTTACAAAAATTAAAACTAAAAAATGGCACAAGGAAATTTATAGCTACTTGTCCCAATCAGAACCCAGGAGTCTGCTTTGCACCTTTGTCACATCTCCTCTCTTTGTGCGCCACTTTTCTCTACTCCAACCCACAAAACCTAAAAAAAGGAAGAAAAGAAAGCACGTCACATAAAAGAACAGCCATTTTTTTTCAAGAATAAAGCATTTATGCACATGATCTACCACCAATTATTTTTATGCTTTCTACTCAGATAAATAAATTTAAAAGGGTGTTGGTTTTAAAATCTATGTGCAAAAAATAAATAAAAATGATTGGATATTGATACTTAGACAACATTTTTTGATAATATTTAAACATTATGTACGTGTCATTTTGTGATTTATGATATTTATAATTATTATTATTGATTGTAAAATAATTTTGAACCAATCAACATCTAAATAATATTTAAATATTATAAAAGACATTATCTTAAGTATTATTATCTAAAATGGTGAACCGGAAACGTGTTTGTTCTTAGGCTGCAAACCTAAATATTTGCAGTAACATTAAAACCATGAAACATTTTAGGAATCTTATGTACTGAAGATGAAGAAAGCCAAGTACTTGCACCACATCTGTCAGGCAATCCTCAACGTATCTGGGGATTCCTCCAATTTTTCAGAATTGTATAGTGAAAAAGACAGCAAATAATGATTTTTTAAGTGGGAACTATATCTTGTAGTAGAGTTTAATTAAAATATTAGGAATTTAGGACCATTATTATTATTTTTTTTCACATTTTGAATCTTCAAATAGCAAAATTAACGTCTACTCCATCAAAGACTATAAAGTAAAGCAGCATCTTACAATTACATCACGCTCTGAGTTTGATTAAGATCAGCAACAACAGCAACAGCAGGGTCAGCTCCTCTTTTTAGCTTAAAAACAATAACGTGTCTGAACTTCTGACACTGTTAAATTCCTTTTAGCTTTTGAGTCTCTTTTCCTTTTTTTTCCCAATTGCAATTAGTGACATGACATTTTGGCAAGGCAATAATTAGACCAATATAATATTAATATACACAATAACAGATTTTCTTTTCTATTTTTTTTTTAAGATTGACGTGAAACCGAAGGAAACCAAACCAGTAAGGAAGAATGGCTGAACATATTGGTATTATTGTAAAGAAAAGAGGAAAAAATAGAAAGGGGTATGTTGGATTTCTCTGTTTTCTTCTTTTTCACGCTTACCGTACAGTGTTGTTTGTGGTGGAACCAGAAAAAGAGTGAGGAATTGTAAAGAGCATCATCTCACCATTGAAGTTCCTTCTACAAAATTTTAATGGTAATTCCTTTTCTCTTGTGTTTGCATATTTACTATGCTATACTGCAGTTCTGTAGTTAATGCATTGTGTAATTAATTTTGGTTGTACTAATGAAAAGCTTCTCACTTATTTAATTCAGATTTCATAATGAAAAAACATTCACAGTTAATGAAATAAAACAATAAAATTTATTTCACACTTTATTGCCTTTTTACTGTTTATTTTATTCCATTTCGGACAATTATTAATAAATAGTTCAATTCTGTCTCTCATTTTAAAATATATCTAATTTATTTATTTTGTGTTAAAATTTATATAAATTGGGGAAGTTAATTACCAACACTTTTAAAATTCACCAAAAAAGTTGTAACCGATAGTAACATTGCTATGTCAATTTACACTACACAGAAAATATAAAATGAAATTGATTTAAAAAAAAATCAGAGATTAAATTTCTTTGATGCTTAATATCGTGACAAAATTTAATTTAATATAATAAACAATAAGGAAAAAAAAAAGGTAAGCCTTTAGTTTAGATATTATTAATAATATTGAAAATTATACACTATTATTTGGTAATAAAATATTCATAAAATTAAATTCCCAAACTTAAAGTTTATGTTAATGCGCGAGAAAAATCTTATAATCAAAGACTAAAATATAAAATTGACAAAATATAAAGAATTAAAAAAAAAGGTAGTGAGAAAACTAGTTCCCACTCAAATTGTAAGTTTTACATTATGACTCGATCTTAAATATACTAAATTTATTCACTTTTGTAATAATTGTAATAAAAGTCATACACTAGGATGATATTTAACCTCTTAAATGGATAATTAAATCTATTCACATATAGTGACATGCATGTGTAATGTTATTAGACTTGAGAAAATTTAAGTGTTAGTGTAACTTCTATATTAGATATAATAAAAAAGTTGAATATTTTATAAAATAAAACACTAATAAATTAATTATTTTGGATATTATTTTTTATATGAATTGAAATATTAAATCTATTTAATAAATCTATCTGTTAATTGAATTTTAAATTAGGATATATTCTAACTCATATTTTGATATTATGTTAAAAAATAAATTTTAGATTTAATTTAATTTTAAAAATTAATTTATAAGATAAAATTTATATTTATTTATATATTTTAAACTGACTTTATTATTAATTGACGTAGAAGTTTTAACAGTTTAAAAAAAAAAAAACTTATCATGAAAAAGAAAAAATAATGTGAACGGTTGAGATAAGATATGGCAATGACATAGTGATACAAAGAGGGTTGAAAAAAGTGTATGAATGTGAGTAGGAATACGTAGAGAGAGATGTAGATGTAACAGCTTATGTGTATATAAATGGAACGTGGAAGACTGCAACTGAAACCGGAAAGTCGTAAAATGCAAACTGCTTTGCTTTTTTTTCTCTTTAACTTCTTCCCAACGCCATGCATAAATCCTCTATCTGCTACAACTTATTTACTTCCTCTTTTAAAATAATAGTTCAAAATGACTTCAATTTTCTCTTTTAATTTTAATTCAATCTGAATTAAGTAATGAATTTAATAATTGGATGATGTTGGATGGTATACTCACTTTCATGAATGGAAGAGTACTATGCACTGAGTTGGTAACCTCAATTCCATAAATAAATTTTAACAGCTTTATTAGATAATAACAATAATCAATTCCATTTTTTACTCAATCATGAGATTGGAAATTTTCAAACAGACACTTCAATGTTTTAAATAAGATTCACCTGCCATTATCTCCCACATTTTTATAGGTGGTTCTCTGTTTTGACTATGACTTATGGTAGTCATAAAGAAGAATGAAAGTTAGTTAGTTCAGTAGTTTATTTTCAAATTAATCAATACATGGCTTTAAGTGAGAGAGAGTGATAACATTATGCATTAAAATTTTGTAATAACTTTTCTCTTCCCATTGCCTTTGGATAAAAAATACTTTAGTTTACATTTTGAATGATAGCCAGAAATCTTAAATGGCATATAGGGTTCATAAAATATATGATTCGATTGCCCCAAAATGAGAAAATGAAAGATATTATAAGGTGTTCGAAGTTTAAATTGAGGATTATGTGATTTGGGCCCACTAATAGAGAGGATGAAGATTCTTAAGAGGTAGGATTTGTAGGACACAGAAAAGAAAGGGGAAACATATTAATATAGTATGGTGAAGAATTCCACTTTGAGAACAATTTGATCAATCAATTCCTTGTCTTGAGCGTTACATAAGAAATAAAATAGGGTTTGATGATAGAGGTATGGCCCTCCCCATTCATACAAGAAGTTCAACATCCAATGAGAATGAAATAAAATAAAGGGAAAAGTCAAATAAATTTCCACATTGTTTGTTAAAAGATTAGGTGAAAAGAAAAAGGGGTCGGTGATCAAACTTCCATAAAAAAAGTAAACTAATTAACACACCACAATGATATTTTATTCTCTCATAATGAGCCAAGTTTGGGGAGAGAGAATTACATTGAATTGAAAAGGTCAAAAAGGGTTAATAGAGAGAGAGGTAAACTATGATGGCTGGAAGGCCTAAGGGTGATGTCCATAATTGATTTTTGCATACTTATGCCATAGATTAGACCATTAAAGTTAACCCAAATACAACAAATACTCAAGTATCCACTCAAATACTTCTCTCAAAAGTGGTGTTTTGTGACACTAATTATGCCATTCCATTGTCTTTCTTGTGGCTGGCAGTGCACAAATTGTGTATATTTAAACCATCAAAAAGAGATCATGTGATCTTAATTATTAAGTTATGTTCATTCCATGCCTTCCATACACAACTTCTCTCACAAGGTGCATCCTAACCACTGAACCAGTGACAGCAGTTCCTGGTCCCACACCGAATTCTACCATTTTCTTAATCTTTCTAGACAACTTTTTATTCAATTTTCAACTTAGCAGTCCACTATTGAATACCATGAATTTGTAATTTGTAATAGTCTTCTGAAATATTTTTGTTTTGACAATTAAAAACAATTTTGATTAAAAAAGATTCTTTAAGATTTATGAATTACATGAACCATGATTGCAAGCCTCATATGTATTATTTATTTGATGAATAGTAGTACATCAATTACATCCAAGTTGAAAAACAAGAGTAGTATAGCAGAAGGCAACAACTTTAGCAGAGCCTTTTCCATTTCTTGAGCAGTGCAAAGCAGAGTTGAAATCTCATCGATGACTAAATTAACATAATGTCTGAAAAGGGATAATATGTGTTAATTATATGTTTTGTCAGCTTAGGGATGACTTATCAACATTTCCATGCACCCCTATTCAATGCTTCTATATATTTCATCATACATACCATTTATTTCTTTTTAATATGTATTTAATCTCAAATTTACACCCTCATTCACATATTAAATTTTAAAGATAAAGAGTGTAGAGTATCTGAAAAAATTTAAAAGGCAATACTTAACATTAGTAAAAACATGGGTTTAATTTATACATAAAATTAACATAACTTTTAATTCAAAATTTCCTAATTTATATACTTATATTTTTAATTCAAAATTTTAAGATAATCAATTTATGAGTATTTTGGTTTTATATATAATTCAACTTTTTTATTTTTATTCAAAGAGAGATTGTAAAATTTTTTAGTATGGAGTTAAAAGAGAAAATGTGAAAAATTTTAGTTAGTAGTTAAGAGTGAAATATACGTACAACTTATAATTATATTAACTTAGTTAGAATACTGAACTTGTACGCGAGTTTAAGTCTTTTGTTTATTGACTTTAAAAAATAAAGGCAAAATATAATTTATAAGTTTAATACTTATATTTACAACTTATAGTATGGGGGAGATGATTGGTCGGTCGAGTCTAGGATAAAGGCAATAAAGGATCGATCGGTCAGGAGAGTCGATGAAGTGATTATATGACTGAGCGGTGAACAAGCATTGAAAACAGTATTGAAAAGTAATTAATGACCTTAATAAGCGATAACCTTAATAAGCGAATATTACATAAAGGAAAACAAAAGATACCATAGTCACAGGCAGTTAATGCTAATTATTGAGCCTAATGCCTATAAATACAGATTTAACAACTAGGTAAAGCACTTTTGGTCTGATTACATTCACTTTGATCTCCTTGTGACCTAGCTGAAGATCGAAGTGTTCAGTCTTAGACCCCATAACCGAAACACCACTAAAATTAGAGAATTATTGTGTATGAGTGCTTCTCACTTCTCTTTTTTTATGAATCAAAGTTTCAGAGTGTAAGATCGAAATCAATATTTATTGTCTAAATAATAGTTCAAATTGTGTCTTTTATCTTAAGTTCGTTATAGTCGCTCGTCTAATACCATTCAGTGAACACTTGCAAAATGTATTCGGATATCAAAGTCAGTTCAACTTTTGACAATTCAAATATTAATGGCGTAATATGTACAATTACTTATCCCCTTACTTCAAACCTATATTTATAAATTTCAGAATGAATATTTGATTAACAATAACCTAATTACGACTCAATTAGTAGTAATCATATTTTACCTTAAGTTGTTCAACAGTAAAGTTAATCTTCCTTTCAATTGACCATTCCATCCAATTTTATTATTCTCTGATCACAAGAATAATAGTTCATGAAAGTATTTGATTAATGATTGATATTACTAACCAAATAGTCATAAGGTATAATAAATATTTATTTTAAAATTATTTCTACTAATTTTAAAATAAATGTGATTTCTGTTTCATTCTATCTAGTCTCTCAATTAAGAAAAATCATGAAAATAACATATTAGAAGTTGATGATTATTCTTTTTATATTTTAAGATTATGAAACAAGCAACCGATACTTGAAAGAAAAAAGAAAGTAATACATGTATATAAGTTTACTGTTGGAAAATGGTAAGAGCCTTATTCTTTTTTCGTAACTACTCCATTGAAATTCCAGTTGAAAGGAATGTTATATTTTTTTTTTCCTGAGTAACAGCTCCATTGAAGTTACAACAAAAAGGAAAATAAAATATATACATAAAAGTTTCCCGTTTAACAACTATGTCTTTCCAAAAGGAGTTTCTTAAAATTACAAATTTAACATTTATATTCACAGTTAAAATGAAAACATATTTATCAACCAGTATTTTGGAGGTTACATTTCTTTCAATAAAGTTTCTTGATAAAATTTGGCGATTTCTTATAACAAAGTATCAACATATGGATGGCAAGGTGGGTTTTCCCAACTAGTGAACTGGTCAGTTAAACTTTTTTATTTATCATAACTAAAATAAAAGTTATAATTTATTATATTCTTTAAATGACATAAATACATAAATATCTTATAATTTAAATTATAAAAACGTATAAATTATAAGGTCTGAGATATTGTAAAACTCATCCCATAATAGCCACTTATTATTTTAATATATAATTCGAATCTAGACTTAGGCAACCAAGTCAAAATTCTGATATGTACATAAACATATTTCCTTTTGTTTATCGTCCAAATTCTGATATTTTTTCTCTGCCTAGGAATGCGAATTTGGTTACAGAGGGTTGATGATTTGTGTTTAATAAGAATGTGTTCCCACCATAGACGATTGTTTTATGATTTTGAAGTGAGAGCAGACAATAACCTCGTTTGTGGTGTAATATTTTTTGTGCTGTCCTCTCATGTTCTTGTTCGATTTTCTCAAGAGTTGACAAGCATAGAGGTGTTTGAAAATCCCAAGTTCCCAACCTGGCCATCTCACTGCAGAATTGTCCAAACTCTCAACAACCATGCATGACTTTCCAAACCCCTCTTTTTGATAACTTACTCACTAATTTATATATGTTCTCTCATATCAGAAGCAACTTTTGCCTTTAAAATTCTTTTTCAACCTTTTCTTTGATTAAAGCGCTACCTAATAATGGCAAATAATGTCAAAATCCCAGCAATTATCAGTGCCAAATCTTGTCATCAACACTTGGATATTTTGTAGCCAAAATTTCCACCAACAGACATGCATGGACATCCTTGTGACAAGCTGATATCTTAGTTGTTCTTAATTTTATTATATAAATTAATGATAGTGATAAATATACACTAGTAATATTTTATTGTAATAGCTTATATTATATATAATTGTAAAAAAGATGAAAAGTTTGAGTACATATATTCCCTAGCTACACAAGTAGGAAACTGAGGTCATGTTACAACTAGGAATATTCTCTTTATATATAATTTTTAAAACTTGTATGGATATAAATGATCCGTGCATATGAATGATCACACTTTTCTAAAGAATACCATGTTCTTAGAATTAATATAACGTTGGTGTGTTTAAGAAGGTGAAATAATCGAGATATGGTGACATTTGAGTCTCTCTTTCGACGAGTGCTTCTAGGTTGTCCACATCTTTGTCTAAAGAAATCTCTGGGCACTTACTTAGTGGTTGAGTGGTCATTTTAAAGGTGAATATCAAGAAAAACTTTAAAATCTTTCTTTCTTTCTTTGTTTTCCCTAAAATTTTAAGCATCTTATCATTTTCTTTATTTACTAAATATTGATTTCAAATATCTACTTCCTTTATTTAGATTAATTCATTTAATTGTTTTAAATTTTAAAGCCTTAATTTGGATAGGGTAATTTAATTTCTACTCTATATATTAATTTTAAATATATAAGGTATATAGATGCGAGACACTAGAGAATATAAATATCTTTAAACACTTTAAATTTCTTACATAAGTGGAATACCTTCTAAGAAAATTTTAAGTTATCCAAATTTGAGCATTATTTTCAATGAATATGATCAAGTTTTTTTTTTTTTTTACAAAATATAGTTTTTTCACATAAAATTTAACATAATTCTTATTTAATGTGAAAATAAATATTTTATTTACATTTTTTACTTGAAAGTGAAACAAGTCATCGTTTAACTACTACTTATACTTCATCTTTTTTATCATAGGCTTTTTCATACAAATCAAAGAAATTATGGATTCTCTTTTTTTTAAGTGTCGTTTAAGGTTCATTTTAGAAAGGAAGAAATATAATAATTTTTTTCCTTTAATGAAATATGTATAATATTTTTTATTTTACTTTTTTTTTATTTCTATATCATAATAATTGAATATTCCTAAATTAATTAAAAATTAGGTAAAAAGTAAGTGCATAGATCCATAATTAATATTGCGTTGACTTTCAAAGATTACATTTAAATAAATATTTATAATTAAATAAAAAGAAATCTTTGAAAAATACGTAAAGATATTGTTGTAAAAAACGAACAACACAAAAGTAGAACTGTCAGAAATCATAAACTAGTCCAATTGGATAAGGTAGATATTGATGAAAAAGAGAAAGGGTAGTAACTCATTGGTGAATGAAGGTACTTTTTACCAATAATGAATATATAATTTAATCTTGGTATTAAAAAGAAGAAAGTAATGCAACGTAAGTTGGTTTCACTATCACAAGCAGAGGAATATTCCAGCTTGTTCTTCTGAGTTGCCTCAAAAGATATAAATCCACCAAAGGGTCACTGAAAAAAGGAGTGATTTTTAAACTATGATACAAACTGAAGATCTTCATCTCACTAACATATTGAAGCTTCCATGCCCTCTTATTCCTGAGCTGCCAAAAACACAATAAAGCAGATACAATGATAAAAGAAAATTGATTACAAAAACATTATTACCAACTGATTCCCTCCATTTGTCAGCATATGCAAATGCTTCATCTTAAAGTACCTCAACCTTCCCTTTAGTGTCTGTAACAACATATTTTTCCAGCTTGCTTATGATAGCCTCATATGCTAACTCTATCATTTGCTTCCCATTAGGTTTTTTCATCTGTCTTTCAAATAATTCAGAAACCCTTTTGTGGATTCCTATAGTTAAGAATCAAACAAAGGTCTTCCTTTTTGTGTAACAGGTATCCTCATACTGAGAAAAATCCTACCTAAGATATTTCATTCTTCCTAAAGTGGTCTACCCACGATACAGAAGAAGTGGCGAAGCCACATGGCTCCTCAGGTATCTTATTTAATTCCTGCCTGCAAGTACAGGTGTTTGATTTTATGGGATGTTTAAAATTTAAATTGCTTTATTGCTGCACATGTCTGTCCTTCTAATTTAAGGTTGTCTAATTTCAAAGAATAGTTATGGTATGATAATTAATTAATTTGGATTTGTAGGTGCTAATGTACAAGTTCTATTTTGCTGGATGCAAGTTTCACGGTTATCTGTCAACATGGAAAAAAGTAAATTTATGTCATTAATTAATTTGAATAGCGAACACGTGAATAAAGTTTTGATGTTTAAGATGTTGACTCAAATAAAACCCAGCTTAAGTGTCTAATAATATAGTGGTATATGTATGCATGGAAATATAATTAATTAAAGAGTTGGTTTGAAATCCCATACTTTATATATGTTTGGTGGAAAAAAAGGTTGAGGGAAGGAGAATCTTCTCTTGTTGATGATAAGGGTTGGTTAGTAGGAGTTGAAAAAGAGACTTATTGAGATGAAGTGAAGAAGGTTAAAAAGTATATATATAATTGGTGGCATTGGTTGGTGAAGTGAGGGCAAAGGGACAAAATAATTTGAAGATGAGAAAAGGTAGGGAAAAGAGTTGGGTGTGATCCAAGATGGCATAGTGGAGGTGTGAAGTGAATGTTGTTCGTTTTAATCATCAAAAACTATTTGTTTCATAGTGCCACTTGGTTTTAGTGTTCATTTGTCCATTTGCTTGTTTGCACTTCAAATAAAATAGTTAAATTTTTAATTTCATGCTTGAAATATATCATAAATACTTAATTCAAATTAATCATTAATAAAATATTCCATCAATTACTATTTGTTTTTTCAATAAAGAAATGTGATATAGTAGTGTTTAATATTTTGGTTGTCCATATTATCCCTTGGAATTAGGTGGATAAAACCAACTCTATTATTAAAAATTGTATTAAATAAAAAAGTAGTTTGTTTGAATTGAATTATTTTTTTCTTTTTACCAAACTGAACTAAATTGTACTAAAATTTGTTTTTTACTTTGACACACAATACAACTTTGAGATGAGCCAAAATACACCAAAGGTCGATATGGGTTATGTCGGAGCAAAAGTTAAAGGTTAACTTGACCTAAGTTCGACATGGGTTAGGCCGAACCAAAGGTCTGATAACGTTATTTTCTACCTTATATTGGTGTTAGGTTTTGAGAATAAAATCAATTTCTACATAATTTTTAACTTGTTTAATCTTCAAGTTTATCTTGTTTTTGCATTGTTTTGTAATTTGGTTATTTTATACATGTTTACCTCTAAATATTGTTGTTTAATGTGTTAAATAAGACAATATGAAGCAATTTTAATGAAGGAAAAAAAGCTAGAATTCAACTAAGCATAATTGATAATAAAAAAGACTTTTAGACAAATACTCATACCAGGAGCACTAGAATCACTTCAATGATGCAAACATGAAGAAATGACTCACCTGTAGGGTTATATTGCCATGGACCACCCGTGGACGACCAAAAAACAACAATTGGGATTCGGGCTAAGTTGTTGGGCGAGTTGATTGCTCGTTGTGCGAAAATGACATCCTGAACCTACAATACTCAATTTGTTGGGTGAAAATACGTTTCGCATAATGAGTTACAAGTCAGAGAACATCAATTTTTAAGTCTTGTTGGGCAAGAATTTATGTGAGTATGTCGGCCTTGATACACAAAAATGAGTATTTAATCATGTTCTCGTGAGAGTTTTGGGCATTCCTTATTTAACACAAATAGAATCACCTATGATGCTTGAGAGAGATTTTTGGAGGTTGTTTGGAGTGTTGGGAAGCTTTCCCCCTCCTCCTTAGGTTTCCTTCGTTATCCACGATGGTTTTCCACCTTTTGAGGTTGAGAGAAAGATGGAAATGCGGATGAGAGGCACGATTGAAAAGCTTGAAGTAGGTGTTAGGTGTCTTAGGAAAGAGTCTTTATCTTCTTTATGGTTTCAATTTCTTCTCTATCTCTTCAATTTGAAATCCCATGAAGAGTTATTTCTATTTGTTGATGTTAGATGTAAAATACTGAATTTTCTTGTGTAAAATTTTGTTTTTAATATACTTCAATTCAAGTTAGTTTTTTACTTCTATACTTAATGCTTAATGTGGATTGTTCCCATGCTTAATTTGAAATTCTTGAGGGGTTGAAAAATATCTTTATAATCTACACTTGAAATTGAATACCTAATGAATGCTTGTATATCTAGGAATAGAAATTGGTTCATTAGTAATCTTAGACTCTTGGAATTAATGCATGTTTTCACCTGATGAAGATTCAAGGGATTAAAACTTGATGAGTGATCATTGGCTCAAAGGTTATAGGAATAAGATTTGAGTATGTTGGTGAGTTTATTTTGACTTGAATATGAAATTTAGATGTTTATGGAAGCATGAAAATGAAGTGGATGGAATCTAATCTTGATAATTATAAATAATCTATGATAAATTTCTTGTTTCACACCAATTGTTTGATAAAAATACAAAAAGAGTGTCCATTGCGTTTTTGTGAACTTTGTTGTCTAATTTAGTGCAAGAGTTATTAAGTGTTGCAAAAGTTCCTTAGAAAAAAAACGTTATTTATCACTTGCTACATGCGACCAATGCAATTTTTGTGTACTTGGTTTTCAACTAACAAGGTTGAGATAGGTCGGGCAAGACCGAAGGTCGAGATGTGCAGACATGTGTCAAAGTTCGAGATGGGTCAGGTTGGGCCAAACGTTGAGATGAGTCGGGTCAGTCCAAAGGTTAAGACGAGTCAGGTTTTACAAAATGTCAAGACAGTTCGAGCCAAAATTCAATGATTTCGGTCGAGACATCCATCATTGAAACACTGTTAAATCGATTTTGACTGAAATTTGACCGAGTCAACCCCAGTTGAAAATCGACTTAATTTGACCGAGACCGTCAGGATTGAATCTCGGTCGGAACTGTCACAACCAAAAAATTGAACGCGTTAATCATGACCAAAAATCGTGGTCTTGGATGAATTTCAACAAGACATTCATTACCAAAACTTGGTTAAGTCAGTCTCAGCCAAAATTCAATCGAGTTGACTCTTATTAAAAATTGACTGAATTCAACCTAATCAATCATGACCAAAGTTTGATCGAGTTAAAAATAACCAAACTAAAATACAACTTTAATATTCTTAAACAAATAAAATATATAAAATGAAATAGTTTTGAGTTAATAACTAAATTACAACTTTAGAAATTTAATTCTTTAATAAATACTATTCAGCTTTTAATTTAAATAATTCATAACTTTTTATATAATATAATATAATTATTGATAATTTAATGTAATTCAATAAATATATATATATATATATATATATATATATATATATATAATACTTGAAATTCCTTCTTTAAAAGATGATTCAAAATTGGACATAATAAAGTCAAATACTTTTAACAATAAGTACAATTATCATCATATGTTAAAATAAATGATAATTATGCTTACGATCTTGTCATTGCTCATCAATGATAATTTTGTTTATATTATTCTTTCAATCCCATTTTTATTTTTGGCAAGAATTTAAACTTTTTATCTTGTACTCTCTTATTAGTAATTCTTTTTCTAGTTATTACTCCTTGACAATTTTGTTTGTATTCTTTTGCCTGATCCTATTTTTATTTTAGGAAAAAAGTAAAAATAAAATAAAATCTTATACTCTGTTAGTAATTTTTCTCATTCAAGATTTTAATACCTAAATTTTATAGTTGTTTTACATAAAACTTACTTGCTTGCTTTTGTTTCATCAATAATCAAATTAAACAAACACATTACAATTAACCAAATACATTATATAAGTACACAACAATACATTAATGAAATAATCAATAATGTTCTGTTCGTTTGAGGAAATAGTACTGTACATACGGATCGAGGAAGATGAAATTAAGAGATATTTCATGTTTGTATGCCCTCATTTAAACGTAACAACACGGAAATATTTGTGAGATTATTATTTATTTTCATCTCAAGGAATTTAAACACTTTTACTATATTAACCCTATACTTTTTAAATAACTTATTTGGTGATATTTTTGTCTATGTTTAATAAAAATAATAATAATAATAATTATTATTTTATATTACTTTTATAACTATAAAGTTTTTATAATCTTTAATTTTTACTAATTAAATAATTTTTTTATTTATCACATTCGTCAAATTTTATCTTAATTTTTACAAATTTTATTTTTAAATCTGCTTTCATTGACATCTAAATCTCTTAAAAGAATATAACAATCAATTCCCTCTCAAATCATTCTACTTTTTCTCAAATCAATCTACTAAAATAAATACATACTAAAAGAAAGATGAGGTAAAGAGCAAAACTATACCAGATGACACATATGACAGTAAATAAGTAATATAGAATAAGAATAAGGAGAAAAAAAGAAGAAAAAATAAATATACCACAAGAAGAATGCGAAGAGAATAAACCAGCAAAAGACATAGAGTGATGTTTATTAAAAACAAAAACACTGACGTCGTAAATACATATAGTAACATTTTAAAATTTATTTGTCGGTTTTACACTAGTGAAAATACATATGTCTTACGTGCATATGTTTTTATTTTATTTTTTTGCTAAAAATATAATAAAAGTATAACTATAAAAGTAAATATAAATGATTTTAATAATTTATAAATAATTGTTATTTATTCTTTAATTATTTTTATTTATTAAGTAGATGATTTTTATTTATTTAATTTAGAAAATTAGTTAAATTTAGAAAAATAATTAAATTTAAAAAATCACTTAAATTTAAATATAGCGGTAACTTAAAGAATACAAATAAAAGAAAAAAAATGAGCACAAAAAAAATCTATTTATATATATATATATAGATACTAACTATTATTGGTATAATTGTCCTAAAAAATACACATTCTACAACATTACCTTTATAATTGTAGTTGAAAAATTCACCTTCATTTTAAAAATCTTTATATTATTAATGATATGTCAATTAATGTTACAGAAATGGTTGTCATTAACTAATTTGACACCTGTATTTATTTAACCATGTAGACCAATTGAAAATTTACTAAAACAAATTTAACTTAGGCCATAGTATATATATGGTTAGAGGGAGACACTTAACATTAAAAAGAAAAACAAAATCATGAGGGAAGTCATGAAAGCATATTAAAATGTAACAACTTATTTTATCAGTAAAATATTATTTTTTATGAGTATGTGTTTGAGAAAAAAACATAAATAAATGAAAAATAATCTATAAATTGAAACTGGGGAAAATATACAATAATTTGTATAAAGTTTGCTTCACATCTTAAATTTGTATAAATTATATGTTTGCTTCAATTTATTTAATTTTTAGAAATAAATAAATAAAACTTGTTAAAGTTGGTCTCAACATTATGAATGGAGTTCTTTGGATATGGATAATTATGAGATTATTTTCTATCGAATGAAAGTTTATTCTTAAGTTCGAATGATTATTTTAATGCTTTCTATGAATTACCATTAATGGAACGAATAAAAGTTATGCTTTTTATAATGAGAAATGTTGTTGATGTAGTTAGGTTGAGATAGAATTTTGTGTTTTTGACTAGTTTTAGGAATGTAACTTACCGATTCATGAACTCTTGTGCTCTTGAAAAGGGTTGAATAAAATAAAGGCAGAAAAAATTGTCGTTATTTTTTATTTTTTATCGAGTTAATTATTAGTATTTTATTAGTGAAAAAGTTTACCTGACAACCTCTTGAACATTCTGTTACATCCGAGGAAATCAACTTAGAAAAAATAGGCTTTGAAAGCATATGATGTTGTTTGAAGTTCCTTTTGAATGTGTTGCCTATATAATGTATTCTCCATCTCTTTTAGAAGTGATGTCCTGATCATACACTTGAATAGAATCACTTTATGCATGATTCATAATAAAGAATAGCATAGTAGCTTGAAAATGACGATGACATTGATAATTTTGCTTGGTTTGTGGCATTTCCTTTCTTGCATTTAAGCAAGAGTGTAGATGGTCACATAAAGGTAGGAAGATGTAACATTACTAGCTAGCCAGCCACCTATCTACATCATTCAATGAAGAAAACAAAGGGTGGCCCTTCAATGTGGTAGTAGACATGTGCCACCCACAAACAACCCATGATTTGGTTAAGATTCACATCTCTCAGGATCAAATTCAGCCTTCAACATATATATATATATATATATATATATATATATATATATATTTCATCATGGGTTCATATGAAAATGATGTTTTAAAACACACAACATAAATGATGGCAGAAATGGACAACTCTAGTACTTTGTGTTTATTAGCACCAGGAAATTTTTGATAAGGTTGCGGTCTTGCAGGATCCTTATGATGCACAAACCCTTGTCTCCACACTTGGGTTTTGGAGTCACTTTCTGATAGCAACTGAAATCAACCATAACAGATTCAAACCATGTGAAAACTCCACCATGGAGGAAACTTCATTAAAGTTTAGTTGGGGGAAGTGAAAAATGGAGAACTGTGCTTTGACCCAAAACAATCGCCTATTTACCAAATTTTTACATCACAATCATAAAATATAGCATGTTTGGTTGGTCAGAGACGAAAGAAGTTAGGCATTTTTCTGGTAGAGTAGATAAGGAGTTACTGCATGAAGGGATAAGATAAGAAAGTTTTGTTTTTGATCTTTCTTTGTCAGTAACTGCAGAAACAATAGATTGTAAGTAATATGTTTGTTTCTTGTTCTGAAATAAGAAAATGATGAAAGCAGCATTTGGGTATTTTGTGTATGAAATTGCTGAAAAGAGAAAAAGGAAAGCAGATATTGTTGTAATTAGCCATAAAAAGGAGAGCATAAAACGTATTTATTCGGAAATGTGTCTGAAATTTGGTGGTGTGGGGAAGGATATACTGTGAGGCAGAGATGTGAATTGGAACAAGTTAGTTATAAAGTGGGATGGGATTGAGAATTAATTGGCGGGGCCAAGAGTTGAAAAGCTGAAAAGTTAAGGGTCATGGCGTGGACTATGTATGCCAATTGGGTAAAGAAAGAAATAAAAAAGGAGAAAGAAAAGAAGGTGCCATGTGCTCAACTGAATTATTGAACCACAGGAATGTGGCCTAATACCATCTCATGTCTAAATCTTCAAGGTGGGTGGGGAAAAGTGCCACAATCATTTTACACCACTTCTCACCTCACTACTACCTTTACAAATCAACTACATCTAACTCCTAACTTATCCATTTTCAACTAAAAAGAAAACAAAAGGATTTTGGAAGAAGAACAGTGAAAATGTTGTATTCAAAATCTTGCATCGATTAATACATTAAAGTTAAATCGTAAATCGATTTTGCGAAACAGAATTAGATTTAAAGTTTAGTTTTTAATATATTATATGTAAATAGATGCAAAAATAACATATTTGTTTTTGTACTAATTCAAAATACTTCTTACCAATTAAGTATCTAATGTAATGTGAAACGTTATTTGTAACCTAACATCTATGAGAATATATACTATGTCTTTACAATAGAAAATAAAAGCCGGTTTTATGAAACCAAGTTAGGTCATATGTCAAAAGATCCATTACATCTTTTCTTCTAGTCAACTTAAATATCACTTTCACTGGTCCTACATTTCTCAACAAAACAAAGTCATTCCCAACTTAAACTTTTTTTTTTTCTTATTTGAATCTGGACTTGGAGAAGGAGATGCAATTCGGCTGAAGCCCATTTGTTAGTGTTCCATGGAGGATTGGTGAGGACAGAGAGAATGTTCCATAATGGGGAGTGTGTGAGCTGAAGCAAGAAGTTGTCAGAGAATGGTGGGTGGTAAAGAAGACCTATTTCAAATACCCTTTTTTACTTTCCTTCTTTTTCCCTCTCAACCTTTCTTATGTCGTCAATCAAGGAATGTTGTTTCCTTTTACATCATCAACAACACTCACAATATATTCCCAACAATTTCTGCTCTTTTTACCTTTTTGTCGGCAAACAACATCATTTTTTTCAAAAAATAATATTCAATTTGTAAACCTATCTACATTTTCCTTGAAGAAATAAAGATGTTAGTGGAAACAAATTTGGCTGAAGATGTTCCAACATGGTTAAAAAATTTAAAGAAACATGAGGCGATTTAGGCGTGAAGAGTTCAAGTGATTACAAGTGGCAAGCATGTTTGACAATGTTCTTGAATGTAAAATAACAAAGAAAGCCCAATAAAGCAAAATTTAATCGAGCAAAGTACAAGATTCCACCAAAGCATAAGAAAAATAATAGTAAATTGTATTTATACACGTTTAATTTCGAAAAAGAAGTGTAGAACAAACTATATAGTGTTATAGTTGAAAAATATACCAATTTTCAATTTGATAAATTTCCAAATAACAAGTAGTCATTTCTGGTAGAAGATTGTGCCTAATAAAGTCCAATGCAGATACACCAATAAAACAAAAAAGGCCGATACAAAAATTATGAGAACTGAATTTTATGTGAGCCCATTTAGAAAACTTGCATTGTTTACAACCAAACACAAAACACCAATTCCTTGCAGCAAACTTTCCTTCAGATTTATCATTTTTATATTACACGTTTTATTACCTACTTCTAATATTCATAAAACAGTTTACCTTTAACTAGTGTTTCAGTTAAACACATGGTGCATTATTTAACTATCTAATTAACATTATTAAACACATGGTGCATTATTTTACAAGATCGAATGTCACATCAAAGCGGATGATCTGGCTATTGATTCTTGTTTTTATTTAGTTTTTACTTAACGTTGTCTTACATTGTTTATCCTATCCATTCTTTATATATGCATGGTGGCTAAGGCTCGTTGTTAAAGGATTATTATTTATTTTTCATTAGCTTTAACTTTACTTCATTTATCTTTTGCTATTGACTCAAAAGATGTTTTCACATTTGATGTATGTTTTGATGATAAATATGATTATTAATGACAGATGTAAGATTTGGTCAATACTACTGACTTTCCTACGATTGTTAGGTGTTTGAAAAGAAAAAGAAAAACAAGGATGAGGATGTGTTGACATCGTAGTTTGTGACAACCTATTAAAACTGTTGTTAGTGCTTGTAAGAATTGTCTAAGATAACTTTAGACAAAAGTAAATTTTAGAGAAAAATATAAACATGAAAAGTCAGAAAATTGAACTGGATTAAAAGGTTAGTAGATAAATTTGAAAAAAAAAACAGATGGCCAAATATGGAAACCTAAACTGAACTTAAAAGAAAAAAATCTAATTTTTCCGTTGTAAATTGAAATTTATTCTCATAAAAAAATATAATAATATAAAAATGGGTTAACATATTGCTATTTGTAGTCTTTCAACTTTTTAATAATTTTGGTTTATATTCCTACTTTTAAAATATTGATCTTTAATATATATATATATATATATATATAATATAATATAATATAATATAATATAATATAATGAAGGATTTTGATAAAAATTTTAAGAAGACAAAATAATACACATAAAATTCATATATTTAATTATTTTCACAAATATAATAAAAATTAATACATAATTTAATATAATTATATTTACAAAAGAAATTTAAAGGACTTTCTTTTTAAAAAAATAATTGAACTCATCAATAATTGAATAAAAAAAATTATAGCTTTGAACTAAATGCATTGGGAAATACAACAGCTAATAAAGAATTTTTTTGAAAGAATTTATTATAATCTAATAAAAATTTCAAAAACGTAATTATTAAAAATATATATGATAATAAACCCATAATGTGGTTATGAAATTTTCTTCTATATTCATAAAAGAAGTAATATACAAAAAAAACTCATGATATAAGAAGTAATATTCATAAAATAAACAATATTTTTTGTATATTACTTTTTTATGAATATAGAAGAAAAATTAATACAATATATATATATATATATATATATATATATATATATATATATTTCATAAACCCTTCGATCCCATAAATGATCTGTTCTATTTATAGAATTAAAATATGGATTTTTTTTAAAAAAAATATATAAATGTTAACTAAGTTTTTCTTTTCAAAACATAAAATTTAAGAAATTTGGACTCTATTACTTATCTTCTCCTAATAAAATCAAACTAGACATACTAATCTTCTCACTATTTTATTTGGAAATTTAGCAAAAAGTGAAAATTGATTAAAATTGTTAATAAAAATATATTAAAAATAGGTAGTGTTTATTACTCTCTCTATATATAAATATATTGGTGGATATTAATTGATAAATTTAGGATTAAAATAACATATTTAAATAAAGCATAGTTTTAATCAATAATTATCATACAAAGTTATTATAGTGCATTTTTTAAAAATAACAAGGTAGTATGAATGAATTTATCTTTTCTTATATTAGTATTACATCATTCGTACCTCTCACTTGAAGAAAAAATATAAATTAATTATACTTTTCTTAATCACCAACAACCGTGTCACTAACTTTCCTCTTAAGAAAAGCTTTGAAAATAATGGACCGCACAATCAAGTTAGAATCTGCTTGTTCGTAAGCTCTACTAATATTTAAACACTCAATTTCATAAATAAAAAAAAATATATGAACATAAAAAAAAAATCTAATGATTGTTATTAAGAAATTAAAATGAAAAATTTCTTAAAAAAATGCAGCATTTAATGTTACAAAATATATGTTGACTGTTTCTTTTAAATGAAATGTCTTTTGGATTTGAAGAAGGGATGGGTTGAATAGAAGTAGATGATTAGGGAATTAAAGTGCCAACTTTTTTCTCCTTTCTTTTTCCTTTAATATATTTTTTATGTAGAGAAATTGGTGTGAATGTAAGTTTTATCATTTTTTGACCACGTCGTCACCATGAATTAATACTCAAAATATTAATGAATTGGTCATTCGAAATTTAATTTCTTAGCTGCCCATTAATTAAAATTATTGAAGCCTATAATGTTCGGAAATCAAATTTCTAGAACACACGCTATTAACAATTACTTCTAAAAAATATGTATTTAAAACAAAAATGAAAAAAAATAGGTAAAAAAAAATCCTCTTTATATATATAAATATATAGATATAGATATTTCTACTAAAAAAAAATACAAGCATTGTGAGAATTATGATGTCGGCATGTTTTATTGCATAAGGTTAAACCAAAATGCTATATCGAATTTTTTTTACTTAGTTATATATTATCATTGCACAATTCAATTCCTTTTTTTTATGAAAGTTATGAATAATATCCGTAATTAAAACTAATAAATGAACATACTGTTTTTATTTTTAAGGTGATTTAATTACATTTTTTTCCTTTATTGAGTATTGATTAGATAAATATTATAACATGAAATTGTTTTCTTTTTATTTGAATCCAAAAAATAAAATTCTTCATTTATTATTAACTCAATAAATTAAAGTATTGAGAGGATTACTGTTAAAAGAAATTAAAGTTATAATAGAAATACTAAACTATATTAATAGATTATATTTAAGTAATATATCATTTCTAAAATATAATTAATGATATTGTAACGATTACAATTTATAAAATGAATACTTTAAAATTTTAATAACTTAAAAATAATAAATTAAACAGGTTAATATTCTTATCTATTTAATGAATTATTATAATTAACTTACTATTAAATATTGATAAATAATTTAACAATCCAAAAAATTAAAAAATATTAAAGTAAAACTACTTTAAGTCTTCTATATTTTTTCCTTGTACCTAATCTTTAGTTTACCCCGACAACAGAGAAAACTTTGGCACTCCTTCAAGCACAATTTCGTTTTATTAACGTCTTCACCAAAACAAAAGAAAAAATATGGCTTGCAAACTCTAATGATTGGAATTGTTCCACAATAAGAAAAGCTTCTCTTCTATTTTCTTAATCTTATAAATTCACTGTTTTAGGGTTTATAACATGAATCATATATTAGGTCATAAAGTTTTATAATTTTTTTCTATTAAAATAAGTTGACAAGATTGGGAGTCTTAAACAAAACTCTAGATTTTATGAATAAAAATAAATTCTTATTTTCAATTTTAAAAATACGTACCTCTTATATTAGAATAAGATTTTAAGAATGGTATGATGCTTTGTAGTGAATATTCTCTTAATTATTATTATTATTTATATATGCCACCCTTTGAAATTTGGTATATGTTTATTATGCCCCCAGGGTCAATAATTTATGGTTCACACAAGTATAACTTTCTTCCAAGATTCATTATTGTAAATTAACGATGAAGAATGCAATATTTGACCTGCACCACCAACTATATATAAGGACGATCAAATCATTGGTTGCGGTCAATCACCATACTATTAAGTATGAATTACACATTTTCCTTTGCAAGAGAGAAAAGAATTATTAACCAGTTCAAAGTTTATTATTTAATTAATTATTTTTATGTAAGAAAAGGGTATGTGTAGAAATTTTATCTCAATAAAAATAGTTAAACTTTTCATGAAAATGCTAATTTTACGGACAAAGAAGAGGATTAAAGTAAAAGAAGTTGAAAATATAGATATGTGTAATTAATTTAAGGATTAGTGAGAAGGGTAATAATTTCAAATAACTAGGTAGAATTAATAAATCTGTGGATAATGATATTGCCACTTGTTGATTGGGTAACTCTCGTTTTAAGGAAACATATATGAAAGTCCAACTCTTTGAAAACTTGTGTATCCTCGTGTATTAAGAAATGGGAAAATTTAAAGCAACTGGGAAAACCAGTTCACATGAAAACAAGAATATACTATTCAGTGGAACTTTTTGTGGCAATGATATTGGCTATATAATTTGACATTTTTGCACACTCCACTAGAAAATATCCTTCAAACAAAGCCTCCATCTTTTATTACTTTATCCCACTTATATCATATCTTTTATATTTTCTCAGGGAGGGAACCAAACAAAAATGGTGGAAGAGGTCAATGCGTATTGTCTTTTCTACTTGTACATTTCCATTGTAAACATTACCAAATGCCACACCCAAATCAAAGTATCATTATCCCACACCCATTCTTTTATCAGTTGAATAATGCATGCATGCATACCTTTAATTAATCTTTAATATCTCTGTTCTCCCAGTTGTATTTCTTTATACATAACTCACTTTCATTCCAAAGCTAGCCCCTAATGCTCTTCAATTGCAAGTCCTAATCCTACGTCTTATATTATGCTTTCTTATATTGATGATGGCTAAACCATATGCAAAACTGCTAATAATCGTAATTAACTAAACAAAACGCAATACAAATGTTATCCCTAGATTGGCCATCTTTACCTCAATTATGGGATCCCATCCCTTCTATATCACCATCATCATTATACAGAAGCAAGTTTCACATGTTTATAATAACACCAGCGAAGTGATTTTCTTCTCATCATATGGTTTTGGCCTGATCATTGTCGTGTCCAACACATCACAATCCTGTATGAACGTACACTACATGTCAAATTATATTCATACAACACTCTTCATTAAGCACTTTTCGTATTTCATTTGTATACTTCTTGTCCCACCTGTACTCCTTTCCTCTCTTGTCCTAATCAGGTACCTAGGACCCTCACTGAATTATAGAAACAGTACTACTAGTGACAAATAAAAGGAACGTAGGTGACTGTAACATGCTCAGATTTACAAGAAACTTGAACTCTGGCTAACTTTATATGTTACCATCATAATCTTATAATCAACACTTCAATAATTGAGCATTAAGCACTTCGGTGTTTGTGCTTTTAGGTGCATGATTGACTTTATAAGAAAAATATTATGTGTCATATAATAATATTAGATAATGCATGCGATACACGAAAAATATTACTGAACTATGATGTTTGGAAGATGTTTTAGGACATCATTATGGTTTGAAAGGGTAGGGTTGCCTTGGCAAGGGAACTGCAAAAAGGAAGCTTTTACAATGTGCTTTGAAACAAAGAAAGTGGTTATATATTCAATACTAGATGGTAAAAACTAAAAGCCCACCCCACAAGGGCACAAACAAGCTCAGTCCAAGTCACAAGTCTGAGATGTTCTTAATTTCTAACCGGAGTCAGCATCAGTAATACGTGACCCTTTCTTCTGTCTTCTTATCATCAAACAAAAAGTTGTTAAAACTGTTATTAGTGCTAATTAGCTGTTTAATTTCCTCTAGACCATAATCCAACGGATTTTGTTCCCACAATCCATTTTGTTTGTCTGTCCACCCACTGACACTACCACTGCCACCACTGGAGAACATCATCAACTTGTTAGTAGTATTTTCCACCCCAATGTAGAGGGGATTATCAGCAACACCTATCTGCTCCACAAAGCTCGCCTCGCCAAATTCTGACTCCATAATTTGTCTGATCTGGTTGTTGCAGCTCGCATCAGAAGAGCTGCAACTGGTGGCTGTGGCTTCACCACCGAACACAAGCATGCTATTGCTGCTGCTATCTTTGAATTGGCCCTTCTGGGTGGGGTCCATGAAACTCTCTTGTGCTTGAAAGAAGGAATCAGCAGAAGCAGAAGAGTTGTTTCCACTCAGAAGACATGAAGAGTAGGAAAAGGACCCGACGCCTGTGAAAGAACCGTGGGGATGGTAGTATGAGTTGTTGTTGTTGCTGCTGTTGTCTCTGAATGACAATGGTGATGAAGATGGTGTTGAGCTTTCAAGGATGGATAAAAGGGTAATTTGAAGAGGCTTCTTCTGGGGAGAAGGATTCATGGCCGTCATTTTCTTCTTAAGCTTGGTGTTCCAGTAGTTCTTGATATCATTGTCAGTCCTCCCTGGCAGCTGAGATGCTATTATGGACCACCTGCACTCAGTGAAAATGTCTTCCAACCATAAGAAACTTACTGACACCAGATCTAAATTGGAATGCATGAACCGATGCACAACATCTAAAATCAAAGTACACATCTGTATCGTACTTAAACATATTCTATTTCCCAAAAGTGAAAACGAAAATCATAAACAAGACTAAAAAATGCTTCCCAATGTATGCCTTCGGCTGTTACTTCATAAGGAAATTATTTGTACGGTTTTATAAAGCCTCTGACAAGTGAGATGAGAGTGTCAAAAGTGAGAGAGGATGTGGAAATTGAGTGAAAGAAGTGTACCTGCTTCCAATGCTAGCAAAGAGGCTACAGATTATTTTATCTTCTTCAACAGAAAATTGACCATGCTTGATGTTGGGTCTAAGATAATTAAGCCACCTTAATCGACAGCTCTTGCCACATCTTTTCAAACCTGCGACAAACAAACTCAATCAGGAAAAACACAAACGCAAAGGGGTAGCAAGATCCTTGCATATCAGCATGGTTTAGCCATCATCATTAGTTTTGGAAAGTGTAGCTAGGATGAGTCATCATGTTATACACTTACCAACTTTTTGGGGGAGGGCAATCCAATTCCCTCCGGTGCCATGTTGCTCTATGTAGTCCTTTAGCTTTGCATCTTCTTCTGGTGACCATGGCCCTTTCTTTACATTTGCCTTGTCACAGCAAGGAGCTCTACCCATGGATCTCTTTCTCTGGGGTTGGTTTCTTCAGTGGGATTGTGAGGAAGGTATGAAGTAGAAGGATAGTGAAGAATGGAACGTGGAGAGGGGCATGAATGGAAGTTTATTCAGATAAGAAATGGCACAAGTCAAAGGGAACAGCCTCTGTAACTTCAATTGTCTTATCAGTTTCCAAAATTATATATCATTGATTAGCCCGTAGAAGTTTCTATCACCCTTTTACAAGGACCCTTTTGTAAGGAGTTTAACTTGGTCACAATTTAAAGTATCCAAAGTCTGCTCTAAGTTATAACGTGTATGATTTTTTCCCTTGAAAACGATGGTCTAGTGATACACAATTTCAAGCAATGGGCCAAGTCATGAGTAAACTATTGTCAAGTTGAAGCTTCAATTATGTGCTGCTTCCTTGCACTGCTCATAGCTCTTTAGACTCCATCCTTTTTTAATAATTCTTCAATCATGTAACTCGGGATCGTTATCGATTTCAAGAGCTCCAATTGATGGTGTAATTTCTTGAAATCGGAAAACCAGGATAATTTTTTACTATAGCTAGTATTCTATAATTTTATTATTTTCATTTATTATAGGATCGCATGATCTCACCAACCAATTAAAAACATTGTCGTTCCTTCCTATCAGAATTTTGGGAAAAGTTTGTTAGACACCCAAATGTATTTAAAACATTAAAAAAAGAAAAGTGAGACGAAAGCAAGAGACACATTAATTCATTATTTTGTGATATATATTTTTATTGTCAGTTAAAGTTTATTGAAAATAATACATCTTCCAAAGGACACAAATAGTGAGTTTCTGAAAAAAAAAAATATATTTTTATTTAATTAAGTTTTTATTAAAAAGTTTTGTTCTATGTTTAACATATTTTTTTTATATATATAAGTAGTTATTTCTCGTTTTTAATTTTCAAATCACTTCTCAAACTCGTGCATTTTCTCTTTGATTATTTTAAATTTGCAGGTGGGTTCATCCTTTTCTTTTTAAATAGCGAGTTCACCAATGAGTTAAAAAGATATAAAGGACAAGACGCTGGTTGATCAACAAATTAGAAATAAATGAAAAGATGAGAGAAACAATTATTTAACCTCATTGATTACAAAATCAAACAACAGGATTTTTTAACAAAAAATAATAATATTTGAAACACTCCATAAAATAAAAATACAAAATAGTTAAAAACTTAATAAGCCTTCTTATTAAATATAAGTCCACAATAAAAAAAGTGTTTTACTACATTTTTTAATAGATAATTAAAAAATAGATGGACAAAAATAATATTTTTAATAAATTATTATATATATATATATATATATATATATATATATATATATATTTGTAGTATTCACTTTTTTATTTATGTTCAAGATTGATAAATAAATATTATTTTCAAAAAGTTGTCATTAAAAATACAATATATTGCGACCGTATCCAAAAATTACGGGTGATAATTGAATTTTAATAAATATATAGTCTTGTATACAAGACAAACTTGTGATCATTCCCACGTTATAAAATACTAAAGGCACATAGTTTGTCTTATGTTTATAGATAAAATAACTTGTATTAAACTTGAGGTATAACTAAAAAGTACTCCACCATTTCTTGAACTAGATGCTGGAATATTTTTGTTTTGATGAAAAGTGTGTTGGGTCGACAAAGAAAAGGTTACGTGTGATACAAATACCAATAATATTTGAGTCCAACGGTATAAAAGATAAATACAACTCTCTATCCAAAACCTTAAGGTAGTGGATTAATGGTCTTTCACTTTTATACGGTTCTATTTATCATTTCTATCCAATGTGAGACTTAGACTCAGACTTGAATTTCCAACAATCTCTCTCTCAAGGATGAGTCTCTTCCACATAGGTATGTTGGATATAAACAAAGTCCCATATCAAAAAAAAAAATAAGAGATAAATATAAGTTTATATACACATAAGATATAAGAGACTTTTTAGAGTGGACTAAAATTATCTCTATATTCCATACAATCCACTTAATATAAATATTTACATAAATTGTTCATATAACTTCCCTCTTTTAATATGTTGACACATATTTTTAAGTTTGATTTTTTTTTCTTTGCACTTAAATTTATTTTCACCCACGCTTACTTATATTTTATCTATGCACTTGGTCAAACATTATGAAAAAAAAGGAGAGTTATGGATCAAAACACTCACTCAAAACCTAAGCAACCCTTAATTTGGTTTTATATTTGTTTAATATTGATGCTTATTTAGATTTAGTGAGTTGAATATTTAAATGGGAGATTTGCTATGCATTATGAATATGAATTGTTTGGACATATTTTACTTTATTGATAAATTTGGCTCACAAAAAAAATAAATAAAAAGACTGCCGAATTTTCTTTAGATATCTATATAACTTTAAATGACTTTTTTTTCAAGATGTCTGAATAAACATTTTAGAAATAGACATTGTTTTTTTTTTTATCTAAGTAATACAATACTGGAAGTCGTGTTTTCATAAAATTTTAATTTATATAATTTTATTTTAATCTTTGGATACATACTTAAATTATGATAAATTTAATCCCCCCACTTCTTTGTCTAAATAAGATCATGTTAGAACTTTAATATTTAAGTATGTTCACATTTTAAAATTCATCCATCAATTTTACTAAGTAGGAGGGAACCACATAAAATTCATGATAAAATTTATATTTCGTGAGATATAGACAAACCATATCTTTTATGAAAAAAAAATCTAAATAAATATATGAAGATAAATCATTAAACAAATGAAAGTTAAATTAGTTAACTTATCAACACAATGATTTACTAAAAGTCATAAAAAACTTTGAATTGCATTTGTGTATAGAAATGTAAGCTTTGACGTCATTTTCTTTTAAGACTTCAAGAAACTACTTATTGATCCAAAAAACTATGAGAGATTAAGGAAGAATTATTTTCTAACCAAAGCCTCTCAAAGTCTTCCCTTCAAGCATGTCCTAAAGCATAAATGACCCTCTATAAGTTAAACATAAGTAAAATTTGTACTCAAAATTATAAAACTAACCATATTCACCCCGACTTTCTCTAAAAATACTAACACATGAAACTAAACGATAACAACCCTAGTTGCACCATCAATATTTACCTTAAACCAATTAGCGTATGAAACTTGTCGTATTAATTTTGTCCATAAATGAAACCATCACATCCTTCCTGGTTAAAATATTGAAAAATTAAAAAAATAATCAAAAATAGCATTAAGTTGTTAGGTTTATTACCAATTATATTACTATTCCTTAATTTAAAAAATAACAAAAGAAAATTGAATTCTCAAATCTATCAAAATAATTGTAATAATATTGTCGCTTTAATAACTTAAAAAAAAACACTTCATAAACTAAACCAAATCTAAAAAAAAAAATTGTAAATCTTGAAAAACTAAATAACTTTTTTTAAAAAAAGAAAAGTAAAAAGAATCATTATATTTTTTTCTCCCAAAAAGAACTTTAACAACATTTAAAAAACAGAAAGAGTAAATGTTTTTCTCATACAATTTAGTTGAAAATGGATAAAACATTAGTGATTGGAATGTTGCAAAAGTTGATCTTTCAATTTTAATCTCTTGACAGTGGTATGATAGTAAAGGGGAAATTTCACAATGGACCATTCCAAAACGATAAACTTGTCAATGTTTACCATCCACATCATGTTATTAATGCCCTAGCTTTGGGCTGTTGCACAAGTCTCTTCACCATTTCAATTTTTTCATTTCGACAAACCAAAATTTCCTGGACTTTCAACCCACATTAATTTCAGTTTGACTGGATTATACTTCATACATTTTATAGGTAATAATTATTTCTGAACCTAAACATTAATCAGAAAATTAATGTAAATCGAAGGAAAAAAAAAAACTAGAAGAAAATTGTTGAAAATTGAAAGCCTAGTCAACACTGGCTTGCCTAATAGTGTTATGTGGACACAACTTTCACCGTAAGGAAATTGTCATTTAGTATTCAAGTTGCGATCATCAGCACAAAATTAATTTATGTCAAATATTTTAAAACAATTAAAATTAATTGCTAGTGTTGGTTTTTGTGAGACTTGTTAAACTGCAAACTAAATCAAAGAAAAACGGTTAATACTATATTAAACAAAAAGATGACATAAACCGTGTATATTACTTTTTTATTTTTTCATGGAGATCTTCCTTTCTTTCAAATTCTTTAAATTAATTTTATATCTTTTAAATATTAATTATAAGAATTGAATACATAATTTCTCCCAATTGATATTAGATAAAAGTTATCTTTTAAATATTAATTATAAGAATTGAATACACAATTTCTCCCAAATATTAGATAAAAGTTAGTTTGGCACAAAGAAGAAAAAAGAAAACTATTGTCCACAATTGGACTTCTTCGTGATAAATTAGGTTTAACTATCTTTGTTTTCTCATTACTTATTTTATTTTATTTGTTATTAAAAAAATATATTTTTTTTCAAAAATAACAAATAAAAATTTAACTTTATATTAATAGTGGTATACAACTTGATAAAATAAATAAACCATGGATCCAGTAAAGTAATTAAACGTATAAAAGTTATTATATACTTTTACTTATCTACTTTTATTATGGATAAACAAATAAAACTTAATGCAAAATTTGAATCCACAAACTTTATAAAACTCCATCTACTGTTTGTGGCTATTCATGCAACCCCACTTCCATCAGGAGTAGCTATAATAACAGGACTATTTTTGTTTGTGAACAATGATATTTTGATATTTAACAAATTTTTACACTTATTTGACATTGTTTTTATTATTCCTTTTATAAATACAAAAGTTAATTTTTTTTTTTTGTGTCAAATAATTTTTTTTAACCATATTCGATAATGTGACTACTAATAAAAATTATAAGTTTCTAATAAATGGTTGGATGCATGCCTAATCTTTGAGGATAAACTAGACCATAAGTTTGTATGAACAAGGGATAATGATAATATATATTTTATGAACTAATATTATAAAAAAAAAGAACTATTTATTATAATGAACTTTATTTATGTGGTCAAATTAAGCCAGTTTATTGGCTATTAAATGAAAAGATATTAATGAGCTTAAACAAGTACATATCAATTTTTTTATGATGGAATAATTTATACTAACATCATATTAAAGAAACAAGTATCAATCTAATTAAGAAATCATAGAAATCCTTTATGTTAACATATTATAAGAAATATATGGTTTTAAATATTAATTCGTTGAAAATTCATAGAATAAAGATGAGTCATTTGACCTTGTTGGTTTTTATTCATCATATTCTAGTAATTTGGAATAAGTACAGCATATATTATCTTACATGAATACTTAAGTAATTGTACATAAAGTACATACCAAGGAACTATAAAAATGGTGTTTAAAAATAGTATTAAATTGAGAAAGTGGTGAATATTACAAGGGAGATAGAAAAGACTAGATGATTTATCTTAATTGCTGTATAGGTATTGGAGGTGGTGGTTAGGAATAGTGTTTGGTGAATAAAATGAAAAGAAAAACAAGTACAATCTGTTTTAATTTTGGGATGTATTGATAATTACAAAGAGGTGAGACAATATAAAGTAAAGATTTTGTTATATTAAAATGATGGAATTATTGGAAACCCAAACGTAACTCTAACATTCGATAAAAATGAGAAAGTAGAGCAGAATATAAAAGTGAAAGACTAATTAATTTATCATTGTCTTAAGATTTTGGATAAAGAATAGTGTCAATCTTTTATGTGATTGAGTTCATATCTCATTTGATATTGTGTCTTCTCGATAAATTTCTTCCTTAGTATACTCAACAGGAATTATACTGTTATAGACGTGAAGTTGATCTGAGTAGAGATGAAGACGAATGATGCATTAATAGTAGCTAAAGGATAGTAGGATCGAAAAAAGCATATTTGGTGTTTGGAAGATATTATAGTAAAGTATTGTAATGGAGAAGAACAAATGAGTAGATGGCAAAAGATGAAAAGGTTGGTTCAGAAGTCTATGATGAAATGAAAGGTGGCGGAGTTGGGTAGGTTCCACCATGGAACAAACTCTGGGTGTTTTTCTCCTTCTTCTTGGATTCTTCACTTCAAATAATCCGTCAAGGAACGACAAAATCAAAAGTTGCTTGTGATGTTCTGTGTTCTACAAATATTCTTCTGCATGGGGACCACTCGTTAGAGGTGGGAAAAAAGCCACGACCCTTTCTGCATATATACTTCTAGAACACCAACAACAAAACTATTTAACCTCAGTTTTTTTTATAGGATAGTCTATGCAAAATGAATAATATATAAATAAAATTATCTTTCATATCTAAGGTTTGGTGTTCAAATGATATTTTATTTTTTTAATTTAAATTTTCATCAATTATTTTAAAGTTTAACAAAACATGACCTCATGCATCAACCAACAAAATAGAAGAGATAGCAGCATGAAATAATTTCAAATAACTGAGCACTCTATTTTTTATTATCTCTATTTTGCAACTTGCACGATTTCTTTCTCTCAATGTGATTAAGTTATATGTAATATTAAAATTTTATTTTACACGATTTCCTTCTCTCAATATTAAACTATGTATAATATTAAAAGTGGTGTATAGTAGATCAAGAAATCGAGTTAATAATTTAGTCTTGTCTCATATATTTCAGGTATTAGATTAAATAAATAATAATTTTGAATCAAAAGAGTGACTTATGATAACTTGTGTCTTCTTAACCTTTAGATATAGGAATATAATTAATTGTATATGCAAATACAATTGCAAATTTGTGTATATTATTATTATTAGCTCTTTTTCATACTACAAAATTCTGCTTTATTATTCACGTTTGATGTTTCCAGGTTCTTATTATTATCTTCAAAATTTTATTTGTAATATAAACCTATAATTTCATAGTATGTTGTTTACTTTTTATATGTTATATATATGATTAATTATATTTTTTTATCGGTAATGTATAAATATATATAAATATTAGAACATTTGGAATGCTCAAACCCTTATACTAAAAGTTATGTACTCGATTTGTATGATATAGATGTACATAAAGATATAGTTGTAAAAAAAGTTATATGATTAATTATATGCTTAAATATATTATTTTATTTTGTTTATTTGAGATTGTTGTCACATTAAGTTAGTTTTAGTATCTTGTTTGAGTTTTAATACGAAAATTATGTATTGTCTTTAAGTTTTTTTTTAAAGAAATTATATTTTTTTAAAATTAATATAAGATCGGAGAAGTAACAATTCATATGTATTGAATATTTAGTAGTTTATTAATATATTTTAATATACATATCATAAAATTCATTAATATTTGTCAATTGTATTTTGTATTGATTTTTGAGTGCATAATGCAAAATATTGACAAAATTTCATGAAATTTAAAATGTTATTTAAAAATGACATGTACCAATAAACTAAAAAAAATGAATCTTCTTTAATGAGATAGTGTTTGAATACAAAAGTGAAATGATAATTCATTTAAAGATTACTGAAATTGAGTGAACAATTTTAGTATATATATATATATATATATATATATATATACATATATATATATATATATATATACACACGTATGAATCGAGATTGGATTAATTTATCATGCATCGGTGTTGAGTATGAGTAGAAAAATTTATACAATTTTGACAACATAATGAGGGTAGAAGTAATGATGAAATGAAGCTTAGATGTCTTTATGTCAATTATTTAAATGTGAGAAAGTTGTTAGGGAACAGCTTATCTGTGATGGCTTCCTTCAAAGTTATACAACAAGACACAACAAATTAAGAAACTCCCCAACTCTCTCCTGAACTAAACATGTTATCAATTCCACCATGGAAGATCAACTAGAAGAAGACAAATTAGATGACGTGATCTATGATGTTGGCGCATAAGCTTTTCTTAAGCACATGTCTATGAGATGATGTCTACTAATGAGAAGACTCTGTTATATGTTAGTTCAACTAAGTTTACACGGTTATCAATCATTTTAAGGCTCATGAATTTAAAGGCGACCAATAGATGAACTGATAAAAGTTTCACATAATTTTTGGTGCTATTGAATGAAATGCTTCCATATGGAAATATACTACTTACTTGTAATTATGATGTCAAGAAAATTCCTTGTCTGATGGGTATGAAATATAAAAGGATACATGCATGTGTTAATGATTGCATATTATACAAGAAAGAATTCGAAGGTTTGAAAGAAAATTCAAAATGTGGGTTATGACAGTACAAGCAAAAAATAACAGTGAAGATAGTGGTCAAATAGGAAAGGATGGTCCCTCTTTGAAAGTAGTTTTGTACCTTTCAACCGTGCCTAGACTTAAGCATTCGTTTATGAATTCAAAAGACGTTAAAAACCTTATATGACATGTAAATGAGAGAAGATGTGACAAACTGCTTCGTCATCCAACTGATTCAATACAATAGAAAAATATTGATCATGAATTCTCACTGTTTGATCAAGAATGTAGAACTCTTTTGTTTGGTTTTGCTGCCAATGGAATGAATCCATTTGGTAATTTGAGTATCAATCACAATTGTTGACCCGTTATATTATTCATTTACAACTTATCTCCTAGATTGTGTATAAGGAGAAAATACATAATATTGCCTATGGTGATATCTAGTCCAAGGTAGCCTAAAAATGACATACATGTTTATATCAGTCCACTAGTTGAAGACTTGAAGTTGTTGTGAGTTAATGAGGTTGATATATTTGATGTTTTTGCTTCTGAAACTTTCACGTTGCCTGTAGTAATATTTTGCACCATTGATGACTTTTCAACTTACAATAATTTGTCAAGGTATAGTGTCAAAGGTCATAAAACATGTCCTATATATGAAAAAAATACTGCAACTCATCAATTGAAACACAAAAGGAAGACAATATATATGTGTCATCAAAGATTTTTACAATCTAATCATAATTGAACAATAATATATAGATAATCGATGATGAATCTATCTTAAATAAACAGTAGAATTAACCTATTTTATTATAATTGTTTTAAAGTCTCTAATTTATTTTTCAATTAAACTCACAACATTCTTTAATATTAATTTCGTTATGATAGATTTTCACTTATATTTTTAAGCATTGCATTGCATTGCATTTTACTAACCTTTTAGAGTATTCATAAGAGTCAAGTATTTGAAAAACAAATCTGTATTCGTTGGAAAACGACTCAAGGTTACTTTAACTCTATCTAGTTTGTTAACTACTAACTTGACAATACTAAAGTTGTCTAGTTTCAAAAAAATCATTCAATGGACATCAAAAGAATAAAAATGCACCAATTCCATGGGTTAATGCTAACTTCATGGGATTGTGATGTATTTGGGAAAGACATTGACATTTTATTGTACTTGCATAAAAAAGATGTCTTAGAGTTTGTGTCCAGGACAGAAGAATTGAATATTATCGTTATTCGGCTATGAATAATGTAAACCTTTGAATCATTCTTTATATTTAATTGATATCATTGTTCAGGCGTCATTGACATCTACTTATGGTTTTCTTGAAAGACAACATTATTGTGTAGTTTTTCTCCTTGCATAAGTCTCTCCCAACCATCTCAAACATTTAATAAAATGGTAAGAACCTCGATCTTACGAACTTTTTTTGTTATTTAACTATATCTTAAAACATTCTCTTTTTCATTGTTCAATTGCTAGAAATAACATGTTGTCATGGAAATCAACTATTAAGACAAAAACTTGCATGGTTGTCCTTCTAAATTTGATATTTATATTTATAATTGTTTGATCAAATTTTTTTTTCTAATTATTTATAATTGTGTTAATATATTGTAATGTAATAAATAAATTGACTAATATAAGTGTGATTACTATGTAATGCAATGGATAACAATTGTTGCTCATATTACAATTAGTTAAAAAACAATAATAATTACATCAAATCAAATACTTTAAAACTTTGTCTTTTTATATATTAATTGAAGTTATTATTTTTTAAACATAAATTCAAAACTCTTTCGTTAATTTTCGATAATTTCATTAAGTATTAAATATAATGTGCTGGTTTTGTCTATTTTTGTACGTGTTTAATGTATAGACAAAAATAAAATCAATAAAATTTATATAAAAAACAAAGCTTAATTTAGGTTTTAATTATGACAAAATCAAAGCATAAATAAATATTAGATTTTAGTTTTGATAATAATCAAAACCTAATATTTTTTTATTTAAAATATTATTTAATTTTAAAAATATTAAGTCTCAATTATGGTCAACACTGAGACCTAATACCTTTTTGATTTATAATATTATTTAATTCTAAGGATACTTATTTTTATAATAACCAAATTTTAATATCTTTCAAATTAATCAATTTTTTTTAAATCACAAAAGAATCACGCTTCACTTTTCACAATAACTAAAGTGAAATGTTTTTTTTATATTTATTTATGATCTTGTGTTTCGATTATTTCAAAACCAAACATAATATGAAATTTTATTATTTGATTAGGACCAAAATAAAAGAAAGTTATCTCTTTTTATCTTGTCTAAATATTTTTTATTGTTAAACTAAAATACAATATTTAAAATAATTAATATCAAAACTATTTTTAATAATGATACACGAAAATAAAAAAAAGTCGATTAAGAAGGTATGAAACCAGTATTTTTTTTAACATAAATATTTATGATCCAAATAAAGTTTGATATCTACTGCAACTACTCACAAATAAATTTAAATAAGATATTGTATATTTAGATGTTGCCCTCACGTACATATGATGCACATTTTATCCAATGTATAAACAAATATATTTTAATTTTTATAATTTAAATCATGTAAAACTAATAAATAAAATGGTCATGTGTATTAATTCAATGACTGATTTAATTTAGTTTAAGCAAATTATCGGATATATAGGACGTTGGCAGCCAAACCGACATGTAAGTTTTGATTAAAATTAAAAAAAGAGAGAATATATTTAACTAAAATTCCTTAATATAAATTTAAACATGATAATGATAAAAAAGAAAAAAAGGTGTATAGTCTTTTTTAATAATTAATAAAAGCATGAAAAAAAATGGAAAAGAAAAAGTAAATGTCTTGTTGTGGTTGGCACTTTGGTTTTGGGCTGAGCCTTGTGGATGGGGTTTGGTGTCCTTAGAATGAGTGATAGGTGTGTTAGGCAACCAAATTAAATCTTCAGCCACCAAAATATAATAAAATTCATATTCTACTTTCTGGTAGAGAATGATGTGACGGAACTACGGACCTTCAAATTTATCACCCTTATGATTCTTCATCCTTTTTCCTATCTATCTATTCATCTTCTTCAATACAACATTCAATGCAAGCATTCAAAAGTCTTCTCCCAATGCTTATGTCTCCATGTGAACTGTGGTTAGTACTTTATTTCTGAAATAATTAAAAAATTTTGAAATTTTATCTCATTCCATTTATATATATCAACAATTTTTTTTATAGATTACATTGATAATTATTAATTGTTAAATATGTTAGTAATTATAAATTATTTTTAGTTATTAGTAAATATTATGATTTGATGTTTTTTTTCTTCTTTTATATTTCTTTTTTCATTGCAATATAAAAAATGAGACCAAATTTATTGATAATAATAGAAGTATGTGGATAATCACAAAAATGTGTTACAATTACCAAAACTACTGATAGTAAAAAAAAATTATTAATCAAATATTGATCCATAAATTTTATAATTAGATTCGTTGATAATTATCGACAACAGAAATTTTTTGGTAATTATTTAACAATGTTTTTTTTTTCTGTTGATAAATATTGGAATTTGATTTTTTTTTCTTGTTTTTCTTTGTCATTTTATTTATTTTTCTTCTTCCTTCTCTTTCACCATTAGAGTCACCACATCTCTCTTGATAAATATTGGAATTTGGTCTTTTTTTCTTGTTTTTCTTCATCATTTTATTTATTTTTCTTCTTCCTTCTCTTTCACTATTAGAGTCACCACATCTCTCTTGATAAATATTGGAATTTGGTCTTTTTTTCTTCTTTATTTTCATCATTTTATTTATTTTTCTTCTTCCTTCTCTTTCACCATTAGAGTCACCACATCTCTCACCACTATTATCACTCTATTTCGTTACTTTTGACTTCTCATTTTCTTTCTCATCCTTCTCCATCTCATGGTTACTATCTCTGTCTCGTATTCTCTCTCCTCCACCTCTTTTTTTTCATACTCTTTCTTCTTCTCACTCATATTTATTTAAATCATCGACAAATATTTCATTGGATTTGACAAAAGAATTAACATTTATTTATCGATGAACTTATTGAATAATTATCAATAAATTTTAAAAACAAAATTACTGTCGAATTTATCAACGAATTTTAAAAAATTTAATTACCAATGAATTTTAAAAAAAAATTCAATTATCTATTACTACATTATCAAAGCTAAAGTAAAAACTTTAATGTCAATTTTATAGATAGAATTTAATGATGAGAATATTTGGTTTTCAAATTTTAAAAATGAATAAATACAGTCATTATAACTATTTTTTATGTGTTAAATGAGATTTTAAATTGATATTTGAACTATTTATATCATTGGACACATTCTAACTCAATATCAACCTATAAAATCGCTTAACACGTGAAAAAACCCTTAGTATCCATAAATTAAAATAACTATATTTTTTAAGTTTAAGAATTAGAATATATTAAAATTTGAAAATAATAAATTTTAAATTTACATACTATTAAAAATATATTTAACTTTAAATAATTACTAATATGAAGTTTGTGAATTCTATCTTTTGGTTAAGACGACACCTATATGGTTGTAAATGGAGTTAAATGTCTAACTTGCGCAACATCTCGTATATTTCTATTTATGAAGATACCAAATTTTCTGTCACTCACTTACAAAGAATTAAAACCTTTATTATCTTTCCAGCATGTAAGAAAATTAATTATACTATGTATGATTAAACTAATTAAACGAGTCATCTTAGTTTGTTTTAATTCATAAGCTAAACTTTTTATGCGTCTCTGTTAAGCCAATAGGAAGTTGTTTTTACCCTTAAACATCATCCTAATGATATTAATTAAGGAATAACGAGAAAGTGTTCAATGAATTCAAAACCCTGCCAACTTCATAACCATCTTTCGTTCTTAATCTTTCGAACAACATTCTTTTGATTCTTTATATTATTATTTTTTTATTAACACTTGGAAGTAAATATTTGTTTCTGTTTGTTTTTCATTTTTAAATCCCAAAATAACATCATTGTTTATTATTTCCTGAATCAAATCTCTATAAATAAAAAAAATTAGAGAAAAACAGATCAATGTACAAAATTTTATGATTGTCTGATTCGAACATTTCCTATTTTTCATTTATCCATGATTAAAAAGAAAAAAAAAACGTGCTTCGATAATCATCGTTTTCATTTTCAAGTAAAGGAAACAAAATCTCTTGATTTTTAAAAATTAACACAGAATAAGTAAATGCTTTTTTTTAATATATATATATATATATATATATATATATATATATATATATATATATATTATGTAGATGTGGTGACATTTCAATGTGATGCGACTCATCTCATGTGTCACCTTGCCATTAAACTCTTTCCTCCTTTATCTTGTCTCAAACCGTGATGTCTCTTCTCTCTATTTTTTAATATATTAAAAAAAAAGAAAAAAAAAAGTAGATAATTTCATCGATCATGTGTGTAAAGTTTAGGTGAAAATAAATTGATTAAATGGAATAATATTTTTAAATTAAAAAAGTTATTTATCACTCAATCAAGGCCCAACCTTCCATTTATGGACTCAGGCTTATTCATTTTCATCACCCTCTGAAGTAGTGGGTCTGGAGAAATGAAGTAGAAAAAGCATACCAATGGTTTCCTTGAGGAATTATCCAAATATGAGCTTGTTTGTGACATTTTGTTAGTTGGTGTTGGGCCATTTCTTCATGTATTTTTATAATTTCAATATGTAACTTCTTAAATTTTTGTATTTCAGAATATATAATTTAGAATAATTTTTTTTTATATTTTAGATTATGGATTTTAAAATATAAAATAAAAAAATAAATTTTAGATTGTATAATCTGAAATACATTTTGAAATACAAAAAATTATATCTTGAATTATATATTTTAAAATATAAAAATAAAAAATGTGTTTCAAATTATATATTTTGGAATGTAAAGATTACATAATCTATAGAAGAATTTATAAGGGTGCAGAAAGAAACTATCTGGTGTTGTTTGACTGTGCTAAACTTATTTTCAAATTTTAAAAAATAAGTAGTATTTGTTTATATATTGAAAGTGAAATAAAGAATAGAAAGAAAAAAATCAGAAGCATAAGTAAAATTCATAAAAATTAGAAATATTTTGCTAAAGGATAAAATATAAGTTAGGCATTTAATGATTATGTTAAGTCTATATATTTTATAAAAGAAATTGACAAAAAATAATCAGTGTAAAATAGAAAAATCTAATACATTAATTTAAAATATAACAAATTTTAAAAATAATGTTTTTCCTAACTGAAATTAATCAAATCTTACTAGACTCAGGTAAGCTAACTCTAAAAAGAATATAATTGTCCAATTTTCATACAGAGACATTATTCATGCTCTATTTGGACTTCAATCAGGAATCAATTACCATAAACAACTGGAACTTAATACAGTGTTATTAATTTTTATTTCAAAACTAATGAACCAAATCCATAATCAGCACAGACATGGGAATAAAATCAATATTTGTAGAATTAGACAGTTAAGGTTTTTAAGATTCAAACTGCAGCATTGATTAAAAAGAAAAAGATACTAAATATAATAACTTTATGATGTGATACAAAGAGATAGAGAATGTTGATTAACATGTATATTATACAAAATGACGTTGATAAGATTAGGAAAGAAGTAGTAATAACCTAAAAAAAGATGATATTGTAAAGACATATAAAGAATGAGAGTTAAAAGTAGGAGATAAATGTGAGCGAGTCATTCGTGTCTCTCCATATATAAATACATATAACTTCTGAAAGCTTTGCTTTGCCCCTTCATCATTCATTTATTCACCTTTCCGCTTTCTTATTCCTCTTTCTTCTCTTAAACCACCAGCCATTATTGGTATGTATCTCTTTTACTTTCACCTCTTACAATTTACTTTTCATTCATTGATTCTTTCAGCATTCCTAGTATTCAGATCTTCAAACAATGCCTGCGTCTTACAATTTGTTTGTTTTGAATCTGCTATAGATCTAGATCTTCTCATCATTTGTTATGATAATTCAAGCTTTATATCTGATTGTTCTATTTTCATTAATTTGTTTTCTTAAAAATGTATGTGTTTATATATATAGCTAATGCGTGCAAGGTTGCTAGCGTTGTCGACTTGATTGGATCTGTTTATTCATGTAATGGGATACTGCTGTTGTTTGTGCAGCATTCGCAGATCTATGGTGGCTCATGTATTCCTGTTCGTTGTTGTCTTTTTGATTCTCTGTTTGGATTTGAATGAGGAAGTAATAAAACAATGAAAATGGCAATTCTATAAAAATGATAATTGAACTCAAACATTGGTTGTTGTGTGGTTTGAGATTTGTTTGTCTATAATGCAACCAGGTGTAGCTTTAGCCATATTCTCATAAATGTGTTATTTTTTCTTTAGAAAAAGAAAAGAACTACAACTACCTCATTCTTTTCTCGCCATTAGCTTTACTTCTTGAATATTTAACTACGGACCTGAGAACAGTTATTGCAATTTGTTTCTTTTCACGGACCTGCATAAAATCCTCAGATTTCAAATAAAAGTTATTTAATATTCTTTTATTTCATTTTCTTTGCACCTGAACTTTAGACAAAAAAGGAAAAAAACAGATTTTTTTTATCTTAATTTTTTTTTCATAATAAATAAATAAAAATCTTACATTATTGACTTTTATAATTAATGAAAAGTTATATTTAAGAATATATTTTTTTTTTTCAATTGGCTGACAATATAAAAATTTTACATTAATAGTCCATGTCTATCAAATATATAATAAGAGTAAATATGTCCGTTATAATAGGTGCAGAAAAAATTAAACATTTATCATTTTATTTAAGCTCTTGATTCTTGTAATAAAATCAATATTTTAGGTCCATGGAATTGAATATGCAGATATCGTCAAGTTAATTGCTTCCGTAGTTTCTATCGACAACACGATTTAACCCCATTTGTTTTCTTAGCACCAGAGATGGAAACTTTCCTCTTCACCTCAGAATCTGTTAACGAAGGGCATCCGGACAAGTTGTGTGACCAGGTTTCAGATGCCATCCTGGATGCATGCTTGGATCAAGACCCAGACAGCAAGGTGGCGTGTGAAACCTGTACAAAAACTAACATGGTTATGGTGTTTGGTGAGATAACAACCAAAGCGAATGTGAACTACGAGAAAATAGTTCGAGATACTTGCAGAGGCATTGGGTTCGTGTCGGCGGATGTTGGTCTTGATGCTGACAATTGCAAAGTTCTAGTCAACATTGAGCAGCAGAGTCCTGATATTGCTCAAGGAGTTCATGGTCACTTGACCAAAAAGCCAGAGGAAATTGGTGCTGGTGACCAAGGTCACATGTTTGGTTATGCCACAGACGAAACACCAGAGCTAATGCCACTCACTCATGTGCTTGCTACTAAACTTGGTGCCAAGCTCACTGAAGTGAGAAAGAACAAAACATGTCCCTGGCTGAGGCCAGATGGTAAAACCCAAGTGACAGTTGAGTACAAGAACGATAATGGAGCCATGGTCCCTATCAGGGTCCACACAGTCCTCATCTCAACTCAGCATGATGAAACTGTCACAAATGAGCAAATTGCTGAAGATTTGAAAGAGAAAGTGATCAAACCCGTCATCCCAGCCAAATATATAGATGACAAAACTATCTTCCACCTCAACCCCTCTGGTAGGTTTGTCATTGGTGGACCACATGGAGATGCAGGACTGACTGGAAGGAAGATCATTATAGACACCTATGGCGGTTGGGGTGCTCATGGCGGCGGTGCCTTCTCTGGCAAGGACCCAACCAAGGTTGACAGGAGTGGCGCATACATTGTCAGGCAAGCAGCCAAGAGTGTGGTAGCTTCAGGACTTGCTCGACGTTGTATTGTGCAGGTTTCTTATGCAATTGGAGTCCCAGAGCCCCTTTCGGTGTTTGTGGACACATACAAAACGGGAAAGATTCCAGACAAGGATATCTTGGCTCTGATCAAGGAGAAGTTTGACTTCAGGCCAGGAATGATTGCCATCAATCTTGATCTCATGAGAGGAGGCAACTGCAGGTACCTGAAAACTGCTGCTTATGGGCATTTTGGACGTGATGATCCTGATTTCACTTGGGAGACCGTGAAAATCCTCAAGCCAAATGCGTAAGTTAGTTAGCCACCCACGATCGAATTCGTTGCTACTTGTGGCTATCATCGTAGCCATCTTTCAGATTTTGGGTTAAAGGAAAATAAAGAAGCTTCGTTGCGTACATTTCTGATTGAAGATACGTTTCACACTTTGGACTAGAAAAGGGAGGGAGATATCTTTCTTCATTTTTGGGTGTTTGGTGTAAACTAGGGTTAGTTAATTGTTTACTTCGTGAAAACCACGATTTCCTTCAATATGTTTTTAATCTGTTCTTATAAAACAATTTTTTTCTATATAATGAACAAATTTTAGTTTTAGTCATTGTAATTTCCTTTGGTTTTAATCCTTCTAAAGTTCAAAATTACCGTTTTTTCATCTCTAAATTTCATTTTAAAGTAATAAATAATGTTTATTTTAAGAATCTGAAACTCTTTTGAAGGTATTACATTTTGATGTTGAACAATATTATCATGACATGCTTTTGCAATCATTTAATACAAAATACAAAAATAAAATGATCCTAAAAGTATAAAGTTTTGTATTTTCTTAAAAAAAAATAAAAAGTAAATAAGAATAATGTTAAATGAATGTAAAAAATTTAATATCTCCAAGAATTTTTTTTCTTTGATGTTATACCAGTAACACTCGTAAATGTTATTTGGAGTAGTCAATTGAACTTTTGCCAATTACATAACAAGCATATCTCCTGATAATTGAGATAGAAGCAAAATTTCAACTTAAAGAGGGATAAAATATATATATATATATATATATATATATATATATATATATATTTTCTTTTCTTTTTTTTATTTTTTTTTTTTTTATTTTTTTTTTTTTCTAGAGACTAAAGTTAAAACTAGTTAATTTTGCAAGAACTATAATAGATATTAAAGCCAAGAAAATTTCTTATGGAAACACAGAATAACTAGGTTTTGTTCTACGATTCACAAAATTGTTCATGGATGATAGTGCTACTTACATAGATAGAGAAATTGCAAACATAATGTTTCTCTTACGCAGAGTAGTTAAGAGTGCAACCACAGGCGATCATGGAGCCTCTCTTCTCCAGTGCCATACATCTCATCCACCTTTTCACCATTCCGGTAAAATTGGAAGGTTGGCGTGTAGCGAATGTGTTGAGTTGTTTCCGGGCATTCATCAATGTCTGCGTACACAAAGGTAAGCTTTGGAAAATTATTGCTTAGTCTGCAGAATGCTGGGAGAATTTGGCTACAGACGCGGCACCTGAAAAACCAGGAAACAATAGTCACTAACGGCTTCCTATATATGGAAGAAAGATTAAGGCGTTGAATGCATTGTTAATAGCCTTATAATTCACACTTATAACTCCTATTGCCACTGTAATTTCCTTCGGGTGAAAAACTATAAATTATTCTTTTTGGTGCATAGGATATCTTGCAACCAAAAGACAGAAACTAATATCTCAAAACAAAAGATTATTTAAAGAACTCACCATCTCAAAATTCGTTTTTCTGTATACACAAACATGGAGATTGAACAAATGAAAACATGCTAAGGGCGTATGATTAGGTGTCAACTATATTACACCACATTGCATTTCAACCTTGAGACAAGAAACTACTGATCTTCCAAACCACTGTCCTTGAAAGAGTTTTCATTGGATTGCATAAAAAAGTATAGAAGCATGCATTCTTACACGTTCAAATAAAAAACTGTTCTTTTTTAAGTTCTTAGTAGCATTCTTAACATTTGTAATAAAGTAAGGCCACCTGGACTGTAACCGCTCCCCAAGGACAAAGTTTCATCGGAAGTGCAATAAAAACACATTGGAAAATGCATTTTTACACGATCAAATCAAAAGCTTTCCATTTCATGTTTTTTAAGCAGAGTTTTTAGCATTTGCATCAAGTAACGCATGCCCTGTGCTATGTATTATGTTCAATTTCATTATTCCAAACCCAAACAAAACAAACTTCCAAATATGATGTAAACAAAATTTTAACCACAAGGTTTGTATTTTCCAATGATTTTGAGAGTTCCAACATCAAACACCTGGTGCTTAAAACAATCAGAATCCACACATTATTAGGGAGAAGCAGTAACATACCAAGAAGCGCCATAATTGATAACAGCCTGTAATGAATTTTGTGACAGAACAGAAGAATCAAATTTATGCAGTGAAGTTAAAAAGTTGGAAACAAAAGGGATTACGGCCTTAACATTGGGGGCGTAGTTTTGCTTACGGGGGTTTTGGAGGATTTGATGAGTGCGAGAAGATTGGTGAAGTCGTCGTCGCTGGTAGCGCTTTTCAAATTGGCATAACGGTTGATTGGTAAATCTAAGGCGATGCCTTCCAACCCTTTCTTTGCGTTGTCATGCTGGTTGCTCACCATGCTTGAGCTTCCCTCCATTCTCGCTTCTTTTCCCAATCCAACGAAATCTATATTTCACCATCGCCCAGGTATTGCTCAAGAAATTTAACAATACGTTAATTTTGGTATTTAGGAGGTGTACGAAAAAGTGGAAGAAGTAACCAATTTCTAGAAATTTGAAATAAGGATTTTTCTTTTAGTTTTAAAAAATAATATTCTCAATTATTGGATAATGTTTTCTCAAACACCTCCTTCTCATGGGAACGTAGAAATCTAAAACATAAAAATGTCATATCACTGTTATTAAGTCATTTGGTATGGTGAACACTGAAGATCTTTGCTAAAATATTGCCTTATATAAAAATTTATATGAATATTTATGATAAACTAAATAAATTTTAATTACTAGTGATGGATAGTTTGCATAATAAATTCTAATCTTCCTCAGTTATAGTTTTTGTAATTTGTAAAGAGAAAAAAAAAATCACTCTCTGTGAAGTCAGTCTAAAAGGTGTGAGAGTTATTATAATTATTTACTAACAATTTCCAAATAAAAAAAAATTATTCAATTTGAATCCATAAGTTTTTCTTCTTAATTTACTTTCAATTTTATTTTAAAAATTTAATGTGTTCTTTCCGTCAATTTAATATTAACATCGATTGGGAAATGTCGATTGGCATGACAGGGTTTATCAAATATAATGATATCATGTTCATCCACAAAGAGGATATAGATCGACTCCTTAGGATTTTAACTGCTGAACAACACTAGAATTGGTCTGAGGGGTCTATACTTGCATAAAAAAAAAAGGGTTCAAAAAGAAAAAGGAAAAGTGTATGATGAGTTTCCCAATAAATATACGCTGTTGCATTGGGAAAATTATGCCTCTGTTGAATGGTTAAAATAATTGGCAAAATGGTTCATATACCAGATGGTTTACTTCTAGCTAACTACAGAGAAAGTATAGTTTAAATCAGCATAAAAATCAGGAATATAGCAGCCAAAGCTGAATATGCAATTCGTGCTGCTAATTTAAAGGTTTAATTGCTGGATTCTCAATGAAGAAAACTTTATATTTGTAAAAGCTGATGCTGCAAGTTGAGATAATTTAATAACAATTCTACAATAATCAATAGGTTGTCCATGCCCCCATGAAGAAGTTAAAAGTGCTGTGAATGGCAATAGAATTGAATCTCCAGCCACCTGCTTGTACCATTGTTCTTTCTTCTACCAACACAGCAGCACCCTTGATTTTCTTCCCGCTCCATCTGTATCCCAATGCATCTTAGTAATATCAGAATGATAAGTTCAATCCCATGAAAGGTTTTCATTCTGTTGGCATCCAAAAGATATGAAGCATAGCATTTACAATATCATCTTAGTTCATCTCAATGAATGCACCAGGTTGAAACTTCTTGTGCAATGCTGTTATAGCTGAATCAATGCGTGCTAGGTCCTGTCATAAAATTAGAACTGGTAAATATACAGGCAAACATGTTTTCTCTTAGAAATGATACTAGAATAGGGAAGTTTCGTTCTACCTTTCCTTTGAAGCTAACAATAAGAGATCCATATCTGGCTTTGCGGTAACAACCTAGATGTTACAAAGAACACAATAAAAAATATAGATAGATAATAAGTCAACTGGTAAACGTCACGATAACTTATAAACTTCATACCAATATAAAGATCAGGAAATTCAAGGCAAAGCTTTGACAGAGGTTGAGCAATTTCAACCTGCAGTTTAGATGTCCCAACGTAAAATCAGATGAGCTCAGTGAAAAGAAAAATAGCAGAGAATGAAGACAAACGCAGCATAGATGCTGCATACTCTCATGAGAATAAATTGTCTTATGCTACCATTACTTAAGAATTTCATCAATGATATTTGAGTACACGTCAATTGCACCTCTGATCTTTTTATTACAAGGAAGCAAAATGGAATGTTACGTACTTGCATTTACATAGGCCAATCAGCACAAAAAGTAAAAAAAGGATTTTATACATAATGATGAGTCTCACAGCATAGGTAAAGACTGCAGAACACATGTTATAACTGAAATATAAACGAAGGTGGTAGTTGTGTCCAACACACGGAAAATAAAAACAAAATTCCAAATAATCTTCAAAGCACAAGGGAAGGAAATCATGCGGATGCATCATTATATATGAAAGTTAGTACGAGTACATACATTTGACAAATTGGTTGCCGCGTGCTTTGATAGATATGGTTCCAGCAATGCTAGTAGGTCACTAGATTTTGCTAATTCAATCCAACAGTCCCACTGCTTTTCCAGCTCCGAAACATTTGTTGCACTAAGAATTATTACATTTTGGCACTTGATCTGCAAAAAACATTAATTATCGCTAACAATCGAAACCAGTATTACTTCAACATTTTCATCATAGAAAATATAGGAGCTGGTCACAATTAAGCGAAGTACAAAATTTTTCCTTCTGTTCTTCCTTAATGTGAAAGTAAACTTCTGGTGAATGACATAAGGAAACAATTTTCACTAAAGATCTTCTGAAAACATACCAAGGGCACAGACAATTTGTCATGATGCCATAATTCAGTTATGCCCTCAGGCAATTGAGCCATCTGAAAGGTGAAAGGCAAGGAAAAATCAATATGAATGAACTACATACTAAAAACATTATGACAGTATAATATGCGCAATATGCATCGTTGGAAATATAGCAATCAAAATATATATGGCTATACCTTTAGATCTGTTGGAATAAGTATTAAAAGCCAGGTAGGAAGTAGTGTGTTAGGAACCATTTCTTGTTGTACCTATGTTTGTACCCAGGAGTCTAGTGCAATCTATAAGTTGTGTTAACAAGTAGATTTTAAGCCTAACTCAACCTTACAAAAATAGCTTGTAAGGTGAGGTTTGCACTCACGTATATACTATAAAGTGGCTTTATCTTTAATCGATGTGAGACTTTCAACACACCTCCTTCACACTAAAGTATATACATCTCATGCATGAGACTAGATATTAATGGGTGGTCCAATAGCAGGTGAAACAATATGTCAAATAAACAACAAATTTCAATAGGATAGACTCTCAACCATGACTCTGATACCATGTTAAGAAGTGGCTTTAAGCCTAATTCAATCCCACAAAACCGGTTTGTAAGGTGAGATTTGTATTCATATATTATAAATTGACCTTATCTCTAGTCAACGGAGGACTTCCAATAAATTGTACATAGTTCTATACTTAGGAGTCTAAGACAGTCTTTTGATCTTTCATCTTCCTATTGTATCAAACTTCTATCACTATAAATAGAAGATCATTGTAGGGGTCTTTTAAGCCCTCCAAAAATATTTTTTCTCCTTCTTAATCTTATGTACAACCTTTTAGTGTATTCTCATTGCTTCCTCCCACCCCACTCATATAAAGCAAAGCACAACAAAGGAGTTTCTAAAATACATGCCTGAAACTATGAACAGCCCTCATAGACTTGCTCTAGACTGAGGCATTAAAAATTAGAACTTAAAAAGTTAATGGTCTTGCCATTTTGTATACGCATGAGCATGCAAATCATACTAATGAAGTCAAGGTTCAAATGTTCCTACCAAAGAAGCAATCATTGGGTACATTCCTAACTTATAGTACAACTACTAAAACAACACTGTCTCACCCTCCCCTCCCATTTACCAGACAACTGAAATCAAACAAGCGCTTAATTCAACCATACCAACATAAAGTAGAATTAAAAACTTAAACCTGTGATAAATAATTAGCTTATTTTGGTAAGTAATAATTAACCAGTGGTTGAGGGACCTAATAATGTAACATTTGAGCCAATAAAAAAGAACTTGTGGGGAGTGACTGTCTCGGTTTTGAAAAGGAGGATTAGTCTCATACCTCATTCCTGTCACCAGTACACTGCTCACCAATTATATTCCTGAGATACTCTTCAAATTCTTCATCAGGAGCCTACATGAAACCAAAATCATCAATTGACAATGATATACAGATTCCTAGAGGATGATAAACATTTGAAGATGAGATAACAAAGAAATTGAGATGCAATCTGAACTGATTGTGTTATTTGCTCATTTTCTTATACAATGACAATTACAATATAACAGAACCCATAACCGAATCCTGTTTAGAGAAATATGATAGGCAGTTTCTACTACTTCTAGCATAAGAAGTATCAACAACTCTAATAGATATTGATGGACTCGGCATATTTAAGGAATGATTATAGTAGCTTCAAATTTAAAAATAAAGCAATTGCAGGATGTAACGCACCAAACGAACACCAAAAGCTTTTGCAATGCCTGCTATGGTAACATCTGAATGCAGTGGACCTACACCTCCATATATAAATACCTACAATAAGTAGGACAGGTAAATATGCTACATCATCATTTATCATCAAGAAATTCACGAATATAACTTCCCAAGCGGCATATAGTACCATATCACTTTTAGATTTTTGTCGCTCAACTTCTTCGGCTACAGAATCTATCTGATACAGAAGACACAAGTCACAAACCATGAAATTATAATATTAGGTGAAGAATTCCTGACTTAGAGTTTGCATATGGTAAATTATTAACAGACTCATTATAACACCTTTAAGTGATGATGTCTGCAAAGAAAAATTCATACAAACATGTGTAGGACTTCTACAGAAATGAACTCACATTGTTGTGCACAACAGAAAGTTTAAACACAGACCAACCAATCGAATGAAGCTTCCTACACAAATAAGGGCCCAACTGATCTTCAACAATGCCAAACCTGAGCTATGGAACAGTGTAAAGAAAGAGAACATCACCAATACAGTTAAAGGATCATAAAAAATTCACTACACAGCATGACATGATATATGTTAAAAATTTAAATTTATTTAATCCTTTCTTTCCCCAAATGATCATTGAAAATGTCAAATTAATTTTTGAGGTGTTGTTTACTTTATTCACATAAAAGAGAATACTGTTTGTCCAAGTTTAGTAGAAGAGCTTCTATTTCAGGATATAGAATGCTCAACAAGATGACAACAAATCATCCTGCACACAATCAAGAAAACCAACAGTGGGTTAAACGCTTGCAAATCCACACACCAAAGCTTGAAAACAGGCTAAATAGTCCGATAGAATTAAGAAATCTCCCAATGGAAAATTATAAAGGGCATACAACTTCATACAAGATAGAGTTTCCAAATATATTCCACAAAATCCAATTATCCATGTGATACCGAGGTACTTACAGAATCTCATCCCCCACAGCAATGATTGATGCTGTGAGCATGCTATTTTTATGTGAATCCACGCCAGTCAAACCATTGCTATCCACAGGAAGTTGTCCACCAGTAGAAGATGGCCTTTTAGCCCTCCCAGCTCTCTCTAATCTTCCATCAGCAAGTAAATATGCAGGTTTGAATTTGTAGCAAGAGTTGCTGACGCACAATAATGAATTGGGAACTGTGTCGTGTATACTACCAATTGAAGTATAACTGCACAAATAATAAAGAAAAAATTGCACACCTAAATTCCCTGAATACACAAACAACTACAACTTAACGTCAACCATAACAGACCAATGATTAAATTCAGCAATAGAATGTCTCTGTCAGGTTTAGCGAAGCCTTTTAAATTGTTCAAAAATGATGAAAAAGAAAATTTATCAGATATTCATCAAATTATTTTCCCATTCGCCCCTATTTTGGAGGGAAATATTAAACAAAAAAGAAAAATATGGCAAGTAGACATAATAAAATCCAACAAAAGGTTCATCATATTTATTGAGTATTACCCTTGATCATAAAGGCTGCAATAGTTCACCTTGCAAGTTAAAAGGAAGGCCCACACATCTCTGTACAGAAATATAGCCACCATAAGTAAATGAAGCAATTAACATTATCACATTCCAAAAGCACCAACATAAATAATCATGGCAAAAAACAAACAGTACGTTTTCCAAGTGATAGTGCTATTAAATTAATATGTCAATAGAGGGAAGGAAATCAAATAATGTCCAAGTTATTTGGCTACTTGCTAAGAAAACCGACCCTTTTGAAAAATTCAGATTACAGCAAAAAGAAAAATATATTTCAAGTTATAAACTATAACAACAACCAATTATTGTCCCATTATATGGGATTGACTACAAGGATAAAACAATGTCATTGAGCTATATCAAGAAAATAAGGGTCCGTTCACTTGGGTGTTTATTTCATGTTTTCTTCTTCTGTTTGACTTTTTCAGCACAAAATTGTCACCTTGTTTTCAAATTATTACCTATTTCTACACAGGAAACATTGAAAAAAACTATTTGTCTTGTTAGCTTCTACAAATCTTTGAAAATAGACAACAAATTGAAAACAGGTGGTAGTTTTGTAATTTAAAAGTGAAAACAGAAAATGAAAACAACATTAAATGTGTACTAAATTTTGAAGAAAATCCATTTAGAGTAAAGTCTTTTTCTGCTTTTAACAAGCCTCCCTCAGTTTTTACAAGAGGCTTTTTAGTTTTCTCTAACTATTCATCTACATGGCTAACCAAATGCGAAAGTCTGTGTATTTCCAAAAGGTTATAAATGTAAGAGATGTTGTAGTAAGGACAATACTGATATGGCTGTATACAAAAGGGAAGAGTAGAGTTATATAACTGAGGAAAAAAGTATAAATAAATTTGGTAATGAGGTAGTCTTTCTATTAGTGCAACTGCTCACGACTAATAAACATATTTCTTTGTCTCTAGTACTAATGTTTAAGGGAAAATAAACATATCATCCAACACTACCAAATATGTTATAGCAGCAGAGATAAAGAAAAGAAAAAGAACAATAACACATCATTGCGAGGAGGATAACTAGGAGCATAACAAGAGAACATATTCTTGCTCACAAAAATAGTCTATTAGTTTCTTTATTTTGTATTTCTTAGACTCATTAATTGTATGACTTTTCCTTTATTTTTCTTTATGAAACAAATGCATATAGTAATTTTAGTCCAGGTTGTACTTGGGCCTATCTAGTACAAATGGATCGAGGAGATGCAACCAAATGATTGCAATGAAGCAAGGAGCATGAGGCAATATTCAAGCCCAACAAAAGCCCATGCTAAGTTCGGGCATATGAAAGACAAGGCAAGATCAATATGAGCCGAGCAGGGAGAGTGTGACAAAAGCATGAATACCATGGAGATGATCTTGACCCTAGATCTTGTCACCAAGTGTGAAATTTACACCAAAATGAAATAATTTATAACAAAGTTAGCTCCAACCAATTATGCGCTTACAAGAGAATTCTATTCCTTCAGATCTTTATATTGCTTGGTCATTCAGGTAAGAGTTTAAAAGAAAAGCATTAAATATAAGCGCTGGTTTTAATTTTACTTAATTAAAAGCATGAAGAAGAAACTGCAGAGAAAAAAGAATCAAACCTGTATGACCAATCTAAAATGGGATTCACCCTCATGAAAGGTGGCCACCCAGGTGAACTTGGGGAGAATTGTTCTTGACCAACCTGTAAGGTAGGAGCACACATGTAAGAATAGAATACAGTTTTTTTATAAACTATATTGTAATAAATTCGTTGAAATCAAGCATACATATTAAGCTTTTACTTTTTACTAAGTCCATACACTTGACGTTTTGTTCAAAATTGACTCTGAATGGACATGTTTGAGAATAACCTTGAGGAAGTAAAAGTGGTAAATCAAGATTCTTGTAAGTAATTTGACGAATATTTAAATATTGTATAGAACAGAAATTTGAGACATTTTTTCAGGAATGTGTTAGTGTTAGGCTTTTGAAAACATTTTCAGGTTTGGCCCAATATATGAAAAGATATATTTTGTAAGAACTAATAATAAAGGGAACCTCAAATGAAAAAAAAAAAACCAATGTATACTGCCGAACTTCTTGATCAATTTCAATATTCACATGCATTAGAAGATCTTTAAAACAAGATGATTTTGCACATGTGCCCCAATTATCCTTTCCTCAAAACTTAGAGTGGTCTATTTATCCATATTCTGATTACTAGTGGGTAGAATTCTGGTGATTTTCAAACTAAAAGCAAGATTATACAGAAATTGAGGAACCTAAATTTAAGTTGAATTTGCTCTATGCACAAATTCCAGTGATTTTGAGCTCGCTATAACATGGAAAATTGAAGGTTTAGCATTTAAATATTTAATGCATGCTAAAATTGTTCAATGATTGTAGTATTGGCACATCATAAAGTATACATAATATGTATAATGGTCATTTATTAATGAGACTAATAACTATGCTGAGGTATTCTAGGAGCACTAGAAGTTATGAGCCAATGCAAGTTCCATTTTATGGTATAATAAGCATCGTTCTTGTGATGGTTTAAGCTATTTTATCTTTGCTAGATTGCAACTTACAGAGTAATGAGTATGTAGCTTAGCTTTTCCCTTTATAACATCTATATATCAATAATTATATACATGTGCAGTTTTACGAAAGATGTTCATATATTGTGTATTGCTTTTAGTTGTGGATTTTAACATAGCCCCAAGCACCATTCAAATAAAATCTTGCTTTCAAAAAGTTTGCAGAAAACAGCATTGAGTTTTGGACAAATAGGAGATCAGAGAATATGTAATTTAAAACAAAAAACTGTCTCATGGTTAAGAAATAAGGATACCGCAGTGGGGTCTCCAATTCGAACTCCAAGAAAGATAGCCCGAATTGGCTTTTCTTTTAGCAAAGCCTCCAAACCAGATTTGAAATCTAAGCTAATGGTGTCGATTTGCAAACCATATCTGTTCAAGAAAAAATCATCAATTGTTCCACCTTTAAAGGATGACAACTCTCCAAGTTAGAAAATTACAACAACTATACAATTAATATAGGATAATATCACTTCAGCATATTATCTAAACTGCAGTGACGAATTAAAGTATATAAAAAAAAAATCCAAAGGAAGAAGTTTCACTCACGTAGCGGCAGTATCATAGGTAAATGAGTTTATTTCTGGGAATGCACAAGGGCTCTCGAAATATATAGTTCGAATTGGAAAATCTTGGAAATCCCCATTGACACTATTTTGCCCCTTTTTATGCAAGAAATAGCCAGCCCTGAGTATGTGCAACAAAACCTGCATGCCAAAGCTCACTGTCATCATTAATGAAGCCATAGATTCTGATGAGTAATAAAAGATAACAAATATTAATACATACTGTTGAATCTTTTCCTCCATTGAAGCTGAATGCAACCTCTTCAATACTGTAGGAAGAAATACATTGTACGTACAGACATCAGACAATCAGCATTGAAAAGATAGATAGTCACCGAAAATAATTTTTTTCTTTTTACATTCATAATCTAAAACAGGTATGACTTAAAGCAAATGAAGTAGCAAAAACACCAAAATGTAGGGAGCATCATTCTATGATGTATGCACTCATCCTTAAAAATCAAATTTCAAATCCCAAATTCCGACATCATCCAATGCAATGTTCTTCCTATAAAGCTACAAGAGTCAGTAAGTTGTTTCAAATTTCAGCGAGCACGTATCGTCCTTTCTTCATAAACTTTAATACAGTTACAAATATAGAAATATATATATATATATATATATATATATATATAGTTTTCTATCCTCAGTATTCACCGGTAACTTAGACCAAATCGCCACAGGCTGTCACTCTTTACATCATTCTTCCCAGATAACACATTTCCAGCAACATTTTCAGGTGAGAAGACCTAGAAACATTTTCAGAAACAGTTTGCCCCTAAGAGAATAATAATCAAGGAAGGAAATTCAATACACCCATACTCTCGTTAAATAGATCAAACATAAATCAACAATTCAGCAATGAGCCCCGAGTAACAAAAATCAAGTCAACAGCACATAACACTCTTCTTCTCTTCTGATTCATACTAACCAACAGAAAAGGGACAAAAGAATCAAATCCCTCACACATGAAATCCAAACCCATCTCATGCAAAGGTTTAGAATACCAATCCCACAAATTGAACGTCCCTTCTCAGAGGAGACAAAGAACAACTTACGAATACAGAGTCAAAGCTCTCTGAACAACATAGGTGGCGTTCTTGTACTTGGTCTGAAGCCTTCGATCGTCACACTCTCTGATTGCTCTATCGATCTCCATATTGAAAAACCTGAGAATAACAAACAAAGCAGAATCAGAACAAAAGGAGTTCCGAAAAAATAGGAAAAAGGACATGTCTTCCAAGAAGCAAACGTGGGTTGTCGTCAAAATGATACCTTGAAGCGAATTGGAGATGGGGTGGAGCGAGAGTGAAGAAAGTTGAAAAGGGTGAGAAGTGATTGAATGAATAATTGTGGCGTTCTCAAAAAGGGTTGGATTGGAGTGAGATATTAGATATTTGGGAGGAATTGGCAGAATGCTGTTAGTTGGTTGGTTATGTGATATGTGAGAATGAGATAATAGAACAAAACAACAAAACAGAAACAATGATGGATGGATTCTTTCTTATCTACGTTGTGTTGTCTCAGCGCAGCGCAGGAAAAAGGTAGTAGCTGCTCCCACGAAATTTAAGAACTGGATCCAGAGTCACACTCTTCTGCCAAAACCAAAAAAAGCAAAGATATTCCCCAATTATAGCCCAAGGCTTTTCTTTGATTTTTTTTTTATTTTTTTTTCTTCTTCAAACTGCACTGACAAAATTATTTTAGAAATTAATCACCTCCACATTAATTTGTAATTAAATACTAATATAAAAATTATATTATTGATGGAGATTGACAAAATTACTTTTCATTACACAACTCACTTGAAAATATGTTATTCTATATATAAATATAAAATTAATTTAGCAACCAGTGCGTTGATGAATTGTCCCATAATTGTTTTAGTACGATTTATTTAATGCCCTAAATTGGACATAATAATAGAAGTTTGAATAGTTTACACGTTTTCACCTTTTATACGGAAAGAAAAGATACAAAATTAATTATAAGTGCTAATTAAACAAGTTCTTAATTTTTTATAAATGTCAAACCACTATGAATTTCGTAAAAAAGACGTGTCTATGGATAATATCCTATTATACCACTGAGATTTGCAAATGTTTTTCATGCCAACAATGTCATGGAAAAAATCATGAAATATAGAAAGAAATTTGTAAAGATTGGTCAAAAAAATGTAAATGTTTTATTTATTTATTTTTCGTACTATTCTCAGGCATATTCCTTTCTATATCGTAAGGAAATATACGGAATGTTGTCATTTCTTCATTTTTAATAATAAAAGTATTTGCAATTAATAACAAAACAAATAAAATGTCAACATATATGCAAAGAAAATAAGATAACGCCAGGTAAAACATTTGATACATTAAAGTGAATCTTTGAAGTGAGAAACAACAAATCAATCAATGTATGTCGTTTTTTTATTATAAAAATTTAAATTTTTTATTATAACTTAAATATATATTTCAATTATTGTCTTATTTGTTTAGTAAAGGTATTAACTATTATATGTGTTTCATATACTCTTTCTCTTCCTTTATGGATAACTTATACACATCGCATTTTGTGTGTTTTAACTTGTAACATATCTCTGTTATTTGATTCTAAAACAGCTTTATAGTTGCTTTCTACGTAAAACTTACTTGACACAGTCAACAACAATATCGATTCACAGAAATGCATGCATAATATATACTTATTATGTTTGTTTTGTTCGACATTTGTGTTTTGTCTGAAGCCCAAAATTTCAACCTAGTAAATAGAAAAAGGTTATAACGAATCATGTTTGAGTGTCATATCAACTCCTAAAAAAGGTGCACAAGGAAAAGGAGAAGAAAAAACATAGAAAAGGGGAGAAAGGTGGATTCCACACGGCAATTTGACGCATTAAAATGCTACTTTGAATTGTGAAAGCTCACAAGAATATTCGGATGACCGAGTTAGAAGAATTTCTAATGGTGATAAGTGAGACAAACTATTGCTAATTATTTTTAATATAAGGAAAGATAAAGCCAGAATTATTTTAATACTCCTAAAATAAAGAGACATAAAAGAAATAGGAAGAAATTGTATTGAACAAATTTCGTTGGTTTCTTTATTTTAATTTAAACAATCCCAGTAATAAAACTTAATATTTTTCTAACTTTTATTTATTACAACCCCTTCATTACTAAAATACAGTCTCAAGATCAGAAGGTGAAATGTACAAGCTTTAAATGATTTTCTATGACAAGGAAAAATGGTAGGTGGTAACAGATGAAATCAGTAATTATTCTTGCGTAACATCAATTACATTTTAGGCACATTCCCGAACAGTAAAATTACGATTTTACAATTTTGCATTTGATGTTTCTTCTTGCACCCCAATCAAATTTTTCCATATCCCTGTCAAATCAGATTTTGCTTTTCTAAACACACTAGACTAATTCTGGAAATTTTTGTTCGAAGACACTTATCCTACCTGTATTCCAAATCAAAATTTTCGGAAACCTGTAATGCAGTGCAGGAAGAAATTTGATTAGGTGCAGGAAGAAGCATCATTGTTCAATTATTAAAGCCCAAAACGGCAGTTGGTTGGTGGGGACAAGTTTTGGGCCAATGCTTCCTGTTCCATACTTTCTTCATGCACCCCATATTTGAAATACCAATTATACCCTTTTGGAAAAAAAAGACGGAGTGTGTATGGTTTCTTGGATGTGTTTTTGGTTTGGTGTGAAGGTTGTGGTGTGTGTTTTGGTGGTGGCTGGTAATGTTGTGTGGTGGTCAGTGCCCCTGAGCATGTTTTTCAAGTTATATAAGTGTCATTTGAAGATGGTGATGACAATTAGCAGAGTTCCTTCTCGTGAAAAACATGTTTGGTTTTCTATGAATGGATTTAGATGGGATCACAACTCATTTATAATTCAGACATTTTCATATGTACGAAACAAAATCAAACCACACCACTTTATAAAGACAGTTTAAATCCAATCGAACAGTGTTACAGAAACAGTTGGGTTTTTTATTTTTCACAAATGATTCAGTATTTTATGGTTTGGTTCAGAATGATTTCTCTCAGTTCGATTTTTTCTCGAACTCGCAATACAACTACACGAGTTAACTGTTGAACAATTCGAAGGCAAATGCATGTTCTTTCCAAATTTCATTACAAATTTGAGTGAGATATGCATTCCAATGGTTAAAAAATGTAACTGGTCGGGTGAATGTTTGCTGCAGCAGCTACAATTTGACCAACAAATCTAAGGTGTTGACTACTGAAGCTTATTTGTGCAGCTAAGAACTAACTATACTTTCATTCAATAATAAAACTATTGCAGCTCAGATAAACAATTTGATTCCGTGGCCTCTGGACATAAATAAAACTGTGAGATTCTCAATTAAATTTGCAGTAGAATTATCTTCCTTCTAATCATAGAGACCTTCCTCCTGCCAAATTTTAACTTAAAAACTTATAAGGTTCATGCAGAACCCGGCAAGTATTCTTACCGTAAGTATTCCCCGGAATTTGATATGAAAGGAGTGTATCCTAAAAGAACTTACTGATAATAAAGTTATGTTTGTTGGAAGGCTCTTTACATAAAAGCACATCCTCGTAAGTCTGTGTCATGCTGCAAGATGTCTTAGATATGTTTGGCAACATGAAATGGATAATGGTTCCAAAATCCTTAGGATGGATTACAAAGGCATAAACAATAAAGGTGATATTGGACCTCCCATTTTATAATAAGCAAGAGTTGGTGCTACAAGCGCACAAAACCAGTTATTGGCCATATTTATCTAGGCTTACTGGAATTGAAAATTCCCTGCACCTCTGGCAAGAGAGCCCGATAATTAACATAATGTACGAGTATATCACGCAGATGAAAAAACAGTAATAAGACTAGCCTCTCGTTTTTTAATACGAAGAATAAACTAGGTGTTCAATAAATTTGTCCAAAGCAATCTTCACTGTGCTTGTATTTATTTGGCGCCTATTCTTATGTTAGTTTCATAAACAACTTAAACGATCCAGTCACTGTTCATGATGTAGCTATATAGCAAATTTAAAGTCTAACCTGATTAAATAATGAGTATTTTTCTCTTCTAAACGAAGGAAAAAGTATAACTACACGATTGTATGAGCATCCCCCACTTATTTTTCAATCATATTGCAAGAATGTGTGAATATTGGTACTATGTATATATTACCTTGTAGCTAAAACTTTTGGCGGCTTCTCTGACTTTTTTTATCGATCACCAACCCATTCTAGTACCAGGATAACTCAGCTGCACGAGAAAATTAATATACGTGAAATTATTGCAAAACGAGGCAAATATCTCAAATCACTTAAGGTTCTATTCAGAGAACCATTCCAATGAAGCAGTAACAGTGAGACATATTTATTTTAATCACGACAAAAATAAAGAACCTTAAGTATTAATAATCAATCAAATTAAACAAAAAAACTGCATCAAGAAAATAACAGATTACCAAAGGAATTCAGAATTTACAGTGAGAAAAAACTTATCTACGAAAATAATGGTGTTATTTACTGCAAAAAATCAAAGGGAAAATGCAAGTATAGAAAGGAGGAAAACCTTTAGAATAATAGTGCAGTGAAGTGTACTGACGAGAGAAAGCAGTATACTGTTTGGTGTTTAGCGTATGAAGAAAGAAGTATCAATTCATATTTCTCCATTGACAGTTTAACAGCCATGGGGCAACAGCTAAAGCTTCCAGATCAGCTGAAAATGAATTCAGATCGGCTTCGATGTTCTGCAACCAAATTTCCCATTTCAGAACTTTATATACCAAAACAACTCGGCCCTGAACTAAATTTTACTGCAACCAGGTATCTTACGCACTCTTCTTTCCCTCATCTTACTTCTCACAAGGGAAACATCAATCCATCGCTCTGCTGCCGCATAGATGTCAGACAAAAGCACATAGTTAGCTGCATGTAGATGATCAAACTGCAAAAGTCGATTGGCAACAATCTCTCCCAGCTCTGAATCACCATATAGTTTACATGCCCCAAGAAGTGCACCCCAGGCACCGGCATGAGGCTCAGGCATTAATTTTATAAGTTCATAAGCATCCCTTATGTGTCCTGACCGGCTTAGAAGATCAACCATACACGCGTAGTGATCAGACGAAGGACTAATGTAGTATTTTTGCTTCATGGATTGGAAGAAGTTCCAGCCCTCATCAACAAGCCCAGCATGACTACAGGCTGTGAGAATGACTGTGAAGGCCACCTCATCCGGATACAGCCCTTCCATCAGCACCCTGTTAAACAGACTCACGGCTTGTTCCCCACGCCCATGAATTGACAACCCTTGTATCATCGAACAATACAAGACTAGATCTCGTTTAGATCTTTCCTCAAACAATTTCGAAGCTCTATCCATGTTTCCACATTTTGCATTCATATCCAGAAGCGCTGCAATTACATGGTCCTGCTGAACATCAATACAGCTCTTGCTTACATAAGAATCAACCCATTGAGCGAGTTCTAAATGTCCCAACTGTGCCGAAGCCGACATCAAGCTAACCAGTATGAACTCATCAGGCTTCACATTCATCGATTCCATCTCAAAAAACACTTTCAACGCCTGATTAGGTTGCCCATTCTGGACATAACCCGATATCAAAGCAGACCAAGCAACAACATCCTTTTCGGGAGCACGATCAAACAAGAACCTCGAGGCCACCATGTCACCCACCTTAGCATACCCATCAATCATGGTGGTGAAAGAAACAACATTCTTCTCCGGCATAGCCTCAAACACGTCCCTAGCACCACTCAAATTCCCCAACTTGATAAAACCCTGCAACATCGCATTCCAAGAAGCCACATTTCAATGCGGCATCTCATTAAACAGCTTCTGGGCCTCCTCAACATCCCCAACGGCAACGTACCCAACAAGCATAGCAGTCCAGGAAACGACACTCCTCTTAGACATTCCATCAAAAACCCTGCGAGCATCAGCAATCTGCCCGAATTTGCCATACATGTCGACCAAACTGGTGGCCACGTAGAGATCCCGGTGGACTCCGCACCTGAACGCGGACCCATGAAGCGATTTTCCTTCCCACGGCATGCACGGGGTGCAACAGGCCTTAATGACAGAAGGGTAGGTGAAGGTGTCGGGAAGAGCCCCGTGCGCCTTCATGCGAGCGAAGGCGGTGAGGGTTTGGGATAAGCAGCTGTTGTGGCAATGGGATTTGATGAGAGTGTTCCAGAGGAAGGTTGAAGGGGTGAGGACACGGAGGAAGACGGAGGAGGTGTAGAAGAGAGTGGAGAGGGTGTGTGAGAGGGGAATGAAAAGGGAAATTAGGAATTGGTCTTGCTCGAGGCCTCGGTAGATGATGGAAGCGTGCACTTGCTTCAGCTGTTCACTGCTCTTGCACGCCTTAAGAAAGGTGATGATGCTCGCGCGTGAACCAAGACCAAGAGTAGAAGAAGACCAGTTATGAGAGATTGAACGCATGGAACTGCAACTTCAAATCGGACTTCCCTTTCCATCTAACACTCCCACTACCACACTGTCACATGTACATCCCTTTTTAACGAGAATTCATTAGCGAGAATTCATTCTAGTTAAAAATGAATGTACATCGACGAATGTATCATATGACCAAAAAATTCAAGGTGTTGCGGACACAAACTGCTATGAAGCTACAGGGTTTCTATAAGCAATTTGCTTCTGTAGCATCCTACCCAAATAAACCTATGCAAGATTCTTACTTAAATTTATAGTAGCATTACCTGTCAATCATAGAGACATTTCTAAAGCAAATTTTCAACCAAAAATCTTACAATCTCTTGTAGAACATGCATTTAATTCATCTTTCAATATTCCTACAAACATGAGTCTGGTTAAGGCTTTGTATGGTCGAGATAGATTATCCCATACCCAGGAGAATGAAAAAACAGACTGACTGGGGTAGGCGTCAGGTGGAATTTCAGGTAGGACACATCGTGTACATCAAATCTCAACCCTATAAATTACGGTCACTAGCTACACCCATTAATAAAAGAAAAAACTCAATCTCAAGTTCTACAAGTCATTCGAAGTATCGATCAGAATTGGGAAAGTGGCATACAAAATTACAACTTCGAAACTGCTCAAGATTACACCTGGTGTTCATTGTTTCACAGTTAACAAAGGTTTTACCCTCCTGCCAGCTGAGTCAAGAACTGCCGCTAGTTCTTCTCAAATGAGTTTGAATTGATGGTAGAACCAGAGCACATGTTGGCTACAACGAAAATGTTAAATGGGATTAAAATTGGTTTAAAATTGGGATGAGTAATACCAATGGTTTAAAATTTTAAAAGTTTTTAAACTCTTAAAATTTTAAAAATCACTAAGTAGCTATAATATAATTGCAATAATTTTGTAAATCTTCCTATACCATTAATAAAGAAGATTAACTTCTTTTTTACAAACCTTTTTTCTTCTAGTTTTATATTTTGAATTTAAATAATTACAAACCTTTTTTCTTCTAGTTTTATATTATGAATTTAAATAATTATTTAAAATAAAAGAAAAAATAATTATTTTTTAAATTTAAATAATTATTCATAATAAACAATCATTTACACATAAAAAATTACTTATAATAAAATTATCAAAATTATCTATTTTCATAGTTATTTTTTATAACAACTATTTAATAGCTTAATAAAAATTATTTTAATTATTAAACATTATTTTGTAATTTAATAAAAATTTTGATATAATAAATATATATATATATATATATATAAACAACATATTTTTTCTAACATTTCAAAATTTTCTTACCCTTAACCAAAAACATAATAAGGTCTTTACAGAAAGAATAGATTACTCAAACCAAATTTCTTCTTCTACGTCTTAGATCTACCATTTTCTAATACTTGTTCATTCCTAACATCCTCTAAACTCACACCATTAAAGTGATCATTGCAAAAGAGAAAACAAATACACAAATAGACAAAAACTTGTTGGGTACAAACAAAGTTCCACATCAGAAAAAATAAGAGATGGATATGAGTTTATATACACATAAGATACCTTCATTGATAAGAGGCCTTTTGGAGTGGTACCAGACTTATGTGTATGTGTAGTGTTGAACCACTCTACAAAACCAACAAGGGTAAACTAATATTGTACAAAATCAAATCATGCAATCAAACAAAAACCTAAACATATATACATATTCTAGACCACCATACAAGGTCGCTTGATTTGGTCAGGAATCAAGGTTTAACCGATCAACCTACAACTCACAACTCATGAATCAAACTAAAATGAACCAAAAGTTCAACTCTACATCACATTTGTACCTATAGAACTTCAAAACAACAACATCCAAAGTTCACACCATTATCAAATCACAAGCATACACTCAAATATTCATAAATAGGCAATTATTCACTCATCAATATACAACATCACTCAACAAGCATTTTAATTAGTATCTTATTCAACCAAGCATAAATTTCACTACCTATCAAACACAAATTCATGTTTCTTATAGAAAAATTAAAGTAAGAACACTCAAACTTAACATGCAAAACAAAGAAAGCTGCATAAATTTAAAAAAATAATTTCTAGAAAAATGATGTGTTTAAAATAATGAAAATAGTTTATAACAAAACTATTTATATTAAAACTTTTTAATATTAGAATAATCGATCTCACTATTTTTTAAACTACTACAACTTCTAAATTATTATTTCCTATGTCTTTACATTTTTATTAGTTTTTAACCGTTTTTATAATTTATAATTATATTATTTCAGGAACCCATGTATTTTTACTAATATTAAGAATACGCTTAATTTTATTAAGTTATTATATTTTCCTTTTTTTAAGAAACTTTACTGTCTCAAGGGAAAAGAATCATAAAAAATATTCATTGTAAAGTATTATTTAATATTTTTCAAAATAACTAAAAACTTCTGTAGATATCTTTAATATTTAGTGTATTATTTATGAGTGTAAATGTATTATTCTTATTGAATTATTTAAACTAAAATATTAATATTTTTTAGTTTGTCTGTTTGCCCATTGGGAATGGTTGTTGATTGAGTGCATGAAAAAATATGCGTTATCTGAATTACTTTGAAATGCGTGTTTATTTATTTTGTTATGAAGACTTTATATAAAATAAAGAAGTAATTATAAACGAAGTATTCACCACTCTCAAATTTATCATTATCACTCTAATGGATCTTAAATTTCATAAAATATATTTCAGTAAAAAAAAATTAATTAAGAATGAAATGAGAATTTACAAGTTAAAATTAAACTATTAATTCGAAAAAGCTTAGGTTATTTTCAAAAAATAAATATAAACTATTTCATACCTAATAGTAATACAATAATTATGGTAGATATCTATGTACAAACATAATTATTATATATATTATACAATTTTATATCTTTTTAAGTACTTTTTGATGTGTACATATAGCACAACGAAATTATCTATATACTATATAAAATACATATTATAACACGTCTAATAATTATGAATGCATGTATATGTCTTTTATTATAGAAATGTCTCTTGAAAAAATATTCTCATTTGAACGGAAACTAAAACAAATAAATAAAATTGTTTCATCATGATTTTTTTTGGATAATCAAATTAATATTTAAATAATAAAGAAAAATATTTGTCTGAATTTAAAATTCACTTAAGTGATCAAACTATCACTTAAATAAAAATATCATAACACAAAATAATTATATAACAATCCAAATAGGTATAGAGATGCAATTATAAATAATACATTTTTCTAATACAATATGAGAATTAAATGATTTAAAATCAAATGAGAAACCATCAATTTTAACAGAATAATAGTAGATTCAATTCAAATATAAAAATCATTTTACTATATTCTTAACATATAGGAATTTATTTCAAATTATTAAAAATATAATTCACCGACCTTATCGATAAATTATATTCTAATTATTTCAAACTTTAATCCAATTCTAACCATCCAATTTATTCATACCTAATTACAATTAATTAACTCTTTTAGTCTCAATTTTTTTTATATATTAGTAAAAAAAAGAAAAAGAAAAAGTTTAAGAACTCGTAGAGTTGATTAAAAAAACATATAACTAGGTATCCAGACGAACAAATTAATCTATTTAGTTAATATATCATATTATAACATAACACTACTAATATGTAATAAAAACGGAAAAATTAGACAACTAAGGGAAAAAAATACAAGAAAGAAAAACCTGATTAATTAAAATTATCTTAATATTGATGAGATAAAAAAACAATAAATCATCTCAAAATTTTAAAAAATATATAATAAAAATTAATATAAATAATTATAAAATTTTTAAAAAATAAAAAACAAATTCGTAATTTACATATTGAACATAACTAGTAATTTTAATCTTCATAAGTTTATATCATGCCATTGCCACACTATAACTATCATTATTAAAATATTAATGGAACAATTAGAATACTTTCATTATTCTTACCATAAAAAGAATATTTTTTACACCTTCACATTATATTATTATCACTTCAATAACAAGATAAAAATTGGCTACTATTACCTTCAATAAGTTTGGTTGACTTTCAAGGTCAGTAGATAAAGAAGTTGGCTCATCCCTTATGAAAAAAAAATAGTATTAAAAAGAAATTAAAAATAAAACATTAACAGGAAAAACGAAATAAATTTGAAAATCTTACATATTTGATACTTTATTTTTCAAGAGAATTTTGTTGAAAATAATAAATATTAATTTCTTAACATAAGTCTTAAAAAGGTTAGCCTTCACTGTTAGTCGGTGGACAAAAATAAATCACAATGTTATATAAAATGTCATAATTAAAAAGAAAGTTTATATGTTTTATCCCACGAAGTTACGTGATGAACATGATATGTAGAATATATATATATATATATATATATATATATAATCAAGGATCTGTAGTGGTTACCTACTTCAGAATTGGATGCTTCCTACTAGCTGTTTACGTGAAAGTTAGTGCAACTTTAAAGTTATAATCTGCATCAATATTTTAAAGTTAAATTAACATAATAAGTGAGTTAAGTGCATCAAATTTCAGTAAATCAAATTAAGCTTTTGATTTTTCAAAGAAGAATGTTTGATTGTAATGTAAAAGTCTGAAGATGAACAGTTAAAATAGAGAAAAAAGAAGATTATATATGAAAACCCACTTGAGCAAAAACTTTGAGGATACAAGTGTAATGTTGGCATTGTTACAATTATTGTGCACAATAATTATGCCATTCATGTGAGCCTATATGTAGGAAAACAGAATTCATATATACAGTCATATCATTAGGTGATTGTAACAAAATGAATATTAGCTTGTAGCCATATTCAAAAGCAAAGGCTCGGTGAGTGTGAAAAAGGCTATGATATAGGCTTTTGTTGGATGAAAAAATGTGATTAGAGCAAAAGCATCCACATTGAACCTACTAATCCTAAAACATGACAAACACAAATTATTCATACTCTAACATGTGTGATGAAAGAAGAATGCATAGAAATAGAAGGTTAATTTGACTTGGCAGAGTTTTTACAAGAAGTGAAGTATTGAAGTTTTTGACTTGTCGGCCAAAGTGACCCTACTGGCCACCATCTTCCAACCTTCCTCCATTTTTCTTCCTCCGTGTGTGACCGACAAAACAGTGCTTGCCCCAATCTTGTAAAATTTGTCTACACATAGAGATCAAGAAAGAAGCTCTCTTGCAAGTTGTAATTGAAAATTGAGGAAGCACAAGTCCCCATTATGCAGCACATTAATTATTTGCTTGCTTGAGTCTGCACTACCTGCTGTTACTTTCAAATCTATTTTGTGGGGTTATTATTATTTCTACCAATTCTTGAAGCCGTGTGTATAACAAGACTTGTGTTCAATAATAGTACCTCCGTGTCTTGTGATTTTGTGGTTTGTTTCAAGGGAACCATGCATGCCTCAAGTTCATGTACTTCAACACCTCATACTTAAATTGTAGTTGGATTCATGGGGCACTGATCCACAAGATCAATTCGAAAAGAGGTTCGAACCTTCTGCTTCCATTAGCTGACAAAATTCAACGTCAAATTATTGGCTCACCACAGATTTCTTTAACATGGTCACTTTTGTTTTGATTATCTAAATTCACTCATACAACATGATCTTCCTCTCAGTCTACTTATCTGTATACTTGGATTTATAATGGCATAGTTAACAAATTCTGAGTTATTAGCAGAACAGTGAGTGTACCAAAAAAAAAAAAAAACATTTGAGGGCAATTGAAGTTAAATTCAGTAATGGTTAGTACTTGTCCCTATTCTGAAGGTTTGTTTATACTAAAAATGTGCATTGGTTGCAACCTATATGGACTCATTTTCTTGATTGATCAACATATTAAGAATATAAGGTATATTATTCTACCATGAGTAAGAAGGATTACTATACGTGTCGATCAATCATTCATGTGCCCCCATTTTCAATCAAATAAAGCTTTGGGGTCCATTAATGGATAGCTACTGACCCACCACTCCATTGATGAAATTCACATGTTATAACACACCGTTACACACTTTGATTCATGAGAATTGACTAAATCAGAATCTGCCCCACATTGCCTTTCGTTTTAACTTTTATCTGTTTTATCATTTATTCATTGGCTCGCTTTGGTCCTTATATGGACATTTTATGCTTGACTGAATGGTAAGTGACACAACGGGAAGGGAAATTGTGTGGTGAAAAGCACCAAGCGATGGGGTTAATCCAGCTATTGCTTTCACAGCTCAGACAAAAATACCTGTAGCCTTCAATGAAAAGGGAAAGCCTACAGACACAAGCCTAGGTTCTAGTTTGAATGTGAAAGCCATGCAACACAAAATAAAGAGCCACATTTAAGGCACATCCATCTACCCCTTCTGGATCCCATCACCTGTTTCAAGCTTTCCAACCTAGCTTACAGATTTTGTGTCATAAATAGATGAGTTGTGAAAAAGTAGTTCCTGTGGGAAAAAAGAAAGTTACACTAACCTAAAGCTGTGAAAAATGCAAGGTATAATTGAATCAATGATATGATATCCAACTATTAAAGACCTCCATTTTGTCTCTAATGATGTATAAATAATTATTACTGATATGTTTAATTCATCCAGTCCCTCCATAATACCATCCTTCGATCTCAAATGGGGGCCCACTGTTTTTCTTATTTATATCAAACTGACTACCACACTATTCTCCCATATGCACCTTACCTTGAGCAGTTTCTCTCTCACAACTTTCTTTTATACAAAACAGCATCATTCTCCTTTCTGCTAACACTTTAACTAGCTTTTCTTCATGGCTCTCTTTCTCTTTGCTATTTTAATCTTGATGGCCCCTTCAAGCAATGCCTATTGGCCACCTTCACCTGGCTACTGGCCAAGTTCCAAATTCAGCTCTATGAGTTTTTACAAAGGGTTTCGAAATCTCTGGGGCCCTCAGCACCAAAGTCTAGACCAAAATGCATTAACAATCTGGCTTGATAGAACCTCAGGTCTGAATCCGATCACTTTCAATGCTCTCTCTCTCTTGCATGATATCATTAAAATCTTAATCCACCTTCACTGCTTTGTTTCTGGAGAACAGGAAGTGGCTTCAAGTCGGTAAGGCCATTTCGATCCGGTTACTTTGGGGCTTCCATTAAGGTCCAACCTGGCTATACTGCAGGAGTTATCACAGCTTTCTATGTAAGATATGGCTTCAAGAGATCATATAATAAAGTGTTATCGGTTGAAACTAACTTGAAAGCTTACACTTTTTTCCGTAGTGTAGCTAGTTAATTAATTACTGTTATTAGTGAATATAATGATTATTTGACTAATGGCAGCTCTCAAACAATGAAGCACATCCTGGTTTCCATGATGAAGTGGACATCGAGTTTCTTGGGACAACATTTGGAAAGCCTTACACTTTGCAGACGAATGTTTATATAAGAGGGAGTGGAGATGGGAGAATTATAGGCAGAGAGATGAAGTTCCATCTCTGGTTTGATCCTACCAAAGATTTTCATCACTATGCTATTCTGTGGAGTCCCAAGGAAATAATGTGAGTCACTATACATAATACACTGTTACTGTTTCTGAATGTATGTGTGTGACTGTGGCTCTATTTGAAATTAAATGCATAGATTCAGTCCTAATACAAAAGAAAAGGATAGACAAGGTAGGAACTACTTCGTTTTCTTCTGAAGTAGATAGGTAGGAGTGAAGATCAAAGGAACTTAGTAAGATTGGATTCTGTGTATGTAGCATCAGATTGATTGGTTCTTATCATAAGGTGTCACGGTCTGGCCAAAACTGATTGGCTAGACATTTGATATTCAGAACACTTTTTTGATATAATTTTCTATAGAAAAGGACTAAAAATAAGTGATATGATTATCGAAAAATGTAAGAATGGTATAACCGGACTGATATTTTTGTAAGATGAAGTTAAGGCAAGTAGGGATTTGACAGGAATAGACAATCATGTAGAAAAATGGTAGAATCAAGGTCACATGAGTGGCACAAAAAACCCAAGCATCAAAGTGTGGGGTAAGCAAAATCTGCTGACTCCCAGCTAATGAAAAAGCTAAAAGTGACATTTAATTAATTGATCTACTAGTTCCTTAGAGAACCGTAATTATAAAATGAGTTTCAAGTGTTGAGTGGTGCATATGGTGAATCTTAAAAAAGGGCGTGTCTGATTTGTATTACCTGGTTAACATTGCTTTCACTGACATCGAATTGCGTGTCAGATTCCTAGTGGATGATGTGCCAATAAGAAGGTACCCGAGGAAGAGTGGTGCAACGTTTCCTCTGAGGCCAATGTGGCTATATGGTTCAATATGGGATGCTTCATCATGGGCAACTGAAGATGGAAAGTACAAAGCTGATTACAAATACCAACCCTTTGTGGCAAAGTATTCGAACTTCAAAGCTAGTGGTTGCTCAGCCTATGCGCCACGGTGGTGCCACCCAGTTTCAGCCTCACCATATAGGTCTGGTGGGTTGACAAGACAACAAAACAGAGCCATGAGATGGGTGCAGAGATACCTGATGGTTTATAACTACTGTCAAGACCCCAAAAGAGATCACAGTCTAACACCTGAGTGTTGAGGTTGAACTTTGAAGTGTTCAAGTGTTATTGAAGATTTGATTATCTGGGAGTGAAAAAAATGTTACCTTTTTTTGGTCGCGAAAACTAAAACACTGTTGTCTTGTGATTTGTTTTGTTTTGTTTTTTTGTTTGATTTACTTTATGTGGGTCAGTTGTGATGGGGCCCCTAGCTTGGCAGCTGCATAATGCAAGTGTACGGGGTTGTGCATCCAAGGCTCTCAAGACACGAGAATATTTGGAAGATTGTGTGTTTTTTTATTTTTTCTTTCTTTTAGACAGAGGAAAAGGAAAAGAAAGAGATGGAAAAGGAATAATATGAATGTCTATGTCCAATGAAATGAAAAATGGGTAATGTGTATGGGTCGGTGAATGTGGCTCCATTGAGTGCGAATACTAAAAAACCACACACTTTATTTAATAATGTTATTGTCATTTCAATGATGAAAACCAGAACCTCTCTCTCTCTCTCTCTCTGTTATGGGGAGGGGGGTAAGTGTGTTTTCTTGCATGACTTTTTGGTGCATGTGAAACTTTATTACTACCATGGAAAAGCTTATTGCATGAAAAAAAAAACTATATGTAGCATGATTATGTAGGAGGTTGTGGACCTTTGGTTTCATTGGAAAACAATTGAAAAGGAAATGGGAATATTTAAAAGAGCATGTAAATCATATGGAAAACTTTATTAATGGATAAATAATTGCATTACTTTTGTCTATGTATTCCATATACGTGTGTTAGGTATTAATAATTGGTTTTAGATTTTCTTAAACAAGTAATGTTTATAGATATTTCTATTCGATAATAGAATACTTAAGAGGTCATAAAAACCGTGTTAAAAATATATTTTATTTTAAAAAAAAAAATAGCATGTGTCTTTATTAACTGTGAGGAGTCAAAATCATTTTAAAATAATGTTAACTTGATGTTTGAAATGTAAAAAGAATCTAATTCTGATTTTTAGAATTTGTTTTGTCTCTTTCAATATATACTTTCTTCACTCCTTTATCCATTGCATTGTATGTTTAGTTTTTTCTCAATATAGTAAAATGAACTAAACTTACCAGCTTATACTCGGTCAATTAAATTTGTGTCTTTTTAATAGAATTCAACCATATTCCAATACACGTTTATTCTAAAAGATTCATACAAAATTCTAATTAAGTTCGAGTTATATAGTTTTTTTTTATTGAATCTATTATTGTATGCAAGAGTAGGAGTAGAAAAGATTAAACTAAACCAAATTGATCCTAAAGTGAACTATACGTTAAAAACTTAAATTGTTTGGGAAAAAAAAAACCGAAATGTTATTTTAAATTAGTTTTAACAAAAGAATTATTCTTAAATTAAACCAAACTTTTTATTTGTTATTGTATTTTATCTACTCATCCGATATCGAAATTTCATGACCGATAAGGAGATCAATTGGTTACGATCAAAGTTAGTTAATAATCTAGGTAATTTAAAAGGATATAAAACGAAATTAGATTATGATTAGGTCAATCTTAATCAAAAATTCATACAGAAAACTATTGTTCAATATAGTAAAAATTATGTATAAGATTAATCTTCTTTTTTTTAATATACACATAAGATATTGTATTTATAACAAATAATAAATATAGGTTAAGTCCAAAATACAAATAAAGAATAATACAAAACTAATTAAAGATAAAAGATAAAAATAAAATATATAATAATCTAATATATCTAACAACTATAAATACAAGTTAAAAGTACAGTTATAAAGACTTTTTCCTAAGTATATTACAACATTAATTGGTTAACCAATCGAACCTTAATTAACTTAAACATCGAAGTATCTTTAGTAGTTACACGAAACAAATAATAATTATATTAAAAAATATTTTTAAAATAAGACTCAAAATAATAATAGTTTAACTAATTTAGATACTTCTAACATTTCAAGAGCATTTAAAATACTTTACCTTAATTCGGTTTTGTTTAACAATAGTATAACTAATTTCAATTCAATTATAATATAAATTTAATTCAATTTTATAATAACTTGATTTTAAAATTCAGTTCATTTTTATAATAATTCAGTTTTATCATATATTTCATCAGTAGCTAATTGTTTATATTCATCTCATAATTAACCTATCCTAAACTTTTTTAATGGAATGTAAAATTTTACCTTTAAACTTTAATATAATTAAATTTGTATTTTTTTCAACTCTTTGGATCATCTCAAATTAGGATTAGTTAGTAAAACCATACAAATTGAGCTTGGAAGTTTAAACTAATTAGGCAGGTTGGCCAATGCATTATAGTTTTATATCAAGTCATCTCAAACGCAGGAAAAATGAAATGTTAGGCCATTAAATTATGGACATAAATTAAATATATACCTTTTTACATGAACATGGCCTATCTTGTCTCACATAATCTGAGTTTTCACTTTAAAAGTTCAAATTGAATTTGACATTTTTATCTAACTCAATATAACTTATGATTTGCATCAAGCTTTGGACAAACTCTAACTATAGGCTTACTATTTTTTTTGGGTGTTGCTTCCTCCACTTCCTCAAATGCTCCTCCACCTCTCCACTATTTTCATTTATTTCAAAAATATTCTACACTTCCCCATTATTTTCTTTTATTCCAAAAATACCCTACACCTTCCCACTAATAATCTTTCTCTTTCTCTCATGGCTCATTAATGGCTCAGATTCGAACTTGTGATATATTCTCTTAAATAAGTTTGATTCAGTCTTATTTTTGTTGTTCAATATATTTTTTTTCTTCAAATTACTTAATAAATGGTAAAATTTTATTCTAAATTTCTAGAAAAATGTTTATATATATATATATAATATATATATATATATATATATATATGTGTGTGTGTGTGTGTTTTTACATTTAATATCTATAATTTTTAACATTATATTATGTTTTAACTTACCGACATGTTCAACTCAAATCTCTTGAATAAAATATTTAATTTATTAGATAAATAATATAAAAATATTATTAAATACTTAAAATATAAAAGAAAAGTTATTTGTTAAAAATTTGGAATTTATTTAGTTTTTTTGTCATTATAAAGTTAGTATATAATAATAATAATAATAATATATTATTATTTACTATTAATATAAAATGGAAGTGGTAGAAACACTATTATTGAAGTTTTGTTTGAATTTTATATTTTGCAATATATCACAAATTCAAATCTGAACCATGTGAATGCTCCATTAATTAGAGAGAGAAAGAGAAAGATTGTTAAGGATAGTGGGGAGGTGTAGGGTATTTTTGAAATTAAAGAAAATAGTTGGAAAGTGTAGAATATTTTTGAAATAAATGAAAATAGTGAGGAGGTGGATGAGCACTTAGGGAGGTGGAGGGAGCAACACCCATTTTTTTGGGATTTAACATCTCATTTCAAAAACATAAATAGATAAGTTTTTTTCTCATAACTAATGAGAATTCAAAAATAAATTTAAGTTTGAATTTAATTAGAAATAACAAAGTTAAATAACATGTAAAAATAAAATTGATAAATTTATTATTTTAATGTTTAACTTAGTATAATGTTAATCTCTTATGTAAATTTGATATATGTTTTTATGTTATTAATCTCTTAAAAGATTTATCAATAATATTATAGTTGAATACTCATTTTGATGACTAACTTACATGTCTCCTCATCCACCTATATCATGTTTACTACTTGTACAAACTCAAATCCATATAATAAAGTGGGCGATTTAGATTTTATATCTTAAACACAAATTGAATGTAAGTGTTTTAAACTTGGTAACATTGTGATCCAATCTAAAATTATTCACAAATGAGTGTAAAACAACTTCTTCTTTTTTGCTTTCACTTCAAATCTTCTCATCACAACCTCATATGAAGAAACTTGTACCATTTTAATGAATTTCTAATAGAAAAATATAATGCAGATGAAGTTTTGAAAAAACCAGAAAAGCACAAACAAAAAATCAATTCAAACTGATGCCCACCTCGTATTTAAACAAAATTGTTCATAAACTAAGTGTGTCATAAAAAAAAAGGTTAGAAAAATATAACTTACTAAAAGTTTAATTAAAATTAACTTCATAGATGAAGATTATCCAATATTATATTTACAAATGTTCTTACAAAATATAACACTCGCTTCTTTTTTATATAACTAAAAGAATAAGAAAAAACTTTCATGTTTTTCCATCAGTTAAAGTAATAAAACAAAGGTATTGGTTTATTCGACAGGATTCAATGAATCAAATACACCACTTGCCGATTCATGATTTAGCAAATTCCTTTTAAAAAGTTCTGTTTTGCTCTGAGGTTTGGAATCCATTAAAAATTACTAATTCTAATTTCTATCCATGTGTGTACATGTCAGATGAATATTTTATTTCTTAATAAATGCTTAAATTACAAATTTTGTTTAACCCTTCATTGAAGATAATAGTTGGTTAAAAAAACTAATATAAATGTATTGATCCGAACATATTTTAATGGAACCAGAAACTCCTTTAAAAAAAATAATAAGTCAGTGTATATTAAATTATGTTCTTAAATATCTTGATGAGAAATTGCAAGAAAATAAAAGTCAAATTTACAAAAGAGTAGTAGTTACAGAGTATTTTGCTCATGTTTACTTTTTTTTTCTCCATTAAAAATTAACGTATGCAATAAATATGTATTTTTCTTTATTTGTTATATAAAAATAAACAGAGTAGTGTTATCATGCTTTGTGTGGTGTATGTCAGAGCAATTCCACAATAATGAAAGGAAAGCAGACATAGAAAACGGTGATCTACTTGGCAGCCTAAAAATGATGAAAATATAAATCTTGGCCTGAATAACAGAGAATTATTGATGGCTGAAGATGCTGGAAGACGATAATAATGCATAAAGCAGAGGGCCATCAAACAAAAAAAGGTCGTTGGTGGATAGCTTTTAAACCATTAATGGAGTGACAATGATTGCATGTTTTCCAAAAGCGATATATGGTTAAGCATTGCTTAATCATTAATTCCCTTCTACAGTTCTGCTCTCTTCATTTGGCATATTTTAAGGATTACTTATTTGTTTGATGTGAGATGTTTTATTTGAAATTTTACGCTGACTATACTGGCCCAATGCATGCCTACCTATATTGGCAACACATTGGATATAGTAATATTTTTTCATTCTAGCACATTTTGATAAATAAATTATAATTAAAATTAATTTAATCACACGTTCCAATTACATTTAACATTTCAAGATTAATTCCATTTCACTTAATGTAAAAAAGTCCTTCAACTTCAACGTATCATGATGCAATTAAGTAGGGACCTATAATTAGATAAGGACAAAGAAAACCACTTTCTTAGCATCGTGTAGGCCAGGGCATTATGCTAACCATTTATCTGAACATTTTGCAACGAGTATTAAATAGAATAATGGCAATTCTAAATTTTAAATGTAATTTAGTTATGTGAACAACTAATTTAATGTCAAAGCCACATGATTAAATTTTGAATCAATTTCTTTTGTAACCATAATAAGACACTACATAAACACTCAAGACACAAGTTAACAAGCGACTAAACAATTATACAAAACACAAAATCAGAAACTCACAATAAACATAATAACTAACAATCCACAATTAAGAAAACTTTAATCTTCAAACTCTTTCCAAACTCTTATTTTCCAATCTCACTCTCAAACATTTTTTTGTTCATCAATTAACCGTAAATAGAATATAGACGCCTGGCAGCAACCACAAATTTCGATGTTAAAAAGTTTTTCGAGTGAATTTATAAAAAACACTTTTTTTTTAATTTTATCTACTTTTATCAAAAAAATCGAAACTTATTTTCTAATTGGTTTATAGCAACAAAAACTCGAACCAACATTTTACAGTGATTTTTGCAACAAAAAAGTAGTCCACATTGCAAATTGCATGACTACATATGTGATTACCAAGACTGGTTAATAATATTTTACTCAAACTAGAGGTAAAATTTGTAAAACATGTGGAGATGAAAAACATAATTAACACAATAGTTTTCTATTGCATTGAAAACCACTAACTTTCAGTAATCATAGTTATTAATGACAGCGCTGATCTTATTATTGTCACAATAGCAATATCAACATTAGTACATTATTGCCCCAATATTACCAAAAAAATTAATAAATAACATACAACATAATTACAGAAAAACGAAGACTCGGGGCAGAGAAATAACTATTCCAACTACTTTAAGGACAGCTAAATTCTAATATAGAATAATTTCTAACAAAGATATCAAAGCCAACGATCCCTTTCTTTCTTGAAAGGGTTGCGGTGATAAGAGCAATTGCGAAACATAGAATTACCTTACCGACGAGTGTTTGGAATAGAAAAGCTGCAACGTGTTCTCACTTAGACAACCCAGTACGCCGTGTCTAGGTGAGTACCTAAGATCACGGGCCTGAGCTGGAATTTTGAATTGCTGAAGAAGTCTAAAAGATGGCAACTCATGCAAGACCAAATCACATGTAACTTCATCCCAAGATGCTAACAATCTGCTCTGACTCTCTATGTCCATAATTACACATTTTGGTAGTCGAATTTTACTCACATTTGCATGGGAGGAACCCAACTTTTGGAAATGATGACTACCCATTCTATTGAACAAGACATGAGTGCCCTGTACTCCTTGTCCAGCACTAAGAGGAGTGGCCAACGGCTGAGATAGAGGCACATCCATCGACTTGTTGAATTTCGGTCTGTATGAAGCAACAATGTCATCACTGCTAGGGCAATAGGCAAGGGATATGCAGACTCCTTGATTATCAGTTTCAGGAACCACAAGCGGCCTTCACATTTAAAAAAGGTGAAGTATTAGGACAGCTATTTACAGCCAAAAAAAAATAGAGGATGACACTTCGTCCATGATTTCTTGCAAAATCACCACTGTCCTCGTGGAACCAAATTGAAATTACGCAGAAGAAAATAGGAATGATCCATCATATAGTATCTTATAAATGCAGGAAAGCATTCCAAAGTCGAGAGCTGATTTAATTAAATTAAAAAAAATGTAAATTTCAAAAATGCAAAAGAAATACGACTCTAACAAAAGAAAATAATCTAAAATAATTTTGCTATACAAGCAAGGAAGATAGCACGTATGCCATACAAAATGAAGAATAATAGGAGCTAAAGGAGTGAAAAGGGAAAGGTACAATGATGGACCAAACATTGGAAATGTACAATTCGTAATGTCGCATACTTTGGAAAACAAAACGAATTGTGCCAACAGGTAGGCCCACACAAATCAAAAAACAAAATGGGTAAAGCGAAATATTTGCCCGTCATAATTGAATATTGTAGGGTTAACTGGATAGTGCCAGCAAATCAAGTTTTGCACAATATTTATTACGCAATTATAATAATATATACATAAAGTGGACATCCATAAAAGGCAAGCAGCCTACCGTTCTTCAGAATCAATGTTCCACTGACAAAGGCCAAAGGCAGATGCCGATAGGATGGTTTTAACACCCGAAGAAAGACTTGAAGTTTGTGCAAGAGAAGTGACAGTATGCACAGGGTTATTAGTCAAACCAACTAAAGATTTCATGGGGCCTACAGTTTGACGCATGTCAAACACTAAGACAGAACCATTCTGCAGGAAATTAATATGAAGATTAGAACTTGAAGCTCCCACATCCAATAAATACAAAAGTCAAATTGCTGACCTGTAGTCCAGCATATATGTTATGCGAATTGTTCAGATCCCACGAACAAGACCATGCAGGATCCTGTAATAGAATTCAAGGTTAAAAAAACAAAGAGGTACTACTAAACTATGATGGGAGATAAATTGCAATATCTGAGCAACAAATTAGTAAATTAGCACACATGAATGTGCATGAAAAAACTATTTTAAAAATCTATTTCTTTAAGTAGTTTGGAGAATTCCCTCTTATATACATCGTTTCCAAGGATTTAGAATCACAGGAACTAACTAGGATTGCCTTGCCCTCCTGCTGTACGCTATTCAATATTATTTGGTGCCTGAGGTTGGAGAAAAAAGCTAGACTTTCTGGGATAGTTACTTACAACACTACATCCTTTTTGGGATTCAGTGATTTTCTTATCTTTGTTATGATGTTGGGTTGATGGTTACTGTAAAAGAGCATCTTTAGAAAACTTTCAAAAGAGATTTTAAACCTTTACTTAGATAGCTTGCGGTCTTTTGGGCTCCTTAAGGTTTTTGGTTGCTCAATTCAAGGAGGATAACAAGTTAAATATACAAGCAATACAATTCTGAAAAAACACAAAGCATAGCAATTATACACTATTGCAACTAGCTTTATTTACTATTAGTTTACCAAACGAAAATATTGAATCAAACTTCACCTGTAGGTCATAATTGATAACAAGATTGCCACTCTCCAAGCTGTAACACAGGAAAATACACCAATTACCGAGGTTTACTATGTCAAACAAGACCAATTAGTACTCAATGCAGCTATACCTGAGCACTGATAGTTTCTTCCCCAATGAAGAAAAGAGAGCCATACTACTATTAGAAGGAGAAATATGAAGGTCTTTAACACCACTTGTAGCAGAAGGCAGTAAGATATCTTGCATCTCAGATGGAGACAACAAGCTCATCTACAAAGCCAAGTTTCCATGAAAGTTAAATCGAAATCCTTTTTGCACAAGGGAAACTAAAGCCACATACAAATAAATACATCAAATTGAAGAATCTTACTTTAGTTAGCAAGTGCATTCCACCTACTTCCTTTGGCTTTTGTGCGATTAATAAAATTTGATTAGAAATGTCCATATCAAAAATGCGTGCACCATCGAGATGAATCTCTTTCTAAAACAGGTACACACTAGTTAAATAAAATTCAAGTCATCAACACAATATAAAATTCTTCTAACAAAATAAGCCTATTATAAGAGATGTGATTAAAAAAAGTACGGTATTATAGTTCCACATATTCCCAGCTTACCATCCTAAACTTTTTTTTTCAAAACCACTTAACCTCCCTGAGTTTGGTTTAAAGTAAACTATCAATTCAATAAATTCCATTAAAGTTCTATGTTTCATGCCACAAGCTTTAACCATGGTCATAGTTTTTTCAAGTTAAAACAAACTTTGGGGGGCTAACGGGAAAAAGGTTTAAGAGGTAAATAGGGATAGAGTAAAAGAGAACAAGGTGAAACTTTTCAAAGTGGTGATGTTAGGTAGGAGAGGTCAGGGCGAAATGAGATAATGGCATACCTGCAATTCAAAATTACAAATGGATCCCTTTCCACAGTACTTTGGGCCAATGTTGTGCTCTACAAGTTACATTCAGTTAAAGTTGATGTGCCCAAGGCCACAAATTAGCAGGGAAAGAAACTTGAGCAATCAATGAAATCAACAGCAACTTTTTCTTGAAAAAAGAGTTTGATGTTTTAGAAAGAAAGTGGGAGTGGGTGCTGGATGAGCAAAAGGAGACAACTTTTATTAGGCAGAAATCAGTCATCTCATTTGAATGCTGAAAGAATGAATACCAGATTCACATCTCCCCTGAGAGCTTCCATTGCGACTTATTGATGCAGATTCCCTGCTCTGCATATCTAGTAGCAGCTGCTCCAAATAAGTGTTTCTCTACAGGCCAAATGTACATAACAGTTTAAACCATACACACAAAGATCCAAAACGATCGAAGAGGGTTTTATGATTTGGACGAAATATTTAAACCAGTTTAAACTGCATAAATGTCTTTTCGCAATGCTCCTCAAGAAATGCCTCAATTTTCAACATCAAATTGTCAAAACTATGAAAATGGTTTTTAATGCAAGGTTTCTGTTACAAACTAAATTGAAATGAGAAGAAAAAGAATAATTTAATGGAATAGGGTGAGAAGAACAATGAATAGGAGACCAAGTTACCCTCCAAGGGTGCCCCGTCACTAAGAGCCAACCATTGATCAATACAATGGCAACAAATCTCCCTCTCTCCTATTTCCTAATCTCCTACTCATATCTAACTAGCCATCTCATTAACATTCTAACTATTAACTTACTCCCCCTTTTTCTTATATCCTAATAGGTTCAGACAAAGTAACAAAAGAGTGGAAGATGTTAAATTACTGATTATAAGAAGCAAACAACAACAGCAAGAGTGGTAATGGTCCAAAAAAGTAGGTTAGGGTTAGAACATGCAACGGCGTGGCATGGCATCGTCATTTATTTCATATAAAATAAAATATTAAGGTAATAAGAGTGGCTCCAACCATAGTCTTTAAAAGGTTTTCAAATTTGGAAAACCAAAGATTTACTGACAAATTGTTTGTATATTCTATAGTAATGCATAAGTGATACTTGTGTAAGATTCTGAACTTGAAAATGCAAAAGGTTTTCAAATTTGGAAAACCACAGATTTACCAACAAAATGTTTGTATATTCTATAGTAATGCAGAAGTCATACCTGTGTAAGAGTCTGAACTTGAGAACGCAAGGTGACTTCTCGACGTTTCCATCCCTCTTCTTTCTTGCACCAATCACTGACCTAATAATGTATTTGATATATTGTTTTAACCAAGAATACAGATTCATATTCGAGCATAATCAAAAGTTCAAAACCCACACAAAGCCAGGAAGAAAAAATAGCATGTAAAATTATATTGCATAGCATCCCACTACCTTACTGTCAAGGGCAGCACATTTGGCCTCAAGTGACTGAATTCTCTACCAACAGAGAAAAAGTAATCAATCAGGTAAGCTATCTTCTTAAAAGGTTTATTTTCACATAAAATGCGCACATAAACATGGCCAAACCTTCTGAGATTCTTCCTCGACCGCAACTACTCGGGAAGCAAACAGTTTCCTCACATCCTTCAACGTACATTTCCTATTACATTGGGGACACTGGGACCAAAGAACACACAAAAGATAAATTTAGAACCATTTTAGGTTGCAGAAATTTCAGAAAGCACCTAAACATAGTGTATATTTACCTTGCTGGAATTTTTGCGTTGTTGAAGCCATCTTTTGATGCAAGACATGCCATATATGTGTCCACAAGGAAGACAACTGAACTCACTCACCCCAAAAATTCAAAAAAAATTCACCACATCGTTCACATATATTCAACAATTTCACCACCACAAAAACTTCTAATTAACAATCAGTCACTGTGAGTGGGCGTGTGTGAGTGTATAATTTAGGGCAAAGGAAATGCGGTTGCACCAGATATGATGTTCGCCGTTATTGGTCCAAACATTCATGCAAATAGGGCAAAAAAGACCGTCAATGTCGGTATGGTCGTTTTCTTGGCTCCCGTTGCTGCTCCCAGTCGCGAAGGAACAAGAAGCCTCGCCTCCGTCGAACCTGCGGCGTTTATTCCTCTCCTCTCCCACGCAATCCTGCGATTCGTCGGGGATAACAATTACGTTATCAGATGAAACGCTTGGAGTAGTGTCGTGCGAAACCCTAAGGGTGGCCACACCGGGAACGTACTCTTCGTCGTCTTCATCTTCGCCTTCGGTTTCTTCATCTTCAGTGATTCCATAGTCTGCGGGGTTTCCAATAAGTTGCGGCGCCTCGATTAGGTTTTCCTCGTAGTCCGCGAATTCAATAGGAGACGCCATTCCGAGAGAGGAAAGGCTAAGCAAGTTCGCAGAATGGCCCCAAACCTAAAGACGACTTTACACAACCGTTTAAACGTTGGGAGGTAAATCAGAAACAAGCGCGCCAATTATGTGTTCTGTTTTTATGGGATTTCAATAATTTAAAATGATATATGTTTTCACCTTGGACTCTCTCTGTGGCTAGCTAAACCCATCCTTCAAAAGACATTTTACCAAAATAATTTTAATATAGTAAACAAATAATATAAAAACATATCATAGTAAAAAATTCAATAAAAAAATATGGATTGTGTTTACTTTTTACGAGTGGAAATACATCCATTTTTTTATGATAATAAAAAATAATACATTATTATTATTATTATTATTATAAAATTAAATTAAAAAATGTTTATACTTTTATCATAAAAAGATTTTATTACATAATTTTATAATTAAAAAATTATTAATTTGAAAAGAACGATCAAATAAAAAAATTAAGAAACAAGATAAAATTGATAAAAAGTTTATTTTAATTTTAATAGATTGAAATTTAACAGGTAAAATTAAAAAAAAAAAATAAGTGTGAACATCTAAAATATAGATATGTAGGTGTAAATAAACTATTTATTTAAATTAAATCTTGAATGTAATTTTGATTCCATTGTTTTCTTTACTCATTTTGGATTTTTCAATTTAAAATTAAATATTTAATGTAAATAAACTAGTTTTTAATTTTTGTGTGTTTATTTTTTATTATGTATTTCTCGTGATGTTTCCGTATTGGGTATTTAGTATCCATGATTAATTCAAAAATGAAATTTCAAATTTTATATATTTTTCATTATTGACCATTTTTTTTGTTAATTATTTAATTATTTTTATTCTTTTATTGGTTTGTTATATGAATAAGCTTGAGTTTTGTAACTAGATTTATTTTATAAAATAACAATTACACATTTAAAATAAAAGTATATATTTTGTTATATATATATATATATATATATATATATGTGTGTGTGTGTGTGTGTGATTGTTTTATTGTAAAAGTTAAAAAAACTTAAAAAATGGGTTTCTTTAGGAAAGAATATTGGGAAAACTCTTATACTAATATTCTTTAAAAGCTCTTTCTTCCTTCGTTTCTAAGATCTAACAACCTTCATATTTATTTTAAGAATTAAAACAAAGAGTTCTATTACTATTTTTCCGATTTATCTCTAGGTAAATATAATATACTGTTTTCTTTAAAAAAAAACACTATAATCTTCAATGCATGTAAATTTTTCAGTTTAATATAATTCTTTTGTATTTTAAATACACTCTTATTTCATGATTGTCATAAAATCGCAATCTGATGATCATTAGAGATTTTGTTGAGTAAATATGATGGTGATGTTCAAGGAGAATGTTAACGAGCTCCTAATAGCTAATCATTTAAATGTTTTAATCACAAAAAAAAATGATTAAATTGTTAGTTTTCTAGAAATGTTAAATCAATTTTTGAAATTGAATTTGGGGGTTTTTGAATGTTGGAGTGTGATTGGATGTGGGTGTTGGTGGATTGATTCAATGAGTTGGGAAATATGCAAATATTAGGTGTTGTGATCTTAATAAGTTATTGATATGAATTTGTTAGAGGAGAATAAAGGTGTTAACATTAAATTAAATGATAAATTGTTTAATGTGAATGCTAGGAAATTATGATACATTTAAATTGATGATGAATCAGGGGAAAAGGAGAAAAGAAAATATAGTGTGGACAGTGAAATGTGGTGCATGATCTCTGTAACAATCTTTGATTGTGAACTAAAATATTCATAATGTGAGAAAAAGACTTTCTTGATGTTTAGGTTTATGTCTAGCATGATGTTTTATTGTTTGGCTTTGTGACACTTAAATTTATAAAAGGTATTAAATGAGTGTATTTGAGAGTGTTAGAGAATATGGTAGATGTAATGTACGATTTTTTTTAACATAGTCTTTTATTAAATAATTAAATTAGAGTTTTATTTAAGTAGTAATTAATGAATGAGTTTTTCATTATCCTTCTTTTCTTAAAGAGATTTCGGCAATGAATTCTAAAAGATTCTTCACACAAAATCGAAGACACAAATTTAAAATAAATTAAAATTGAAATTCTATTAAAGTGAATTTTAGATCTGAAAATAATTAAATATCATGTTATTAAAGGGTTAGAGGTTTGTCTCTAAAGTCAAATATCCACTTAAAAAAACAAAAAAAAAATAAAATAATGATGTTTATGCTAAAAGAAAAACAAAAGAATATTTCTTAGGCAAACAACTAGATTACACATATGACTTCTATTATCCATAGGTTGCTTAGATATGGATAAACAAATTAACTCATATGCATATATTTTCAAATTTATTTTCAAACTAAAAGAATGACTTTGACTATTTAATGTAACTGACAAATAAGCTAATAAAGTAACTTTACCAATCCTTTAACAAGATGAACTTTGTTTCTAAGAGTTTTCTTTTGAATCATATATTCAAACTTTGTTCACAACTCATATGTATTGGTATAAGCCGACACATGCTTAAACAAACTTTTGTCGATGTATTTTTGAATCATAGTCATAATGTTATGATTGAGAATCTTCCAATCTTTTTTAATCTTCCTTTCTGACATCTCTTCACTTGTTATTAACTCATATAAATCTTTGCAGTATACATAATATTCCAACATGACCTTTTAATAAGAATAATTATATGTAATTAACCTAAACATGTATTCGTAATAGACGAATGTTCCTTCTTGAATTGCACCAAACTAAACTTATCATATTCTCCTCTTATGTCATGTGTCTCAATACATTATTCTTTTAACACTTTTTTCTATAATTAATAAAATAAATATTTAGTATCCTATATCATGCCATATTAATTTATCAATTTTAAGAAATTAGAACAATGAATTAAATTAACTAGGCGTCCTCAAAATTTAATTAAAAATTAGTACCCTTTTAATTATTTGATTAATTTATAAAATCACATTGAAATAGTATTTTAGCAATTGAGTTAATAGTAAGGATTAATAGGAATGATATTTTTATTTCCTCATAATAATTTACCGGAGTCCAATCTCCATATCGATTTTCCCCAACACTTTCCTTTTTAAATAGTAAATAAAAATTTAAATAACATCATAACTAATATTTTTAGATGTAATAAATTATGCTGAATATTAAAAAACACAAATTAATGTCTCAATATACAAGCTTAAAAAATTTAAAAAGTAAAACTGTGACATCCCAATAATATACGACATGCATATATAATCTAGACACGTCATCCATTATAATAAAGGAAAGCAGTTAGAGAAGTATTTGAAATATTAGGATTACAGTCATCCTTGAAAACAACTGAAAATTTGAAAACTAATGTATTAGAGTTTCTCCCTGTAAATTACAGAGAATTTAAAAATTTAAATGCACAAAAGTTCTTCAAAATAATATGAGTTTATGGAAATAAAAGCTAGCAAATCTAAGCTGCAACATTGTCGTCCCCATCAAAAGTTGTTTCCAAAGAATCTTCCTCGCCATCTGCTCTCATCCAAGTGGATGATCATCGCAAAAGGAAACACATACAACATGGCATAAACACAAGCAAGCAAGGGTGAACTAATTATATAAAAAGCATGCATCATGTCAAGCATAGAACCTACAAGAGTTATTCTCAAATCAAAACAGGTTAAGGTAGGTATCCTAACATGTTGAACACTAGACTTGACTCGTCCGGACTTTAGAATGAGAGTCGAGCTATGGCGGGTCATGCACCCATGGTGGCTTATGAAACTTGGGTTTCCCACCCTGCCACACTCTTGAGGTTAGTCCGTTTCGCGCCTTGGAGCATACTGGAAGCCTCCGAGACTAAGACCTCCTGCTACTCCTCACCACATGGTCCAATCCTCTCTATGTGAGAAGAAAGGCCATTGGAGCGTCAGGAAGACCCCCAAGACTGAACTCCTACTTTCATTCTAAAACACTAAAAATCTCACCAAGAGATTCTACACAGATGGAACTATATTATATTAAGATAATATATTATCATATTTTTTTTTATAAAAATACGTACTATATTAATATAATATATAAACCCTTTAACATCAATTTCCTAACACGAACTACTTCCATATACTAAACCACCCATGTATCACATTCCACCCTTCCTTACTTTATTATATATTTTTTTTCTTTAACACCAAACTTTATCTACTTGGTAAGTAATCAAAGAGACATTTTCCATGCATGCAATGACAATACTTCACGTGATTCAACACTTTTAAACCCAACAGTAATTCTCACCACTCTCCAAACGCAACTCTTCAAGTTCTCTCCAACTCATTACTCTTTATCGATACAAATCACCCCTCTTCATAAAGAAATCCAAACACCACCAAAAGAATCATTAAATTCATATTTATCAAAAGCTCTCGGAGGACCCATACCAGTTAAATTTATCATTTTCTCTCTCGTGTAACCCTTCCCACACAAGGATTTACTCCTCTCATCTACACTACTCATAAAGTCTTTAACCTCGTTTTTTTATTCTACCACCGAAATCTATCACCATATTTAAATAAAGGATGGTAGCCAATATTCCAAAAGAGGAAATTCTTCTCCTCTGCGTTTTCCACGTTCACGCACCACTCAAAAAAAGAAGACTTCTTAGACTTCTCCTCATGGGCTCTCAACATGCATAAACCAACTAAATACCCACTCTTCCTATCTTCCACGGTCTGGGACGTGTGCAGCCATACAAAACGCCTTTTTTTTTCTCTCTTTCTATTTCTCTATTTCAATATTAAAACTATCTCCTATAACTCATCATTAGTAACAAAAATGCAGAACAATTTATACCCAAAAAACCAAAACCAGAAACAGGATAACAACTAGATCCCTATGAACATCTAGAATTTCATGACAACATTACATCACAGAAACAACAAATTAAAATAAGCTCCCCTTACCGTGCAAGTTTCTCAATGCAGCTTAGAATACAGTTTCTAAAATGCCCTCCCCGGAGGAGAACGTACCCAGTGCCCAATCGGAATAAAAGAAACGTTCGGTAGAAATGAAGCTTTTTATGCGGTGAACGCTTAAGCACCTTCAGAATAAAGATTAAACGGTTCAGTGAGAGATATTTTAGAGAAAAGGCAGAGAAAATTTTAAAGAAAAAAATAAAGGTTTCTAGAGAGAGAATGAGAAATTGACAAATGAATTCAGATTTCTGAAAAGCCCTCTTCAAGGTCAGATTATCCTTAGCTTCATAAGTCTGGCTGCCTCCAACTAGGTCCAGTAGCCCTTTTTATTTATTCAGGCTATTACAAAAACTACGTCAACTTAAAATCTAAACTAAAACATTTTATTATTTGCAAGGTTATTTCACGTAGAAGGTAATACTTGATATTAGCCACTTATTATTGATTTTTTAGGGCGAGTCAATACGAGAAAAGATTAAAAATTAAACCATTAATAAACTGTGTTCTTTTGTTTGTTTGCATCCAATTAAACTTAACATTAATTTAACTCTTCACTCTAATAATTTGTTAGTATAAAATTAGTTTTTCAGACAAACACAACATACAAAAAAAAAAAAAAAAGACGACGACCTGCACAGATTTAGGTAAAAAAAACTGGGAAATTGAGTTGGTGCGTGTCGAAATTTGAGTTAAATTAGAAATGAGAAGAGTTGAGAGGCGATACGAGATAATGGCTCGCAGTATATCGTACATTACAGGCACACAACTTCTCTCTCTCAGGCGCCATCCAAGCATCGCCATCGTCGATGTCAGGTACCGTTATCACTGTTTTACTCTCTGTTAATTGCTTCATCTTTTCTTCGATTGGCTCTGTTCAAAACCTTATTATTTACTCCTTATTATTGTTAAGGGACGATGAAAGGGGTTACGATGGACACATATCGGGGTCTCTTCATTACGCAAGCGATACTTTCTCCGATAACATTTCAAACCTCGTTCAGGCTGTTAAAGGCAAAGACACCGTCGTCTTCCACTGCGCTCTAAGCCAGGTTCTCTCTCTCTCTCTCTCTAATTATTTATTATACTTGTCTTTTCTGCTTCTTCGATTTGTGTTGTTCCAATTCCAGTGATCCAATCCTGATCCTTATGTCCACTGGGTGTATTGGTGTAATGGTGTGACCGAAATTTTTAGGAATCTGGATTTCTTTTTCTTTTTGATCTGCCACGGGAGTTGGATTTTGCGTAAGATGGATAGGGCTATAGCCTGTACATGCGTCAAATTTCAAGGGCTCTTTCTTGCGCGAGTAGTGTGTAAAATCGTGCGTCCAACAATGTTAGACTTCTGGGCAAGTTGGTTTTGTGGACATTTGATTGCATCGATCATGTGCTGAAAATTGTCATCTTTCATACTTTAGCCCATACTTACTTGTTATCAAATAAACCAAGTGTTTTGACAGTCGTGAGGGAAATATATTATATTTTGTCAGTGGGAAGTCGGAGGTGGTGGAATACGGTTTTCATTATCACATGGAAGTGTTTTACCCTGCTTCTCACTGGTTCTCTCTAGGCACAAATCATGACGATAAGAATTTCTGTTGTGAGCATCTCCGATTTGTGAGAGGCATTGTTCTTCATTTTAGGGTTTGTTTTGTCAGGTTTGTAGCTGCTGTGTCCTTAGATGTCAACTTTTATTTTAGTTGACTTTGCAATCATTATTAGTTTATAACTGAATTTTCTTATTTGTTGCAGTCAAATAAACGCGAACTAGCAGAGTTAGGGACCAAGGTCCGTGTATGTATCAGTTAATAGATTATATGAAGCATTAGGCCAAGAGTAGGGAAAGTGTATTCCAAGAAAAAGAAGAAAGATTAGAGATTTGGTTAGTTAGTCATTTATGATGAACTGCCAGTTGTTAGTAGTTAATGGGCTGACCAAATAAAAAGAGAAGCTCTAAACAGAAGAGGGGGAGAAAAACTGTTGTAAGGCTGAGAGACAATCTCCAAAGGACCTCTTGACTCTGGTTCTTGTAACAGTTGTCGATAGTGAATGATACTCCTCTCTTCTTTTAATTCTTTTAGGCTTGGTCAGATATTCTGTTCTTTTCGTTTTGTTGGTTGGTTCGTATTTCCTAACATAGTAGTTTGATGCAAAGTAAGTGTTTCAGAAGGGAAGGGATTTGGCTAAAAGAAAGCCAATTCGAGTCAAGGCAACAGTTTGAGATGAAAGACCTGCAGCTATTTGAGGGGACAAAATTCCTTTAGAAAGAAAAATAAGGAATCGAATATGGCAATATTGTCTTTGACTGTTTTTACCGTCTTCCATTGGCCATGCCAATGTGTCACTAAATAGGCTATAACTGGTTCATTTTCTGAGGATGATCTATTCATATAGAGTTGCAATCTACATGATTGATTGATTAGCTTCTTATATGTATATGCTGATTTACCAGATTATTTTTTGCTTTCATATTGCCCGTGCCTTTTCAGAATTTAATACCTGAGACAGTTGATATTTAACTCTTGTTTCAAAGCTTCTTCATTTGAGTTGGTTCCAAGATACAATGGATAAGGCAGACATTAGATTTTTACATATTAGTAGTTACATCGTAAAGCCTACATGTCAGAAACAAGTTTCATAGAATTTGACAATTTTTTTGTAAGGGGGCGTGTCTTCCTATTCTCTTTTTGTACTATACAAGAATGTTTCTCTCTAGACTGAACATGTCGTAAGCTATTTTGTAGGTTCGTGGCCCAACTTGTGCTAGGAGGCTTGTCAATTATCTCGAGGAGAACAAGGAAGATACAGGGATAAAGAACGTTATGGTGTTGGAACGTGGCTTCAATGGGTGGGAAGCTTCTGGTAGACCTGTTTGCCGCTGCACTAATATTCCTTGCAAAGGAGAGTGTGAGCCTTAATCAAAGTCGCGTTTACGGTTGCATGGAATCAAGGAGGCATATGATATTTGTTGTGTGTGCACGCATTTGTATACAAAACGTAAAAACAGTTGGATGACCACTATGATTGCATCATTTTATGTCTTGGTAGAATCCTATATATCATCATAGGTAAACTGAATACCGTGTTTCTGTTTTGTCCATCACTTAATATGTAACAAAATCCTACTATGAGAATTGCTAAGAATAACAAAGGTACTTCTTTTCTTTGTGAACTTTCCTAATGTATTGCATAACAATGATTGAGGGGAGTCTACTTTGGCAATTTTCACGGGCTAGTCGTAGTGTAAGACTTGGGAATTCCCTGAAACTCAATTAAAGTTGTCCGTAACAAGTTTGCTAAAATGAAATTGGATGTGTTAACGGTCATATCAGTGAATCCCAAGGTTGTGGCGTCATGGCACAAGAAATTTAACCTTTGGCATGTTACTAAAATTAGCTTGAGTTCCACTTGACTGAAGAAAAAAGAATTTCTCAGAACTACGTATAATCCTTAGCTACTTTTATTACTTTTTGAAATACCGGTCCTAGCGTCAAAATTAAGTTTGCAAAAGGATTTCAGTAGTTACTTACACTATAAATTGCTTTGGAAGGAATCAAATAATGTTTTTCTTTTGGACTGAACACCGTCAAAATCCTTAAAATCCATCCTGTTTTGGAATGTTTTCCTCACTTATTTTTAGAATGGGATATAGGAAATTGTCTGGTAGGCAACACTTACTCTAAATTAGCATGACATTTAATCTTAAAGATTTTCCATCTGATAAAAATCTCCAGAAACATCTTGGAGCATCCTACGTGTCAGGCTTTTGAACCAAGTTAATTTATAAATGCGGAATATCATCGTCAAAGACATGTAGGCTTTGTTCACTTGAATGAATTTAAAAAAAAGTGATTGAAAAAATTTGAGGTAAATTTTTTTATTGTTTATTTAAGTGGATTTGGAGATAAATAAAAATAAATTTAGAAAGAATTTTCATAAACTTTACTTCCAATTTTACTCTCATTTACCTCCAAATCCACTTAAATAAATAAAAAAAAATTATTTTCAAATTTTCTTAAATCTCTTCAATCGCATTTTTCCAAATTCATTCAAGCAAAAGCGATAATGTTCTGGCTCTATACTTTTTAATTAGTACGGTGATTGATTGAGTTTTGTTTGGCGCAAATATGGTTGTACTTTGTACTGAGAGCTATTAGCTTGTTGACATAACAAATCTTGAAAACTCACACTTTTAGCATATGGCCTATTAGCTCAGCTGGTTAGAGCGTCGTGCTAATAACGCGAAGGTCGCAGGTTCGAGACCTGCATGGGCCACAACAGTTTTATTTTTTCGTAAACCCTTAAATTTTATGTAGTGTCTTTCATTATAAGACCGACCAACTTAAAGCTGGAAACTCAGATCTTTAACACGTGGCCTATAGTTGCTTTCATTACAAGCAAAACAACTTAAGAAGCAGGTAACTTTATTCTACCTGCTTAACTTGCTACAAATTAAGATTAGATTATGTTTTTATTGATTTGTTTACTTGGCTGCTAAGGATTACTGAGATTCTAGAAACATTAAGTTAGGATCAGATGTCATAAATTTCATTGCATATTTTAGTACCACATTGTCTGCATCAACTAAATATTATATACAATTATTTATTCTGTATCATACATCCCACTGCACCAATTCAGGGTTTCTTTACTATATGTTTAATTAAAATTATTTCATTATCTCCACCGGCTACAATATTTCTATCGTGACTATTGTCATTACAAGTCAAATAAATAATTGTTGAATATCACAACATGTGGTACAAACACATCTAAAAATCCTGTAAATTAGTTATTTATTTTAACAATACATGTATAGAAAATTTAAATTTAAAATAAAAATGGTATTTTTTTATATTCGTTTGAAGATTCCATCCTTGAATGAATTGAAAAATTGATATTCTTGGTTTTTCCAACAAAAGAATTGACTCAGGCTGAACAATTTTGACTGATACAGCTTCAAAGAAGAGACAACCAACCGTAAAGATCACGTTACGTGGGACACTGTCTGTGAGTGAATTCAGCAACACAAGAAATGAAGAAATATAAAATATGGTAGAATCATAGCAAAGTTCGTAGAACTCACTGTCAACATGTAAAAGTGTACCAAGTTATAAGCTTGATGTAGAAGTAAAACTTAGAAACAAATCACAGTTTGCGGGTTTAACTATTTTTATTAACATTTGACGTATAAAAAATTGGTTGCAAGGGTTTGGAAGAAAAAAATTAAAAACTTATACGTCCAACTTTTCGGCTAATAATTAACATAAAAATAATATATAAAGGTATATAAACATATGCTTAATTACATACTTGATAACCATTTTAGTTGAAAATTTTTAAATTAATACTTATTTAATTTTTTGTTTTAATTATTGAAAAATGTCTCAATTATAACCATTTAAAAAAATACTAGCAACACCAATAATAATATGCAATTTTTTAGAATTTTTTAAAATTTTTAATTTTTGTAATTATTTTTTCACCAATGACATATATCAATATCAATACAATATCATTATCTTGATTTTAATTTAGTCTTTGTATATGTTTTTTTATTCAATTTATTTCTAGTTTTATTAAAATGAAACAATATTGTCCCTTTTACAAATTGAACCAAATTTATTATTTGTATAAATATTTTACTGATATTTTTTATTAAAAATGACTTATAACATATTACATTATTATATATTTTAATTCATGCTTTTTTAATAAATTTTAATATAAATATTATTATAATACTTATATTATTTCGGATATGGGATTCGAGATCGAAGAAGCTTCAAGCTCCTCCTTTCTTTTGTACGCTTCCGAAGTTCTTCAACGCTTCTCTCTATTGTGTCAAACGGTTGCGACCTCCAAGTTAGCACTATGAAGCTCAAGTCGAGTCACGACGATTTTTAGCGTAAGTATGATCAGACCAAAAGTAAAGTACCTGGCTAACATGTTTGTATTTATAGGCATTAACTTTCTGTAACCATTGTCCCGTGTTCCGCAAGACTCGCTCATTACTTGTAACTGTCGCCGCCCATTACTTGTAAATCGTGTAAGTTTCTTTTTCCATGATATTCGCTCTTCACGCCACACAAACATGATATTTCGCCACAAACCCGACCGATGTATTAATCAATATAAATTAATATACAATAGTATAATAGGTTAAAATTTCATTTTAATAAAATATCATTATAATATTTAGATAAATAATAATTTGGTATCGGAGAGAGAAAATATTATTTAATTTGAAAAAATTTAGACAAAATTGAACTAAATAAAATATATAGAAATCAAATTGAAATCAAAATAATAATATTTATCATTGACATTCACACATGACTTAATTTACAAGACATTATAGAGGCTCATGTTATACTAAAGACTTAATACGTAAATAGTTTTAAAAAAAGTTTTAAAAAAAAACTCTTGTGACATGCCTTTAATTTCGTTATTACTTTTTTTAAGACACGAGACACTTTTTTTCAAAAATTTAAATACAATTGAAATAAACACTTAAATCAATAGTAACTTTAAACTTTTCTACTAAACATCAAAGTGAGAACCAAACAAATAATTAAATCTTAAATATATTTATAGTTTTTAAATTCGTACGTAAAATTAAAATTTATCTATATTTCTAGATTTGATAATTTTAATTTTTCAACCTCCTAATTCATTTATATGATAAACTTTGAAACTAACATTAGAATTAGAATATATCATAATATATAAATAACTCATAAGTCATTCTAAATACATATTTATTTTTAAAATTTGAAAATCAAACTAAAATTTATGATAGAAGCAAATTCCATTTTTACATCAAAATAAGAAAAAACTAAACTAAAAAAACTCAAAAATCTTGTAAATAATATAAAATTCACTGTACAAGTTCGCGTGTTACTTTTCATGTATTTATTGTTATATAAATATAATTTCTCTCTACGTGTAGTATAATAATACAAATAGTGTGGATAAAGTTAATTTGCAATTAAAATTATTTATTGTAAGTGGACGAAAATGGGATCACGAAGACGACAAAACATGTTATTTCTCGTAAGTTTCCTTTGAAAGAAAAGGTGGGCACATACTTTGTGCACTTATCCACAATAGATACATACGACATTGATCACACATAGGAATCTACTCTTTTTCTAGGTACGTAATAGAATCTACGATTAATAATTATTTAATCGATTTGTATATTTTTCCCACTTCAACAATATCATATTTAATTAATATTGGTTCAAATAGTTGGACTTTATACGTTAAATTCATTATTTAAAGTTGACGTTGATTGAATCATTGTAAAATATTTTGATAACACAACATTGTCTACATACACTGTTAGAGATTAAAAAAAAAATATGTTTGGAGGGACTAAGGTTATAAAACAAAAGAAAGTTAAATAAATGTTTTTAAAGTATTATTTTTGGAAGTCATTTTAGTAATACTATTTAAATATTAAACATTATTGAGTGATTTCTTCTATTTATTAGTTTCTTTTTCAAATATAATATGTTCATTATTCACCAAGACAATGCATGCTATTCCGGTAGATAGGTTAACGTTCTCTGTTAACCTAAAGCTCTTTAAGTTTTAAAAAAAGTTATAATTAATCAAATGGGAGATGTTATTTATTTAAGTTTATTTAGCTAAAAGTATGCATTTGTTAGTTCTTTAATTTTAGAAAATGCTATTTTTAACCATATTAGTGATATGGGAGACATTGTTTATTTAAGTTATTTCGCTAAAAGTTTTTGCGAGTTCTTTAATTTTAATTTTATAGCATGTAATTTTTAATTCATGAAGTAAAACCATATTAGTGTAAAACCATATATTAGTGATATTGTTTTACATGACATTTACTACATAAATTTAATTGAGTTACATAATCTTTTGAAAGTTTATTATTATTATTTTTTTTAAAGAAAGCCAACCACTTTGAGACAAAATATTTAAAAATAAATATAATTTATTTTTTTCTTTAACAATTAACTAACTCATCAGAGTCAATCTTTTGAATAATCTCAATCTAATTAACAAAAACTAGTTTATTCTTGTACTTTACAAACTTTAAATATTGTAAAATTTGTGACACTTTTTCATTATAGTAATTATGATTTTATTTTTTTCATTAATAATGTTTGAAATTTTGAAATTTTAATTTATTTGTTTATTAGGTTTTACACTTTAATTTTCAATTGTTATATTTATAATAATATTTTAAAATAAGTGATCATTAATATTAATTACTATAAAGAAAAAATTGTGTGAATTCACTTTAATTACATTACAATAAATATATAAAATAAATAAAAAAATAAAACATATTTAAGTTAGGATGTTTCCATACCCATTGTAATGAGCTAAAATAAATTAAAAAAAATATTCACTAAAAAACAAACCAAATTAAATGACTTATTTTTAATTTAATTTGTTGAGTTGACTCACTCTAACACTTTATATATAAAAAAAATTCCAACCATATATAAATAGATATAAATTTGTATTTAGTTAACTTATTATAAACATGATTAACCCATAAAAAAATATGACATTATTTAAAGTCTTGTTTAAGTCATTTTACATTTTTACATTTTGACACTTACAACTAAGGAACACATTTTCCTCAATTAATTTGAATTAGAGAACAAATACACCTTTATTAACTGTACACATTTTGAAAAACATTAAAGTTGTATTTAAGATACGCCTTTAGTTGAATTTTCTCTTACATTATACATTGTAAATTACTGTTTTAAGTCGTATTATAAAAAAACACTTTAACAACAAAGGTAAACATTACCCATTTGACAATATTTTATGTTATCAAAATAAAAAAAAAAATATTTGGCCATTATTCAAAGTTTAGTTATTCTATTTTTAATTTATTTATTAATGTTGAATGATAAATTTAAGATTTTCTTTTCTCATAAATTTATTTCTTTCACGGAGTCAGATTCAGATATTAATAGAAAATAAAATAAATAATTTATTTAATTTTAGAGTGAAATTATATAAAAACAGACGTCTAGAAACTATGAAGTAAATAACTCGAGATTTTGAAGAACAAGGTCATAGAAAAGCTTATATTTAGAATCTATCAAACAACTTAGTTATGGTAAAACCTAAATTATGATTAGTTCCAACTTATTTTTGGGAACATTTTAACCCATTTGTATTTTAAAAAGGGTTAAATATGTTTTTAGTCCCTATAATATGGGACGATTTTGGTTTTAGTCCATTTTCAAGCTAAGATACAATTTAGTCCTTTAATTTTAGAAAATTCTGGTTTTAGTCATTTTTACCAAATTTTTTTAACTTTATTTGCTGTTTCAAGCACGTTTTATTATATCATTTTGATTGTTTACACTGTTTGACACATTTTTGCTTCAATGTTAACTGAGAAACGCATTTGAAACAACAAATAAAGTTAAAAAAATTTAGTAAAAAAGATTAAAACCAGAGTTTTCTAAGGTTGAAGGACTAAATTGTACCTTAGTTTGAAAATAAACTAAAACCAAAATCGCCCAAAAGTATAGGGACTAAAAACATATTTAACCCATTTAAAAAATTTGTTAATCGGGAAAGACACGTGACGTGGCTTCTTTTATTTAATATTAAAAATATTTTTATATTCTAGCGCTTTCTGCGCGTGCACGAGGGCTCCTTTCAACTCCGCACCAGATATTCCTTCAACTTCGAACCAGTTTATGAAACTTCTAGGAAGCCACGTCTTCTCTCATTCTATTACTCAATTTCTCAATTTGTTCCTAATACAAAATTTCAACAAATAATAAGATTTTAAATAATTTTAGTAAATATAATAGTAGGTATTTTTTAACGCCACACTTTTTATAATTTTAAGTGAGATGATTTTTTTATTTATTATAGTTAGTTAGGAATAATAATAATAATAATAATAAGAATAATATTTTTTAAAATAATAGTATAAATAGATCTCTTAAGAGTAGTAAAAGTGAACGTGAGTTGGAGATGAACTTAGTGGAATCGAATAGCACAAAACAGTGGCAAAGGTTGCGTAGCAAACAAACACGTCCTTGTCTCCCAAGGTGAGTGCAAAAAGTATTCTTAAACATGTTTAGTCGGCACTCAGTGTTTGTTAAGAAAGCGTGCTTAATTTAAGAAAGTGCGAAGGCCATGAATGTAATTTCAGCTTCTTTTTCCATCCAGTTCATTAGTCACAAACCACTAGCTCTCAACAAGGAGAAAGAGAAGCATTCACAATACAATTTCCGTGTCTCTCTCTCTGTGTGGGTAGAGCAGGAGTAGTGTAGAACTGTAGTAGGAGAAAGAAGTCGTGTGAAGAGGACCAACCCTTCTGAAACATAGGAAGAAGAAGAAGAAGAAGAAGATTATGGGGATACTGCACGACGACGTAGTGATTATCAGGGAGGCCGAGAAAGAAGGTGAAAGCACCGTAATAACAGTCAACTGCCCCGACAAGACCGGTCTAGGTTGTGATTTGTGTCGTATAATTCTCTTCTTTGGTCTTAGCATTGTACGGGGAGGTAATCCACTTATCTTCAGTTTCAGTTAACTGTGTGGTGTCTGTTACATGCTGAGATTGTTTCGTTTGTTTGTTTGCGATGAAGATGTGTCCACTGATGGAAAATGGTGCTACATAGTTTTCTGGGTGGCGGGGAAGCAAAGGACTAATTGGAGTTTGTTGAAGAAGAGGCTAATTGAGGCGTGTCCTTCTTGTTCCTCAGCTTCTGGGATTTCGTATTACCGTTCAGAATTGCAGCCTCCTAAGCCCTCTGATGTGTTCCTCTTGAAATTTTGTTGCCATGATCGAAAAGGCCTTTTACATGGTAATTTTGGAATCCTACTGTGCGCACTTGTTTGTTGTCTTGAATTTGCTGTCAGGGATTGGGGTTTCTAGTTTTCTGAAGTGCTATTGCTTTTCACTTTTACAGCTTTACATCTTGGTGTTATTTTTCTCCACCCTTTTGTTCCCACTTGTTGTTTGGAGTGGTGAACGGTTTTATTGCTTAAGAAAATCATTCCACTATCAAAATAAGCTGATTGTTTTGCAGTGTGAAATACTTTCAAACTCTGAAGTTTTAATTTTGTATTATTCTTGGACTCTTTGCCTGCCCTGGATTTCGTCGTGTTTTCTAGATATTTTACTGATTGTTAATTGTCACAAGTTATCTGGTTGACGCCGTGTTGTGTATTATTTGAGTTGAGAAAATAACTAAATGCTTTTATTATTGAATTTGGCACAGATATTACAGAGGTTCTTAGTGAGCTAGAGCTCATCATACACAAAGTGAAGGTTTCTACTACACCTGATGGCAGAGTGGTGGATCTGTTTTTCATCACGGATACCAGGTTGAACATTTCTATATATTCAGTTTTCGCTGCATGCTTGTGTTGTAATTAGGTACTCTTTTATTGGTAGACCATTTCAATCGATTTGACCATTTCTGAGGCATTACTCTTTTGCTAGAGAATGTTGAACTTCATTTGATGAGAGTGGAGATTAATTTGCTGATGTATAATGCGCCTTTGATTACAATTCCTTATAGTTTCACTAAACTAACATACTGCATAATCTTATATTCATGCAATCAGGGAACTTCTACACACAAAGAAGAGAAGCGACGACACAATTGAACAGTTGTCAGTTGTTTTGGGGGATCCCTCAATTACCATTGACATTGAATTGGTTGGCCCAGAAATTACTGCTTGTTCTCAAGCATCTTCTTTCCTTCCCAGTGCAATCACAGAAGATATCTTTGATTTGGAATTACCTGCTTCATTACAAAGCGGGACCTCCACATCTGATTCTGTTTCTATTGTATTGGATAATTCGTTGAGTCCTGCTCATACGCTCGTCCAAATTATATGTCCAGATCACAAAGGTCTTCTTTATGACATCATGAGAACTCTGAAGGACTACAATATTCAGGTATAGTAATTCCAGAGCTGGATAATACAATATTTTTTAGTCATACTTTTAAACTGCTATGATTTCGATAGTGTTGTCGGAAGAGAAAATTGGTAAGCCTATATACACTTCTATTTCATATCACGTGAAGTGTTTTGCATGCGAACACTGTGCTGTGAAATTTCATATTCTTTCCACATGAGCTGTTCTCTTCATAGTATCAACTGTCAAGTAATTTGAAACAATCACATTGTTTTCCACTTTTATTGGTCATCTTATCAAGCCTCTTAAAACTAGGCCTAATTTGCCATTTAAACAGATTTCTTATGGGAGATTCTCAACAAAACCCAGAGGAAAATGTGAGCTTGACTTGTTCATAGTGCAAGCAGATGGGAAAAAAATAGTTGACCCCAACAAGCAGAAGTCTTTGTCATCACGCCTTAGGACTGAACTACTTCGTCCCTTCAGAGTAACCGTTGTAAGCAGGGGCCCTGATACGGAGCTGCTGGTTGCAAACCCTGTGGAGTTATCTGGCAAAGGACGACCCCTTGTTTTCTATGACATTACTCTTGCTCTCAAAATGCTTGGCCCCTGCATCTTCTCGGTACTTACTGATCTAATCACTATGCTACTTCCTACTGTTCCCATTCCCAAGAATTATGTTCACAAAATTAGAATGACAACATGTCAATTTTTAATTTTTTGTTTCAACAGGCTGAAGTTGGAAGACACGTGATTGGAGATAGGGAGTGGGAAGTTTACAGAATCTTGCTCGATGAGGGGGAGGGTTCATCTCTTCCGAGGAACAAGATTGAGAAAGGAGTTTGGAAGATGTTGATGGGTTGGGTGTGATTCTTGGTTGGTGGCATTGTTCATCTGGGATGAACGTGTTCCTGTGTGCAGATAAGATGGTTATCATGTAGTTATGATATGTAACTTGTTGTAACGAAGAAATGTATAGTGTGCAAATAGTGGTCGTGTTCACGCTGTATTTTTGGAGCTTTTGTAATTTTAACTTAGCGTAGAAAGAAGGGCAGTAGAAACTAGCAAGTATAGGGGAAAAAGGAGAAAGAAAGGTGGATTCTTTAGAGTATTTATAACAGAAAGTGAACTATTGTAAAGTGGTTATACTCCGTTCTTTCATACTATATGCCTATATGTATATATAAAGTTTTAATTGGTTGCATTCTACAAAAATGAAAAGCATCCTCACAAACTTATTTGAACTGTTTTCTGCATTAGTTTTTTATTATAACATTGTGGCGTTTTTTTAATTCATTTATTGTTTTTAAAGACGTGTCTAGAAAACAGTGAAATTATTTTTTTATTGCTTTTATTAAATCTTTGATATCAGGGATAAATTGAAAATACAAGACAGTTTGTGATTAAAACACAAGTAAAGGTTGAAAATATGGACCCTGATGTGTTGATTAATGAATTTCTTAATGACAGGTCTAAAATAGGTTGACAAAAGTTTGTCTGATTTATGGACTGATGTCCTTTGCTGCCATCTTTACTCATTGTATAGGATGCAACGATGAATTGGTAGCTGGTTTCCTCACCTAACTGCTGATTGTTCCTTATGCTTGTTCATTTTTTATCAAGTCACTTTCCTAAGATACAGCTTCTATTCTACGAGCAAGTTGTCCCCTATTGTAATATTTTATCTTGTATTCTACTTTAATAGGTTAGTTCAACAAGGACTTCACCAGATGTCACCTACATGAACATCATAGGGAGCATCATGTCACATCCACATATGGCAAACGCTGATTCTGTCTATTGATTCATGAGTTTCTAAGCACATGTTCAGCGGTCTTTGGCCATTGTTTGCCGCTGCATTTTTATAAGGACACCTTTCGGTCACTGACGTAGACATAGCTTGATCACTGTTCTTGTTAAATATGGAGACTCCATGGTAATTGAAAATGGAGAAACACTATAACAGGTTTTTGTCTCGTCTTTTTCTGCTAAACAAAATATCTTTAGATCTAATTTTTTATGCTGTTTTCATTTAACACGTTAACATCAAGAAAAGACCCCATTTGTTTCTAAGCCGTAAATATTCTTCCCCTGCATGTCACAAACCGATATTTTAAGATTCTGATTGTTGTTATTCCCATTTGTCGGCATCTTATATAGACTCCGTGAGGAACAAGAATCTTGAAATACTTGACAAAAAAAATGTTGTCTTATATTTTAAAATGTTCTGTCATATTTTTATCTAGTGCCACTTACAGTAGAAAAATGGTTCTTTCTTTGTTTTTATTTTCATTATGATAGACTTCGGTTGCCCTTCACTTGTCCTTCTCTGTGTCGTTTTGAAAAGGTGGTGAGGGAAAAGATATAGAAAGCTTTCGTTGGGAACTCAGTAGTATGAAACTTTTATTTATTCCCAAACATCCAAAATTTCACTTGTTTGGACATTTTATCGTATCAATAACGAGAAAAATTTATACTGATAAAGAAATATAATAAAATAAAAATAATATAATTAAGAGAATTAATTATAGTTGTCAGTTTATATAGTATTATTATTATTAATATAAGAGTTATTGAAAAAAAATGGAAGGATTCATTCATATTTTGTTTAAATGGATTTTTTAACATACTTCATTTTTTTACATTTATTTGATATTACCTTTTTATTTTTTATTCTTTTCTTTTTTAAAAAAATATAAAAATTTATACTTATGATTATTTTACCTTTTTACTTATGTTAAATAAATATAAAAATATGTCATGCTAATATTATACTAGATTTTTATTGAAAACAAGTACTAACAAGTGGATTGGTTTAAAATTATGTAATAAATTAGAGAAGCAATATTTTGCCATAGATTACAAATCCTTCACTTAAATAATTAAAGTTGACGAAAATAGATAATATCATAATAACAGTCCAGTAGAGTTTGAAAAATGATTTATTTTAAAGGTAATTATTAAAATCATAAATATGTTTTTTTATTAAAAAATTAGTATATTTATTTTATTAATTCAAAATTAAAATGTTTTATTTTAAAAAGTTAATCTAGTATGAACCAATCTTAATAACTCACTAAAAAAAAAATATTTTTGGATTATATTGGACCGATCAAATTTGGATACGAATCTAACCCAATTGGACCGAAACTTCCGCGTAACTAATATACTCTAGCAAAGGAATGAATGAAGAAAGCTTTTGGCAAATTGCGGACAAATCTATTAAGAAAAGAACAATGATTATTTGAGATATTTAAATTTGTTATATTTATTTGATATTATTTTTTTTTATTTTTTTACTTTTATTTTTTTTTAAAATACAAAATTTATATTTTTATAATTATTTTATTCTTGTATGATGTATCAAATGAACATAGACACTTACAAAAAAAGAAGAATATAATTAACAGAGGTTGGATGATTGCTATATATGGAATTATAGTTTCCAATATATTCGTAATTTGTGTAAGATGCCAGAAACCACGCTCCAGAATGTGATTTCTGCAAAGATGACATACATTATGGTTCCCACTCTCTCCGAGTGCCAGACATTGTCAAAGACATGCTTCTTGATCCAGTGTACCTGGTTTTTATTGTTTCACATGCAGCAATATAAGTCAGCACCTTCTACTACCTACTTTAAACAATTTCGGAAATTAACTATGTATGATAAACCATAAAGGTTGGTTCTTACTAGGGAGTTACGTGGATCTTCATAATACCATCCATTTACAAAAGCTGCAAATATTCCCTGAGCTGCCATCACGAATACTAGCATAGCATTCATTCCTATCCATTCCAAGAACAAAAATGGAGTTCGGAGCCCCAAAACATCGATCTGTTTTAAAATTAACAATCACAATCACAGATACGACCAAATTAGTACGTAGTAACTTAGAACTTATTGTCTACTCCAGTTAAAGCATTCCACACTTGCACCTACCAGTATGTATAACCCAGAGAAAACAATTCCAGCTGCCCCAGCTGTGAAACAAACATAGCTGAAACTGTAGAGTTGCTTGTTAATTGGGATAGCTGCAATATGCCACAAAAAATTGTTAAGATTACTCTTATTTGCATGCAAGTTTAACTAATTAGATGGATTTTATTTGACTGGGTTAATTACCATCTGTGAAGTGAAGGATTATGGCTATGATGAGTAACACAAGCCCCATTGAGATCCAGTGTTTTAGCCTCTCCAAATGACCCTGTGAAATTTCATACATTTATAACTAAGTTTTAGATATATAACAGATGTTTGTATAACACTGGTGAAGTTTTGTAACCTTGAAGTGAATCAAGACGTGCCCATAGTGGATCCCAATAGTGCCAGAGAGGATAGCTGATATAGAACTAATCAAACAAAAACTATTTGTTAAGTATTTCTGATTGATATAAACTGAGATAATTTTTTACAAGTATTTATTCTGAACAAATGAAGATATATAATTAAACCTCAACAAGCCTTCAGGCTCAAAAGGAGCACGACACCAACTTGGAGCATCCTCACGGAAAGGACCATCTCCAGGATAATCGAGGGTACACGCCTATAAACGTCATAGAAAAATTAGAAAAACAATAGTGGAATGAATATGTATAGAATAATAGCAAATTAGTGTTAGTTTGAAAATTACAAAATTTGAAATAAAAGTAGTGGACAAATTTAGCAGCAGAATCATGTGACAGAAAGTGCTGAATAGTCAACACACTAACCTTTAAGCGTCTCCACACAGGTTGAGAATAAAGATGGTTGACCCCCCAAACCTGTCGGTCCACGTATCCGACAGCGTTACATGCTGGCCCTAGGTGTCCTCTCATCCCACAAATGACCTAATACATTGAAGAAAAACAAAAAGGTTTAAGATTTATGAAGATAGAATAGAGCAAAGATTTGCACTAGTCATTTGATTATGTACCGTGTATCTCTTCGGTTCATCGCCGTTAAAACGATCCACGAAACTCCAATCAGGAACGTAGAGAGTGAAGGTTGTGATCATGTAAATGAGAAAGGCTACAAAACCTCCAAGCCTAAGCGTGTGTAAAAAATATTAATGTTTAGTTCACAAGTTTCAATTATCAATTTCAGTTGAATTCTGTTAATCTCTCTAGCAATCAAGCAGCACATTTGAAGTTTTAAGTTTTTGAATTTTCTCACCATTGCCATTTATAAGCAGTGAAAATGGGTAGGTTTCCAGAACCCAACGTTGTGGGTCTAAGCTTGGTAGTAAATGTCTCTATTAGAGCTACAACACAGTATACAAGAGCTATTCTCTGCAAACAAAGATTCAGAAATGGGGTTACTTAGCCCTATATGCATTTGCTTCAATTTGAAGAATATATACCTGGAGAATGCCACACCATCGGATAAATTTCATGTTAACTCCATATTCAAGATCATTAGGAGCATGAGAGTAACCCCCTGTAAGATGTTATGTATAATCAAATTTATCACTGCATCAGGATTTATATGTATCAGAAAATGCAACAATTTGGGTTTTACCTTGCAAAATTATACCCCAGAAGAGAAGTTTAATTGTCCTAAGAATTATCTTCTTTACAGCATCCCTTTTCTTGGGGATTCTCTGCATCATGTCCATCAATAACATTTAATCAATCCAAATGTTAGTTTATAGATGAGTAACTTATAAATTAGAAAAAAGTAGTGAAGCATAACTTGCTTATCTAGTTATTCTGATAAAGCCATAGTCCCAATCAATAATACATCAAAGGACGTTGAGAAAACTAATCTAGTAGGAGATGAAGAAGAGCATAACTTGCATTTATTCATACCTTGAGTGCAAGGGCTATGGCAACCCCAACAATGAAAAGAAAGAAAGGCATAACGAAATCGGCCAAAGTACATCCATTCCATGGGGAGTGGTCAATGCGTGGATAAGCTTCACCAGCATCGTCTACCAGGATCATTAACTGCACATAAATTAAGAGCGACAAATGTTTACCAATTAATCCTTATTCATTATTCAATAAATAGCGGTGGGAAGCTGTTATAACTCTTTCTAAAGAGTGAATTATTTAATATGTATTTATTTATATATTATAAACTTATTCTATTCTTAGTTAATATGAGATCTTTAATACATATACACCCGTGATGATACGATAAGTCCAACAAAAAAATTGTGTCGACATAATTAGTTCAATAAAACACAAATTTCGTTATAATAGATTTTGGATAACTTTGATATCATTGTAAACTTTAAGTTTAAGTCACTAAAATACATTTTCCTTTATTTGTTCATCTTCCTCTTCTCATCCTCGCTACCATGATCGTGTTGGGTCTAATGAGAAAGAGGTTAACTGGGAAGATACAACATTAATGAGACCTGAGCCCAACCACATAAGGATTGACATCACTCTCTACTCAAAACCTTAAGATAATAGATTAATGGATCTTCAATCTTATGTGGTGCTTTACTTCTAATTTTTATTCAATGTGTGACTTAGACTTACACTTGAATTCTCAACAATCTCTCCCTCAAACAAAGGATCATGGTTCTCCACATCCCTTACAACAAAAAACTTTTTTTTATCCTCGAGTACACCATGGCATGTAGACCCATGGTCACACTATTGAGCATCTCTTACTCTCCACCTCCCATTATTCATCTGACTATTTTTCACCTGCCACCTATCAAGGCTTCACCTTACCATGGAGGGACATACTCGTCTTGAGCCCGATTACCATACCTGAACCATCGTGCCATCACCACCACCTCCAACTTATCCTCATCCTTTTCCTCCTATTTGTCTCTCTCTCTTCCTCTTCCTATTCTTCCTTCACCTTATTCTCTAACTTCGGTAACCACTACTGTGCCTCCATGTCATCACCACATCACTAACGTTCCTCCGCATCATCGACAAGCCTTTACGTCACTGGAAAGCCTTTGCGTCAACACCTACCCACTAAAAGGTTACCATCGAGCCACCACAACATTACCACTTAGCCACCACTAAGTCATTGTCACATCACCTTCTCCTCCTCCACCTCCTCTTTTTCTTTTACTTTTTTTCTTCTCACTCATATTCCCTTAATATACAAAATTTTATTGTCCAAACTTTCAACAAATTTAATAATAAAATAAAACTATCAGTAATTGTAATGATAAGTTATTGACGAAAATATTCGTCAATAATGAAAACTTTAAGTTGCCAATAGATAATGCAGATAACTTTTGTCGTCGATAATTATACTATAGAGTTATTGATGAAAATATCTTTCAATAATACTAATTGTAATTTACTGACAGATCTTTTCAATGGATATTTTGTACTGACAAAAATATTTCTTGGTAAATTAAATTTTGAAATCAGATATAAAATCCATTAATAAATTTGAGTTTACTCACAAATTTATTGTTATTAATAATAATTTGTGGATAATTAACAAAATCCTGTGAAGTCAACTTTATAAAATCAACTTCTTAAAAACTGTTATTTAAACATAGTTCACTTTTACAAAATTGAATTGTATTATAATATTATCTTATTTCTATGAGATCTCTAATATATTTATTTTAATCATAAAATCATTTGGATTGTGAAATTTATAATTTATTTATATATGAGATTATATATTTGTAAATAGCTTTGTAAAAGCATGTTATATGTGTCATTAATTACATTTTTATTATGTCTATTTATAATAATTAAAACTTTTAGAAAATAAGTAAAACTATGTCAAAATAAATATGAACATTATTATATATGTAGTGGACTTCCTAATATAATATCAGATTTGGTTTATTAAACTTACTTTCTCACTCACTATAGAACTACTCGTGAATTATCCAAAAATATCTATTATATATTAAAATAATTATAGAATTAATTTAAATTTAAATTTTACTTCTGAGTAATGTAATCAATTTAAATCATTCATCATGTTATATTACATAATTAATTAATTAATTGTCACATTACATTAATTTAGAGAAAAATTTAATTAAGTTGAGCTGTTTGAACCTTCATTATAAGTCAGTGAGTCACTTCTTATATCTTTTCTAATATATATATATATATATATATATATATATATATATATTTATTTCGTTGGTTGATGACTTAATTTTCTCGATTCAAGTAAGTCCTGCAGTCTAATATAATTAGATTTGGATTGAGATTCATAAGAGAAAAAAGTTGTAATTTTATTCTTATTCTACAAGTTCACTATACCACCAAATAATATGACGGATATTAAATATTTTTAAACCTATACTATAGAAACGTGCATATTTAATGTTTCCAACTTAAAGATATCTTGAGTTTTTACTAAAACAAATATAAATTTGTGACTACAAAATTTCAAACACGATGGATTGTTGTATCGACAATATTCCATTAAACATTAAAATAGTTGTGTGCAGAATGAAGAAAAAGGTTTGGAGACTAACCACGATGGTGAGACCCCTAAATGCATCGAGGGTGGCAACTCTCTTGGTCTTCTTCTTAACCAGTGGTGGCTCCGCCGACTCATCCACAGCCATCGTGTCTCTGTCATGCTCAACGGTAGAACCTCCGTTCCTGCTTTTAATGGTTACCTTCTTCGTCAAATCATTCTTATTACCATCTTCATTCAATGCTGAATTCAGGCCTTCTTCCATTCTCTTAGTTCCTTCATCCATCGATCAATGGTGTCCTTGTCTCTTCCTCTTGCAGTGGAACACAACAATTATAGGGAGAGATAGCAATAAATAATTTATGTGACAGAGAGGTCCAAATTAATGAAGCAGAAGGCCGGCTTTGTTGGCTTCATCGTCAACACAAACAAATATAAGAAAAAAAAAAGACAGGGTAGAGGTCAACACTCTCATTTGTTATATCAGTTTCAGTTGCATTAGTCTAAACTTCGAATTATTTATTTGGATGTGTTTGAACAGTGCTAATTGTCCGGCTAAATAAAGTAAAATATAAAACAAAGATGATAAACAGAAAAGAGCTTTAAAAAAAAAGTAGTTAATTACTCATTTTCTTAATAAGCATCCAAAGATGATGCCATATCTTGATATCAAAAAGAAAAAAAAAATCAAAACCCTTGAAAAATTAGAAAACAAAAATTAAAAAAGTAATTAATTATCAAGATTATAATTTGAATATGGCAAAAGAATAAATATGGTGTCACACCATATGCCGTTTATGTGTAAATTAGAGATGATAAAAAAGATTAAGCATGACATGTTAATTCGTCAGTCGGACTAAAAAAGATAGGTCGAATAATGTTTTCAATTTAGGAGTTCGAATTAAAATGGTCTATCAAGCTCAATAGTTCGGTAGGCCAGCCCATGGATCAACTCAGACTTGCCTGACAACCTAGTTTCATTAAAAAAAAAATTAAACACGTCATATATCTAATACAACTTGGTCAAAAATTGATATAATTCCATCAAAATCTAAAATAATGTGGAGACAATCCTTTTTAACTCGGAATCAACCTGACAACCTCACATCAACAACTATTTTTCATGTAAATAAAACTTTTTATCTATTTTTATGTGATATTAGATTTTCATTTACTATAAAAAAAAACAAGAAAATCAACCTACTAACTCTGTAGTTTAGATTTTAAAGTTCAATTTATTTTCAATTGATAGGTTAGTCTAACCTATTTTTAGAATGTCAATATCGTCGAACTTAAAAAAAACTTAATTAACATGTTTTATTACATTGTTAGTTTACTACCTCATGAAATAAAGGTTAATTATTAATTATATATATATATAAGTGAGACTTTCCTTTATGTTGAGAATTGGAAGTGCAAATAAAGACATCATTTAAAAATTAACTTAGATTGTGGGGATACATTTAATCTAAATTATAGATAAAATAATTTTTTAATAAACTTTATTTAATAAGATAATTTTATTTTTATAGCACTCAGTTTATTTCAATAAGTTACTCATATTTAAAATAATTTACTTAAATGAAATTTATATTTTATTATCTTGTTACTTAAAATAATAATAGAAAATTTTAATGTCTAAACCTTGTTCATGGTTGTGTTTTTTTTCTTTATTGTTTACTGTTATACTTTTTAATTATTAGTTTAGTGCTTACTTGTTTATTATTGTCTTAATTATTCAATATATTTTACTCGTTAATAATTTTTTTTATTTATTGATTGAGAAATAATAATTATTTTAAATTATAATGTAAAATAATTTTTTACACAAATACTTCTTAAAATTTAATTTATATAAATTTTCTAGGTTATAACAATTTAAAATGTATTAAAAAATACAATATTAAAATTATTGAAAGACTGTGATTATTCACGGTTAAGATTTGTTTCAATAAATTAATTTTTATTTTTTATTTTAAAAGTTTGATTAACTAGTTTTGTTAGATGCCTTTAGCTATCTTTTTCAATTTTGACTTTTCTTTTTAAGTTTATAACTATTTTTCTTTTACTTTTACTTTTTCAACTAGTACCGTGTACGCACGTTTCTTTTTTAATTTAGATTAAGAAAATTAATATAATTATTATTACATTTAAATAAATAACTTATTTACATAATTATATTTAATTATTATAATTACGTATAATTATATTTATAATATTTAAATAATAGAAGAAAAATTAAAAAATTAAGTACTACTATTTTATATGACAAATAAATTAAAAATAAATAATATTACTTTAATATTGATTTTTTTTTTATGTTAAAGTAATGGATTGAAAATACAGCTAGTAATACTAATATTAATAATAATGATGGGTTATATTAATAATAATAATACTAATAATAATAACAATAATAATAAAATTAAAAAATAATAGTTAGATATCAATATGTTTGTTTTAAATTATAAAATTTACATTAATTGATTAATTATATGTAGTAAAATGATATTATTATATAATTAAAATTTATGTTATATATTATATTAAAATGAAATATATATTCAACACGTAAAAGATGGATACATTGTGTAATATGGTCCTACAAAATAAATACAATATGAAATTGATGTTAAAACTTTTTAAATAAAATCACATGTAGATATAATTAAAGATAGAGAAATATTAAAACGGTGTTGGCATTGGTGAGGATAATATTGGTAATGAAAATTGTTATTTCAGAGTGATTTGGTGAAAAAAATTAGAGATGGAAAGATATATTTGAAATAGGAGGGGTGCAAAGAGAAATTAGGAGGGTGTAGTCATTAAAATCGAAATATAAGTGTACTGTGTGTTGATGGCTAAAGTTATTACTAATTACACTCTTATGGATGTAGTTCTTCATGAAAGACCAAACTTGTGAAGGATATATGAAGACAACTTGGTGGTCCATTATAGGTTCATCTTTCAATGCATTAATTGCAACATTTTGAATTGGAAGATTTATATTAAAGCTTTATCATGGTGGTTAATGGTAAGGATTTCTTCAATATCATTGGTTGTTAGAAAGATAAAAATATTCGTATCATATGGTATTTCCGGTCTGTTTTAAGCAATAAGATGCTACGAAAATCATGTTAAAAAATAATATTCTACGGCTTTTAAAATCATCAAATCATTTGCTTGTATTGTTCCACTCAAATTTTTCGCACTTACATTTCTACTTTTGCTTACAGTCAAGTAAGCACTGATCTATGAATCCCTCTTCTGTCATTGAGTTTCATTTGTGTAAAAGTATTTTTTTGTTGGAAATTTAAATATGAGTCTAAGTCTCACATTGAATAAAATATAAAAGTAAAATATTATATAAAGATAAAAGATCTATTAATATACTGTGTTAAGGTTTTGGATAAAAAGTAATGTCAATCCTTTATATGATTGAGTTTTAATGTTATTGGTGTCTGTGTCTCCACTTAAAACTGTCAAAATGGATAATCTGATCCGACTCGGTTGGTCCATCGCGAATTGATTATATATATGATTTACGGAAATTTGAATTTAAGCATAAATTTTGTATCTCGTATTTGTTTGTAGAGAACGTAGCAACAACAGCACCATGGAGGATCCCAATGCATTGAGCAGCTGCCTGAAAGCTCATCTTCTATGCAGGAGAAAGAGTATCTTTTGAAGCAGTTATTGAATTCATCATAGTATGAATTAATTATATAAAAACGTTTATCAACACATTTTTTTCTTAACTTTATAAGTGAATTTTCATGACCTTTCAATGTGTCATTAATGTCTTCTATAAAAAAAAATATTATTTTAAAACAAATACCAAGTGTTTAGTTTTGAAGCATTAATATGTACCTAAAAAAAATTATCCTATAAACTTAATGCAATAATAATTGTACCATTATACTATATATAGTCCTTAATAATAATAGCAATATTAATAAGTGAATTGAAATTTAACATTTTTTATCAAATAATTTAGAAATTTTAATTTGTTTTATGAAGGACTAACTTAAGTTTGATGTGAGGCCATAAGAGCCTTTCCCTAATTTTTACATAGCCCGAGGTTAAAAGACAAATTATTGAAAGCAAATATGGACAATATTTTAACATTGTTTTTGCATTCAATAAAAATATTTGAAATTAGAAAAAAAAAATTTAACACAAGGTATGAGATGTCGCCATACATTGATGTAAATAATTAAGAATAATGGGATGATAATATACTTTTTATATTTATTTGATATATGCAGTAAAATAGTTATAAAAAAATAAATTTTTATATTTTTAAAAAAAGTAAAAAGTAAAAAGTAAAAAAATAAAAATAATACCAAATGAATATAAAATCATTGAATATCTCAAAGTATCATAGGCAATTAATTATTTTTTATTACAGATAGATTTGACAATTCTCCTCATCGTACACATGTTCTACGTGCAATGTCACAAGTTGAAATTGTTTGAATTTCATAATTTTTTAAGGAAAAATTAACCTCTCTAAGTTAGGTTAGTATATGCTTAAATTAGAAAAATAAAATATTTAAATAATATACTAGAGAAGTTTTATGAACTAGTTTTTATATAAATTAATTTAGTTTTATACATTTTTTAAATTTGAAATAAGATTATAGAAAAAATGGTCAAAACATTCTTCAAGGATAAGTTGAAACCTACTCACATTTCATAAAACCAATATGACACTAGTAATCATGAATATGAAAGGAAGTGGGATCAGTAATTATTACGTCTTCAATTTGTAATATGTAAGAAAATGAATAAAATAAAAATAAAAAAGTAAGAAAAAAGGAAAAGAAAATGTTATGTGGTAGAAATGGTGACAACGATGAACGTTGAAAATAGTGAAATAAGCTATTTTATATAGATTTAAGGTAAATGAGTGCAGGATTCTTTTTAGTCGAAAAATGATTTTTTTACACATTTAAATTTTTTATTATTATTTTAATAAAAAAATAAAAATTTATATTTTTGTGATCATTTTACTTTTATATTTTATGTTAAATAAATATAAAAGTATATTATAGTATCATTATTTTTTTTAGTCCCATCAAACATTTTCTTACATCTTTATGGATTACGTTTCAAAATCCTCAAAAAAAATAGGAATAGGAATGGGAAAAATATTTGTATCCGTTGTGGACAAAATTTTCTGCGATAGATACTAAGTATGTTTTGATAGATTCTTATGAGTAGTAAATATATTTTAGTTACTTGCTTTTCAATAAACAATCTAATTTTATTTTGATTTTTTAAAGTTAAGTTACCGAAATAAAATTATTAAAAAAAATACTAATTATAGAAAAACATGGAATGATTTAATTTTATAAATTTATGTTTATTAATATTTATGAAATTAGCATATTTTTTAAGAGATTGGTTTTGTTTAGATTTATTTTAATATAATTTATTTGAATTTACTTTTTAGAAAAATTAATTTTATTTGTAGTAATATTTTATGATGTAATCTTCTTTTGATTGTACTTTTTTTTATCTTTTTATTATTTCAATTTATATTTAAAAAGTAAATTTTACATAATAAAGTCTAAAATTTTAAAAATAAAAATAAAAAATAAGAATGTCCATTTAAAAATATAAATAATTCACGCATTTAAGAAAGAAATATTGAGATATAATATTTTATATAGCTATAATGTTTCACATAACCATCCATGTGTCTTTTCGTATACGATTTAATTATGTTTTCATATACTTATTATATATTACAATATAAGAAATATTTAATTATGTTTTAAGTTTGTGATATAACTATTCATTTATATATTGATTATATAAATCAGATAAGTCAAATAATTTATATTAAATAAATCTGTCCATATATAAATTAAATGAATTTATTAATACGATAAATATATTTATTAACTAATTAAATAATTTTATAATGCATAATTGATTGATTTTTTCATACATTGGTTAAATAAGTATAATAAAAAACATTACATAGATATAACAATTCATATTAAACTAGTTTTTTTATACATGGATTAGACGAGTATATATAAAAACACATTAAACGATTCATTTCATATATTGATTAAACGAGTCTAAGAATAAACATAAGACGAATTTGTCCATATAATAATTAGACAAGTTTTGCAACACATTAGACGAATTTGTCTACACACTTATTAGACGAGTCTAACAATATACATTAGATGAGTCTGTTTATACACATATTAGACGAATATAGTAATACACATTATTTTATTCTATTTACTCTATCCATTCTCTTATTAGATGAGTCATGCAATACACATTACACAAGTTTGTCGATGCACTAATTAGATAAATATAATAATATATATTAAATTAATTTTTTCATAAGCTGATCTTTATTTTTAGCTAGTATATTCTACATATTTTTGCATAGTCTATCCTTTATATGGGTCTAGTTTATAATTTTGCATATATTTTATCCTTCATATTTTTACAAAGTCTACTTTTTAAATTCTTACAAATATATTGACTTTCTAAACCTATAAATAATTTTTCACGTTGATTATTCAAAACTTAATTTATTTATTTTTTCCTTCAACCTCTAAATTGCTTTTAATAAACACATAAACATATATCAACCGGTTGACATTATATGGACCTAGACAATAGCTAAAGTAATAGTAGTTTTAAAATTATATTCAATTATATTATTATAAATAGAATTTTCTATTAATCGATATTCATTTTATAAAAACCACCTTCCCTTTAAATAAGTTTAGCTCTCCATTGTCATGGAAAGCTCAAGCTTACAAAATGAAAATGGAAGAAAAAAGGAGATATAAGGAGGAAGAAAATATTATTCCCACAAGCCTTAATAACCTCCAAGCTCTCCAAAAAGAGTTGTTCGTGTCTCCAACCACCAAAGAGAACATTCCTTCGAGCAATTGAGAATAAATAAGGCAAAATTATCACATCAATAAAAGTGACACTCGACGTTTTAGTGTTCTTGACTGATGTTGGCGAGCACTGCAATAATATGGTGCTTTTTTACTTGTTGCCTAACGTAATGTAGGTATTGCGTAACGCCAATTGCTTTATTTGAGGACCATATTCTTTGACTTTGTGATGCTAGGCATGGATTTTGTGGCACTTAGTGTAGTTGTTCTAACTTGATCTCACATTTTGGTTATTCTTCTTGTCTCTTAGGATTGCCAACTTCATTGGTTTGAGACAAAAGCATCATATCTCTTAATTAGGTACAAAAAAATGAGGATTGATATTATAATTAGTTTAGTATAATCCAAAATGTAAATATTTACAAAAGCAAGCTAAAATTCAAAAGGTTTAAAAAAAGCTAGAAAATAATTGATTTTGTTGATAAAATATGACTAAGATAATAATAAAAATTAACATTATCATTTTGTTATCAAAATTTTTGTATGCGGAGTTATAGGGGCTTGCATGTGATGTTAAATAACTGAAGGTGAATCTTTGTTTATTTATGATGATTATTAGGATGTGTTCTGATCGTTCGTTGATTAGAGTTCTTTATGTACAGGTCGAGCAACCTATTTGAAATAGAGTTTATGAAACCTGTGAGAGTTGAGTCTATGTAGAACACCTTTTGGAAGTTTAAGAATGTTTATCTAGATAAGGGAAGCTAGATTAAGTCTAAATAGTTTTATTAAATTGTAATTTGATCTGATGAACTGATTGTGAAATCGTGATTGGTATTGTAAAATTAAACTACTTATGTTTGTGTTGATTTAATCATGTTGAAGTGTGATGAAATTTAGAATTTGGTATGTTGAACTATATTGGTAAATTTTTTAAATATAATGATGGAATTGAATTGTAATTTTATTTCTCGAAATATTGTTTTTGGGTTGGTTTAGTATTGTTATTTGTGGAATTGATTTGATTTAGGTTGGATTGTCTGATTTGATGGCTAGTTTAAACTAAAATTAAGGTATTCTAAACTAAGGTGGAGCTAAATTTGCATAGATAGTCAAGTTGTACAACCTATTCAAGTCAATTTAGGGGTGAAAACTTTGATACAACATCGGGAAATACCACATAAGTGTTGGGTGCCACTCACATGATTGAAGTCAGCGAATTCTAGTGATCTATAGCTTTGAATGACACTCTTTCACTATTGGGCACTCACTTAACAATAAGCTCTAGAGGTCCATGGTGTTGTGTTGTCCTGTGGTTGCTGAGTACACATTTGACAACGAGCACTGAGAAATTTAGCATAAGTTATATTTCAATAAAATAATATCCATCCTCCTTTAATTTTTAATTAAATATTTCCATAAGTTATATTTTCAATAAATATCACTCATATTTTTTATATAGACACGTTTTTTTAATTTATTTAAAAATAACATGTTAAAAAAATATTTAAATACAAATTGTATGAATATATATTTTATATGAAATCTAATTATTTAATTATTATTTATTAACAATACAAAAATTGTATTTTTATTTAATTATAATTTTTATTATACCAAAATATATTTTCATATAACTTTAATATAAGCAAAAACAGAAATAAAATAAAATAATACTTTATTGATAACATAAAATATGTTAATGTTTACTTTAAAATTAGAAAATGTGAATGTATAAGGTATTGACATAATTTTAATTTTTGTTCATAAAATTTTAAGTTTTAATATTTTAAAACTTTATTTTATGTTTATAACTATTTTTAGTCATTATGTTATTTTAAATAAAATAAAAATGTGACTGTTACTAGCCAGTGTAATATGCGAGAGAAAAGGACGTGAGATAGTAGGTCATTTTACTTCCTAGACAGACAGAAGGTGGGTTGGTGTTAAACAGTTTGATGAAAACGATGGATGAATGGGGGCCATAGGATATATAGTAACTCCCCACTTCACCAATTCATCACTACTTGATAACATAATATATAAGAATATTGTAATAAAATTGTTTTAAAAATAGTATCTTTATAATTTTTTTAATACGTGTCCAATAATATTAAAATATAAGTATTTTAGGGTATGATCTTCATCATTCCTTCATACCCACCTTTATGTTTTTATCTAAACCATTAATTACATAATTTATACAATACAAAAATTATATATTATATATAGTCAGTTAAGACACAGGTAAAATCTTTATTCTAATTTAAAAAAAAATCTTCAAATATTTTAGTACTAATTATTTTAAGTAATTCAATTTTTTAGTATTAATTGTTTTAAGACTTTAAAAAATGTTTTATTTTTAAATTTTGCTTCAAGTTTCTCAAATTAATAGTCTATGTCTATGCAATAACAATTTTCTAATATACCATCAATGGTCTTATTATTTCACAATCATTTTATCTACACTATTATATGTTCAAGCATAATATACGTTCATCAGAAGTGGATAAACTATAAACAAATACAAAACACAGGGTAAGCTAAAGTACATTAGGATGACAAGATGATGCAATTTTTTTTTTGGTAAAGATTTACTATATTCTGGTTAAAATGTTGTTTTCTTTTGTAAAAATACTTGCTTGCAAACAAATTATTTATACGAACTCAAAATTTTAACATAATTACTTTACATTTAGATTTCCAAATACATTTGTCAAATATTATTTTTTAAAGAATAATTTTACTGATCAATAAGATTTATTGACAAAACACCCCTACAAACAATAAGATTTATTGACCAAACATCTCCCAAAAGGGAGTATGATGAAGAGGATAGCATAAAACCAAACATAATCCAGGAGAAGAAGTTGTCAGCAAAGATAACTTTTCTAATATTTATCACTTAAAAAGCATTATATATGTGTTTGAGATTCACAAAAACTAGTTAAAAATAATTATCGTCGAATTAGTGTGAAAAGAAAATTAATCTAAATAAAGGGTGAAAGTGAACACATTTAGTAAACTTTTAAAAATTATTAGAGTGAAAAAAACAGATCTTAAAAATATTAAAAGAAAAGAAAAATAAAAGAAAATAGTAGCATGTAAAAATACACAATAAAATATTAAAAAATTATAGTTTGAATTTATACATCTACATTTCATAATAAAATATTATAATATAATATTGAAGTGTCTTAATTTCCACAACTTAGGTGTGATCTATCAAAACGAAAAATTTATTCTGTTTATGGACGGAAACAACCTTCACCCTTTCAACTCTTCATATAAATTTCCCCACCCATGTATACTTGGTTCTCCACAAGAAAGAGAGTTTAACTCCATTACCGAAAATCATCAATGCAAAATGGTGGTTGGAGAGTTCGCAGGTGGTTGTTTGAGAGAAATGAAGAACTTGAGCTGCCATGTTATCGCTGGGCGTTGGTTCATGCTGTATGCATCTTTGCTTATCATGGCTGCTGCAGGTTCAGTTTATATGTTTGGCATGTACTCTAACGAGGTCAAAACCTCTTTGGGGTATGACCAAACCACTCTCAACTTGCTCGGCTTCTTTAAAGACATGGGTGCCACAGTTGGAATCATATCGGGGTTGATCAACGAGGTAACACCACCCTGGGTGATACTCTCAATAGGGGTCCTTATGAACTTCTTTGGCTACTTCATGATATGGCTTGCAGTCTCTGCCCGCATTGCCAAACCCCAACTTTGGCAAATATGTCTCTACACTTTCATCGGTGCAAATTCTCAAACCTTTGCCAACACTGGTGCTTTGGTCACATGTGTCAAGAACTTCCCAGGAAGCCGTGGCAGTCTTTTAGGCCTACTCAAAGGTTACGTTGGTCTAAGTGGAGCAATCATCGCTCAGTTCTACCATGCCTTCTATGGTGATCACAACCCTCAAGCTCTTATCTTACTCATTGCGTGGCTTCCTGCTGCTGTTAACTTCCTTTTCCTTCCAACAATTCGGATATTCAACAACGTTTACTATCACCGTCCCAACGAGAACAAGGTTTTCTATCACCTTCTATGGATTTCACTTGCCCTTGCTGGGTTTCTCATGGTTTTGATCATAATGCAAAACAAGCTCACTTTTACAAGGCCCGAATTCATAGCCGATGGGGTTGTGGTTCTTTTCCTTCTTCTTCTCCCACTTGTTGTGGTATTCAGAGAGGAAATAAAGCAATTGAAAGCCAAAACTCAAGGTGTTACCGACTCAACCTCCCAATTGAAAGTAGTCAATGAAATTATTCCACCTCCAAACGTGGAGCAAGAAGTACCAGCAGCAACAGGTTCGCTCGAGAAAAGTTCTTGTTTCAGGAACATACTCAACCCCCCAAAGAGGGGAGAAGACTACACCATTCTGCAAGCACTTTTCAGTATTGACATGCTGATTCTGTTCGCTGCAACAATATTTGGTGCTGGCGGAGCATTAACAGCCATAGACAATCTAGGACAGATTGGAAGGTCATTGGGATACCCGAGGAAGAGCATCACGACATGCGTGTCCTTGTTAAGCATATGGAACTATTTGGGACGGGTAGTTGCAGGTTTTGCCTCTGAGATCTTGTTGATCAAATACAAAGTCCCTCGTCCCTTCATGCTCACTCTTGTTATGCTTCTCTCTTGTGTTGGCCATATTCTGATTGCCCTTGGTGCCCCAAATTCCCTCTACTTCGCTTCCGTGCTTATAGGGTTCTGTTTGGGAGCTCAGTGGCCGCTAATGTTTGCGATCATATCAGAAATATTTGGCCTTAAACATTACTCCACGTTGTACAACTTTGGAGCCGTGGCAAGCCCTGTTGGATCTTACATTCTAAACGTGAGACTGACAGGTGTTTTGTATGATGAAGAGGCTTTGAAACAGTTGAAGGCCAAAGGACTCTCGAGACAAGCGGGGAAGGGGCTTAACTGCGTTGGAGTGCAGTGCTACAGAATGGCGTTTGTCATAATCACGGCGGCGACCCTATTTGCCTGCTTTATATCGTTTGTTTTGGTGCTGAGAACTAGAAAATTTTACAAAGGGGATATCTATAGAAACTTCAGAGTAGAACATGTAACCGAAGAGAATGAGATCATCGAAACTGGTATCAGAGTTCTTTTAGAAACTGAAGGACACGGAAGTGCATTAGGAGAACAGGATAAGAAAGACAGAAAATGAGTGTTTTTGCTTTAGGATTTAGTTGCTCTTATTATTATCTTTTGCCTATCTCTTAACTTCAATAAATGGAATATTTGCATTTAAAATGTTGTATTTGATATTTATTTTACTCCTCCACAACAATGATATAACCACTCGTTAATAAGTGGTTTTAACTTAATTATAAAAATATTTTATTATGAAATAGTAATATATGAACTTAATTATTATAACTTTTAATATTATGATTCTCAAAAGAACATGTGATCTCGTTTATATAATCTAAATCATCACTATTAAGTTTATGCCTAGAACATATAGTTTAAAGAAGTATTTTTTTTGTGAACTTTTAAAGCAATACATTAATTTAATGATACATTTTCTTGTTTATAAGCTGAATTGTTCAACATAGTTATCCGAAACGTAGCAAGGGAAGTGGGGAAGATTGAATCATAGAAAGTGAACCAACCAGCCACTTACAAAGAGAATATATATATATATATATATATATTAAGGAAAAAGTTAGTTTAACTAATGATATAATAATATATATTATGATTTTAAATTAAAAATAATAATATAATTATAATCAAAATATTATTATTTGACCGTGTCAATGAACGTAATTTGTCCTTTTTGTTGGTATTAATGCGGATACAGCTCATATATTAATGGATATCTTCGTCACCACGACGCCTCACTCATATGATCGCATACGATGTCATGCACTTAGACTCGCTACTTTCTAACATTTATCCTTTGTTTTACAAAGGAAAGTAATAAGCACGAAGTAAATAAAAAAAATACTGTTTTTATTCATATGGATTAAAATAAAATAATTTATATGAGTAGAGATAAATAATTAAAACAATTTAAAAGTTTTTCTTTACTTTTTGTGTATTTTTATTGGTATTAATTATCCACTATTTCTTGAAAAAATATTTAACTTTTAAAGAAATTAAATGAAAAAATATAATTTTAAAAACCAAAACAAATCTTTAAGAAGTTCATAATTTTACCCTTTTATTAGCTCTAAAAGAAAATTGATAAAAATTTTCTACGTGATTTTTCACTCTTTTCACAAAATTGTTTTTAAGACGAGATTGACCGTTTTTATATTTTTGTAGGTATTTCTCACAAAATAACTTTAAAAACTATAACTGTCTTTTAGTTTTAATTTTTTTTTTAACATGAGATCCACCGTTTTTATAGTTTTTTAAGGCATTTCATCAAATTAAACAAGCTCAATTTTAACCATTCTTTCAATTCCTCGTTTTCTTTTCAATTTTAAAAATTATTATTATTATTATTATTATTATTGTAATGGGATAATTTCATTATGAAATTTCTAACATGAAATAATTTTTACACAAATTTTTGAGATTGAATAAGTCGTGTTAAACTCACGTTATTTCATAACAGAAAAGTTGTCTCATACTAAATTTTACAACTGAAATAAAGTCGTATTATTTTGAACAACTTATTTGAAAAGGTTAAAATCTTCATGATTTTAAAAGATTAATTTATTTATAAGTTAAAATCAAAGTCATGCCAACGTAACATGACTTAGTAGTATTGTAAAGTATACGATGTTGTAAAGTATACAAAAATTATTACAACATTCCATAACTTCCATAAATTTCACAAGTCGTGTCAATATATGATATAACTTTTCTTTTAACATAAAATTGTCTCAAATTGCAAAAACTTTTTTTTTTTTATAAAAACCATCAAAAGTTAGTACATCTTCATTTTAATTGTAATGAAATCACTCTAACGTAATAGAATTCTTGTTTATAAAATTATGCTAAGTTGTCACGACTTCTCCAACCTCACTTTTTTTTTTTATAAATTACACCATTTTAGTAAATTCAAAATAAAATTATCCAATCCTAGTAAAAAATGGCATTAAATCGATGCCTCTTTGAACAATTTCATTTATTGCTTTATCGTAGCAACAACATCAGTGAATTCATATGGGCCTTGGCTTAAATGGGCTTACCAATACACCGTCTTACTAGTTTTTTACAGCATGCTTCATTACACCCAAATCTAGCTATCTACCAATGATCTAAAATTATCATGAGACATATTTCTTCCAATTTGTGCAATGAATAACTCTATTCTATGGATCATTCGTCATGTGAAAATTGGTCCAAATTATGAATACATGATATTTCGTAATGTACATCATAAGAAAGAAAAAACATAAACCAAAAGCAAGTAATGATTACACGACTTAACTAAAGCAGCTAGAGGATTTCCAAGCAAAATGAATAACTTTGAAGACTTGTTAGCCAGTGATCAAATTCCTCGTTTATCTACCATATCAATTTCATTCACGCCTTCATTCATAAGAACTCATTTCAGGAATTATAAGCCGAAAATGATAGCTGAAATAAGTGACTCTCACGGGGGCACGGCTTACATTGGCCTACCAAAATCAACTTATCTCACTATTTTGTTAGCCATGATGCATTCGACCGGACCAGAATTTAGGTACATTACGAACGAAATTCATCGAATCCTTACTCTTTTGTCTTCTCTTTGGATAGTGGAGCGGGTAGAGTTTGGAGAGGATGTCGATCACGAGAACAAAAAAGAGAAAACAAAAATGAACCCAACGATTGATCAGGTCACATTAATTATTAGAAGGATAAAAAAAGAAGAATAAGATAAAAACATATAAGTTAGAGATAGAGTACACAAATCACGTAAAATAAAGCAAGAAGCCATGGATATATTAACGTGGAGTAATTACCAAACACGATTAATTATTTGTGTCACAGACATCCTCGTCCAAAACAATATATAGTAGAGTTTCAAGAGTTAGTTTGGACACACAAGTTGTATTCAATATATAGTTCAAATTTTGTCTTGCCAATACTTAACATTACTACATTAGTGGTCATGGCGAAATCTAAAGCGTTGGTTTGCACATTTTTTGTATAAAGCGGTGGCCACCTCCAGTTAACCATTGATTCCAGGCTCTTCTCCAATAGTGGCTGCTTAGGACCACCACGTTTAGTGCTAGTCACTTTCTCCATTCATATAATTGTACTTACCGCAAAATTATTATCACTCCTTTTTCTTTTCCTAAAATACCTGATAACATCCTTCCCCTGATACCACCGGCCTTTATTTCCTTAATCCACCGCGTCAAACTATAATCATTTGTTCCGTGTGCAAGTTTTTCTTCCTCACATATCGGGAAACAATCTTCCCACACCCCACTCAATCCATATACATTCACCCCTATATTACAAATTCTTTTTTGGAACACTTGGTTCGTGTTAATCTCTCAAGATTAATCAGATTGTCCGAAATCGCTAAAGTTTCTGTATATATATTCGTGGTTCTGAGTAGCCTCATCTCACTTCAATTACCCTCTTTTATCTTACACCACAAGAAAGTGTGTGATCCCAAAATACAACAGAAGTGAAAAATGGGGGTGGCGGAGTTGAGAGGAATGAAGAGTTTCGGCTACAATGTTATCACCGGGCGTTGGTTCATGCTGTTTGCATCTTTACTTATCATGTCCGTTGCTGGGGCAACCTATATGTTTGGAGCATACTCTAACGAGGTCAAAACCTCTTTGGGGTACGACCAGTCCACTCTCAACTTGCTCAGCTTCTTCAAAGACCTAGGTGCCAACGTTGGAGTCGTATCCGGGTTGGTCAACGAGATAACACCACCCTGGGTGGTACTCTCTATAGGGGTTCTTATGAACTTCTTTGGCTACTTCATGATATGGCTTGCAGTCTCTGGCCGCATTGCCAAACCCCAACTTTGGAAAATGTGTCTCTACATTTGCATTGGTGCAAATTCTCAAACCTTTGCCAACACTGGTGCTTTGGTCACATGTGTCAAGAACTTCCCAGGAAGCCGTGGCAGTCTTTTAGGCCTACTCAAAGGTTACGTTGGTCTAAGTGGTGCCATCATCACACAGCTCTACCATGCCTTCTATGGTGATCACAACCCTCAGGCCCTTATCTTACTCATTGCGTGGCTCCCTGCCGCTGTTTCCTTCCTTTTCCTTCCAACAATTCGGATATTCAACACAGTCCACCAGCCTAAGAACAACAGAGTTTTCTACCACCTTCTGTATATTTCACTTTGTCTTGCAGGGTTTCTCATGGTTTTGATCCTTGTCCAAAACAAGCTTAGTTTCTCAAGGATTGAGTACACAGTCGATGGCCTTGTTGTTCTCTCCTTTCTTCTTCTCCCACTTGCTGTGGTATTTAGAGAGGAGGTAAATCATTTAAAGGCCAAAACGGAAGTTTTGACCGATTCAGCACCTGAGTTGAAAGTAGTCACTGAAGTTATTCCACCTCCAAACGTCGAGCAAGAAGTACTACCAACCACCACAAGTTCAGAGGAGAAAAGTTCATGTTTCAGGAACATACTCAACCCCCCTAAGAGGGGAGAAGACTACACCATTTTGCAAGCACTTTTCAGTGTGGACATGCTGACTTTGTTCGTTGCAACAACGTTCGGTGCTGGCGGAACATTAACAGCCATAGACAATCTAGGACAGATTGGAAACTCATTGGGTTACCCGAGTAAAAGCACGACAACCTTTGTGTCCTTGGTGAGCATATGGAACTACTTAGGAAGAGTAGCTGCTGGTTATGCCTCTGAAGTCCTCTTAGCCAAATACAAAGTTCCTCGTCCCTACATGGTCACTCTAGTTTTGCTTCTCTCTTGTGTTGGGCATATTCTGATAGCCCTTGGCGTCCCAAACTCTCTCTACTTGTCTTCAGTGATTATTGGGTTTTGTTTTGGAGCTCAGTGGCCACTGATGTTTGCAATCATATAAGAAATATTTGGCCTTAAATACTACTCCACGTTATACAACTTAGGAGGCGCGGCAAGCCCAGTTGGATCTTACATTCTAAACGTGAAAGTGGCTGGTGTTTTGTATGATAAAGAGGCTTTGAAACAATTGAAGGCCAAAGGACTAACGAGAGAAGCAGGGAAGGACCTAACTTGTGTAGGAGTGCAATGCTACAGAATGGCTTTTATCATAATCACAGCTTCAACGTTGGTTGCGTGTTTAGCCTCGTTCATGTTGGCCCTGAGGACTAGAAAATTTTACAGAGGGGATATCTACAGCAAGTTTAGAAGGGAACATGAAACAACAGAGAATGAGACGGAGATTACAAAGAATGGTGTTAGATGTTCTGGTTGAAATACAAGGACACTCAAGGAACCAGAGAAAAACTATACAAGAGTGTGTTTAAGTTTTAGTTGCAGTAAATGCATGGCTTTTCGTTGTACATTAATAAGTTTGGTTCTGTAGAATTATTAAATAGTGAATGGTATCAGAAGAGTTAGCTATTAGAGCATTTTTATCTGAGGAAAGAACTGCATGTTAATATCTTTCTCTCACATGAAATTTATATGGATGAAAAGGGAGAAGTTATTGTAAGATTTCAGGATAATTACATCTTTAAAATTCCCCTTACTATTTACCTTTCACAAGTTCCTCAAGAAGCATAAGTAATAAAATTTGGTAGAAAATTATGAATAATTTTGAATTTTGATTCATATACAGTAATTTATATATATATATACACACACGCATTTACATTGACAAGCATAAGAGATAAAAAGAATTAAAATTTGGATCATATTAAAAAAACAAATTTACATTATTCAAAATTATTCCTCTCACACTTTCTGTTCTCACCTATAAGAACAAGTTATTGATTAGTTACATTACAGATCATATGATCGAAGCCAATCTAAACATGACACTGTGAACTATTTCCACCATATATGATTACATTAAATTCATAAAAGTTCTGTTTTTTAATTATTGTGTTCCTCATAAAAAGAGACCCAGGAGTGGACCACTTGATAATTACATTACATTATTTTCATGAGGAAGATAAAGGTCAGCTGATTAATTTTATATTTACTTTTAGGTCTCCAAGCGCATTGCAAACATAATTAACGTGGGTGGGACCAAACCCTTTTCGTCATTCGTGACTGTGTTCAAGACAATTCATTCATTCAATCATGTCAACCCCTACGTACCACAAACCAGAATGTTTTGTCAACAATAAAAAGTTTACGTGTGTATCATGAACATTCCTTTGGTAAGTAATAAGTCAGAAACGCCAGTGAATAAAACCTAAGTGATTTCCCTCGTCAATGATCTAGGTTAGTTCCTTTGAAACTGTAAACTTTAATAATTCAATTCATTAAGCAAAATGGTATGATAGTAAATTTCTTTGTTAAATTTTTACGGTAAAAAATAATACTTAGTAACTTGTATTTTTGTTGTTGGATATAAGTTGTTACAGGTTTGGCATATACTGATAAGCACTTTATGCAAGTATCAATATTAGAGATGAGATTTCAAACATATAATTTGACAACCCATCATTATTTAACAGCTACCTTATAATAATATAATAATATATAAATAGATGATTGACTAATTAAATTAAATTATTACGTGGTCGTGTATATAAATAGAATTCTCAAATTTTAGTTAAATTATTGATGAGATTGTTACATGTTTGATCAATGGTATCTTTGGGCTAAGTTATCAGGGTTTCCCTTGAATATAATTTTGTATTTAAGAAATGATATTTTAGTGTACATAAATTTTTTATATTTATTTAATTTTTTTTACTTTTTTTAATATAAAAACTTATTTTTTTAAGATAACTTTATTCTTATAATGTGTGTTATCTTATCATTATTTTTGTTTTTTATTCATATTATTGTGCGTTTTGCCTCCTATGCCTAACAAAAAAACAGAAAATTAACAAAAATAAATAAATATATGGTAATAACACTAGAAGTTGGGATGAAATGGAATTATCAAAATAGAAAGCCAAAGAACAAAAGATCGATACAGAGCAATATGAAAAGTTGGGGCTAAAGGTAGAGGAAGTAATGGTGAGTGGAGATGAGTCAGCTTGTATATAATAACTACAGTAAGGGATATTCTAATTAAAATACATTTTAAATCAAATATTGTAATTCTTATATTTAAAAATAAATTTAAAGATAGCTCAACTTCAATAAGGTATATGTTATTTTAATTTATCTATGCTAATCAATGTGAGATTTCCTTATCGAAGTTATTTTTATTTTACAATGGAAGATAAAGATATCGTTGAAAAAAATATAACATATTTATTTTACAATAAATTAAAATATATCCACTGATGCAATTTTAGAATAACCCTTAAAAAACTTCATCGATAAAGATAAACATATTCCCTAACTACAATTGGACATTGAGATCGATACATATCAAACAATTGGAAGAGCCAAACAAATGGATAATATTTTTTATTATACAAAAATTTAAAGAAATGATAAGAATTACTAATTTTAATCTAAAAATCTCTTATTAAAAGAAATAATAAGAATTACAAATTTTAATCTAAATTTTTTTAATATTGAAATCTCTTATTAAAATAAATAAATGATTAAGTTCTTTTCAAGAATGATACACACCTTCGTTCAAAGAGACTAGATATATTTTATCATGTTTGACAGATTTTCTTTTCGAATAAATGTATTGAAGATATTTTTTAATAAATATAATGAAGATATTTAACGTTAATGAACCATAAATCATTATTTTCTATAACATTTCAACATAAAATAATCAGATATTAAACCTTTTTTTCGCAGTCAATATTAGTGAGACAATCATTAGTGGAAACAAAATTATTAACGATTCAAATTAATCACAGGTAAAAAACAATCAGTCATAGAAAACATTCAATGAGAAATGTGAAAATAAAACAAACATTTTTAAGGCAATTATTCTAAAAAATTATTGTTAAAAGTATTAACAACGGTTGAACAAGAAATTATTGTTAAAAGTCTAAAATGAAAAGAATTAATGATAGTTGTACTGAGAATTATCATTAAAATTACTGGAAGAAAAAATTGATATTATCAACATAAAATTTGTCAATAATATTTAAAATCTATCAATAAATTAAAATTATTAATGGTCGGTCATAATAAAAGATTTGTTAATAAAATTCATTATTAATTATTGATAGAAAATTTATTATTAAAATCTATCAATAATTATAAAAAAATAATTTCATTGATAAATCTATTAACAAAAATTGTGATTTGGTTTTTTTTTCTTCTTCCTCCCTTTTTTTTCTTTTTTTTTTCATTTTTACCACAAATCGTCATAAGAGGTAGGAAAATATTTTTATTTGGTAAAATAAGTTAATGGAGTGATGTAAGCTGATTTTTGAAAGTCATGTTGGATATATATAATACGTAAATGTGTTTAATTATTGATTTTTGGCTTAAGATGATATCTAAGATGCTATTTATTTATATATTATGTAAAATAACAATAGGATGTTTTGCGGTTAGCAAAAGTTTGAGCAGAGGATTGTCTTTGTTATAAATATAAATTTTTAGTTAGTTGAAAATCACATTTATGTTTAGATTAAATTATTTAATATGTTATTTAGGATAAATTTTTTATTGCATACGAAAATTTATATTAACTATGTATGAATGAATAGAACTAACACTTTTAGTTAAAATATTATAAATTTGTAATTTATAAGTTTTTTTGGATAATTATGGTAGAAGTAAATATAATTAATATAAAATTTGGAAATGTTTCCATTTATATATTGTAATTCTTTTTCAATATTCATTATTAACAATTTTTACAGTGATTGATTTGTTATATGAATTGAGATGGTTGAATTCGATAGTTGTTATAAAAATTATGTGGTTTGTAAAGTAAAGTAATAACACATCTTCTAATATTTTAAGTACGTCTACCAATCCAATATATGTTTAATATTGAATAACCTTAAGTTCAAGGTTGTTATCAATTTTTCAAACAATTCCATTTAAATTATTTTTATCAATATATAATTCTTTTTTAACAAATTACTTCCATTTAATTTATATTAATTTTAACTACCACATTTCAATTTAAAATAAATTCATAATATCAAATTATTACTTGATTTTATTTAAATATTAGATAATAAATTCCTAATCTAATTATTACTCACATTTCATTATAATATAATTTACATTATTTACAACTTAACTTACATTACTTTTATATATAAGAATAATATGGTAATTTTATTTTTTTATCAATTAAATTATTTTTTAATCTATCACATTCATTACATTACTTGATAATTTTTATAAATGTTGTTAAACTTATAGCAGATTCATCCAATACGACTGCATACTGGCTTGAAAAGACTGAGCGATCGACGTGCAGAAAAAAGCTTTACAGTCGCTTGGTCCCGACAACAGTTGAACAAAATTAAAACGCAATTAATATTACAACGGCTATTAATGAATTGTTAAAATTTGTATTAATGATCATTAATAAGTAAATTAATTGATTACATTTTTATATACTCTATAAATAGAGGTTTAATTTCGAAGTAAACTCACTTCTTCTATAACAAAATTACTCTAAAACAGAAAAAAAAAATTTGAAGACAGGAGTAACACTAAGGTGTGATCTCCTCCCATTAGAGCATAAACAAAATTTTCTTATTTTCCTTCAAATCTCACCATCTTTTCTTTAATTCAAATAATCCAATTTTAATTTTTTTTCCCCTCAAATCCACTCTCCAAGCAAAAAGTTTAATGACCGAAAAATTAAAAAAATAATTAAAAAAAAGCTTAATTCAAATATTAAGTATATATTTAAGGTTTTAATCAACTTAGATATCATTTAATTAATATTATATGACAAATATTAAATTAAACATTATTTGTCATGTCATCAATATTTCTAACCCTTTCTATATCTAGAAACTAAAAATAATATGTCATGAATTTAAAAGACTAATAATATTTAGAAGAAAATAATAATAATTTTATCAACTAAAATCATATTTAAATAAATAAATAAAACTAATCAATTGAGTATTGTATATGACGTTCCACTGAATGATAATTAAACTGCATGACCTGGCTGGTTAAGGTTAAGATGGAAAGAATTTTTTGGTCGAAGTGAATTAAGTAAACAATTTAATTTATGAATATTAGTGATCTTTCCCACAAAATATTTAATAATAAAAAAGTAATTATTTTAATTTTCCATGTCATACGATAAAAACTTTTTCCAATGACGTGATACCGAGTTAGTTTTTACTAAATATCCACATAAAATATTTTATATCATCAATACCGATGAGAACACAGACCTTATGTGTATTATTTTTTATGATAATAAAATATAATTACAAAAATAAATATAAATAATTTTTATAACAATTATAAATAATTTTTATTTGTTTCGTAAATTAGTTTTATTTATTTAATATATTTTTTTATTTATTTAAATTATAAAAATAATTAAATTTTAAAAAAATGTTTAAATTTAAAAAATCAATTAAATTAAAAAAAAAGTTAAAATTTTGTATGATTTTCATATCTGTACAAAATATCAAATTGATCATCTCATTTTTAAGTTGTGTTAATTGAGTCCTTAATTTTAAAAATGTATAACAAATAAATTGTTCTTGTTAATTAGATAAAAACTATGTCAAGACGTGCTCAACTGTAATATTCAGTGAAGTAGATAAAAACGACGTCAAGACATACTAAATTGTAATATTTAATGAATGACATGTCATTGTTGAATAATTTTAGTATGTAACGTGTTGTTTCATTTTTTTAAAGGGGTTGTTAATGAAGAGGTGGTGTTTGTGAAAGAAGAGGTTGTCGAAGGTGGAACTCGAACATTGTTTAGCTGAGGCATGTTTTGTTCTTCTTCATCTTGAACATGCAATGTTTGGACATACAACATAATACAATAAGTCGTAAGGAGATTGTGTGTAAAATTTATTTGCTTATATGGTGAGAATGCAGTGTGTTTCCAACTGTGAAATCCATTTCTCATAGAAAAAACGAAAACTCAACATTCAACCACTCACCAAATCAAACTCACTTTCCTTCCCTAAATGTTTTGAAATTTACAACGAAAATTATGAAAGGAATTTAAAGATTTCGAAGGAAAGATTTGAAACAAAAGAGAAACACAGCGTGATAGAAATATCGAAACACTGTGAAAAGAGATTTGAAGATTAATAGAAAAATTTAGAACAGAAAACAAACAAATTCTAATAATCTATTCACTTCAATAAAGTTTAAAAATTATCTATAACTTGAACAAATTCAACAATGTGATATCTATATAAATCAGTAAGATAGAATATGGCAATGGAAAAATAGTATCAATGCAATTTGCAAACAATACCACTAAACCAATTATAACCTATTTCTGTCGGCATTTCTCCCAACCAAACGCATCTTCCATCAAATTTTTCTTTCTCTTATTTTCATTACAACGTTTATTCAAAATTTGATCATTATTACTTCCTTTCAATTTCATCTCTTTATTTTATTCACTACTTTCCTCATTTTCCATGAAATAGGGGGACATGCTTCTCATAATTTTTTGTTTCAGTTTTTTTAACATTATTTTTTCTTTTTGTTAAAAACACTCTTTTTTTGGTTAAATTTATTTTAATTTATAATAAAACTTTTATGATCTTACATGTCGGCACTCTTTTTATGGTAACTCTCACGTCGCCAAAAATGGTAGGTCATGACCGCAGTGTGGGATCATAATCATTCCTGTTGTCCCTTAAACTTTCAAAACAAAATATGTGACCTTATGATCCCATAGATCTAAAAAAACTACTTTTACAGTTATAAAAATATACTATTATACAAAAGTTAGAATATATATATATATATATATATATATATATATATATATATATATATATATAACCTCGCTTCAATCTTATTATTAGATTAATTAATCTAATAATGTCATTACATCATATTATACAAAATCACATAATGTATACAAAAATTACATGTGTATACAAAAATTAATTAATCTAATTTTTGTATACAAAATCACATGTTTATGGGATGAAATTTAAAATTATATTGTTAGAGTATCATATAAAATTTTCTACCTTAGATCATAAAAATTAAAAAAATATTTTTCTGATTTAAAATTATCAATAATCAAGTAAAAAAAAACTAAGAAAACTCAACAATAAAAAAAAGTATTAATGAAAGTGTAAATCTTATAAAAATCATTCTAAATAAAAATTTGAAAAATATCTTAAAATTTATGACACATTGATATTAAAAAATAAAACAAATTAAAACTTCACATATAATTTATTTTGTAATATGTAGTGTAGATAATCTCTTTCTAAAAGTGGGTTATCCAATGTTTCATATTTCAAGTTATTTTGTGTTCGTCAACATTATTTTGTGTATTTTGTAATGAGTTTTTCATTATAGTTAACCTAATTATTGCCCATACTCCACTAATCTTCGTTAGGGGTTTAATATGAATGGTTTTCTACTTTAAGTCGTTTTCTACTTGAACATGAATAATGGATGTGTGCCTCTAAGAGAAATGGCTCTTCAACCTTTATGCAACTTCGTACAAAGAGTTTAAGATAGAGTTTTTCAAGGTCTTGATAAAAAAAGTTGGCCGAGAGCACTATTTCTATCATTGACAACTAGTACAAATTCCCTTTGTATTAGACTCACAATCTTGAGCAAATAACGACTTGGTGTTCATCTTTGTTCACACTTAAAGAGATGTCAACGTTGGAGATCCTTGATAAGCTCCTCGTTGTCTCCCGATTAGGAAGTTTCTCCAATGTCATGGATCTTCGACCTTTTATGATGACACTTTTGGTGATCGAAATTCCTTCTTGTTTTGATATTTGCTCGGTGTTAACTTAGCTAAATTTTGTTGTTGTTTTTTAGACGTCATGGTTTCCAAAAATCCAAAGAAGGTTAACTGGTGACACAATGCATGACTCCTAGGTTAGGATCTGGCTTAATCGGTGCTAACTTTTCCCATCTTTCTCCCTTCCAACAACCTCGTCCATCATTGATGTGGAAGGAACCGAGCAATCTATCATTTTAGGCTGCTCCCTTGACCATTATTTTTTCTATTGAATTTAGCAAGGAAAACGATAAGGAGAAGGAGAAGACGAGATCTCATCATAGTGGGAGAAGTCTTCTTCTTCTAAGTCTCATAAAAAGATTTGATGGGATGAGGGAAGGTCTCTAGCACCCTTGGCGAGCGACATCTTCGACACCAATTTACATCTGGGTGCTAAAGTCTCGTTCAACTTGAGCGGGATAGAGAAGGACTTGTTGAAGGGTATCACTAAGTAAGAGGTTGTGGACGCCCTTGTTGAGCTTAATGTAAGGGTTGCACTATTGAGCACCAAAGTTATTGTTGGTGCTAACAAAGCCAAGGGCAAGCAACTTGAGAAGGAATTGTCTGATGCACAGTTGGATTAGGATCATGCCTTGAAGGCCAATGTCGATAAGGATGCCAAGCTAAAGGCAGATGTTGCTGCCCATGCCGGTTGTCAGAAAAACAAAAATGATCTTGAGATCCACCTTTCAAAGGTTGCTACCAAGGAGAAGGGCCTGACCGATAAGAACCGTAGTCTTTAGAGGTAAGAGGATGATTTGTGGCTTGATCGTAAAAATGATAAGGAGACCATGGATGGCCTAACAAAGCAAAATAAACACCTGGCAACTAAGCTTTAAGAGATATGTTAAGCGGTTATTGACCAACATGAGGTCATCTTCAAGAAGGCATTAGCCTAGGCGACCTAGTTTTATAATGTCCCTTATAACAAAGGCAAATTCGATGTCTTTATAACATGTCGGCCGATGAGGGGAATGATCATGAAACTACTGCCTCAACCATTGCATTCCAAGATGTTGACGATCCTTCTCCTCAATACCTTTAGTTTTTTTAATTGCTTTTTTGATGTTATTTTCTGGATCCGCTCGGACATGTTATATTTTATAAAAGGTACAGGCTCAACCATTTAGAACGACTCTTTTGTAAGGACCATACTTGAAATGCTATGATCATTCTTTTCTTAACTGTTTTTATATTGTTATCTCTTGTTTCACCGTTTAATGCTTTAACAAACATTGACATAATTGACCTTGAACATTATTTACTTCATTTTAAAATGATTTTCTTATTCAACTTGCTTTACTCAATTAGTATGCGTTCATTGAATGAACTCTTCCTTAACTAATGGATTGATACTCTATAGGGGTTCACTTTATCAAACTCACTTTTAACCAATTTAAGGTAAATAAAATTGTTCAGTAGGGGTTCTATTATTAGAACTCTTTTTTAACCAATGGAATGACGCTTGGTAGGGGTTTGCTTTATCGAACTTGCCCTTAACCGAATTATCATAAATAAAATTGCTCGGTAGGGTTTTATTATTAGAACTCTTCCATGACCAATTGTCGACAAATTGGGTCATTTAGTAGGGGTTCATTTTAAAACTCTTCATTAACTTTGTGAGTATATTATTTGGTAGGGGTTTCGTTTAGGACCTGTCCTTAACCGTCAAACATGAGCTTGTGATGAAACCATACAATAATATATATAAAAAAATGATTTTATTGCCACGGTCAACTCGTTAAAACCTCTTTAGCCAAAACCCTCCTTAGGAAAAAATGTTGGTGGTAGGAAAGAGTGGTCGATCGAGATTTACATAACGTTAACTAAAATAAGACTTAAGATGTGACAGTTCCACATGTTAGGTATAACTCTATCGCTTGGATGCTCTAGTCAATACGCTCCATTCTTCAAGTTTACTACCTTAAACGGTCCTTTCCTGTTTGGTGTTAGTTTGTCATTGTAGGTTTCTTACGAGCATTGTTTGTCTTCCTCTATATATACTAGGTCCCATTTAGCGAAACTTTTTGGTTTGACTTTGCTATTATACCTTCATGCCACCACTCGCATGCATGCTTCCGCTCGGATAACAACTACCTTCATTCGAACTATCAAACTTTGCTTTTAATTGCTCGTTATTGATTTTCATATATTGTATCGCCTTTTGAGATAAGGTGCGCTTACTTCGATAGGCAATATCGCATCTATGCCATATGTCAAGTTAAATGGAGTCTCTCTAATTGTATCATGCGGTGAAGATACGCCCATAACACTTTGGGCAACTTATCCTCTCAGGTTCCTTTGGTCTCACTTAATTGTTGCTTAAGCTTGGCCACAATGTTATTGTTCATAGCTTAAACTTGACACTTTGTTTAAGGGTTTTCTATAGAACTGATAACATGCTTTATACCTAAGTTTGTGTAGAAGTCCCCATCTTGTCAATAAATTGTCCATTATTGCCAGTGATGATTACGTTTGGTAGGCCAAATCGGCAGATAATATTCTTCCACACAAAGATTTGTACCTGTTGGGTGATAATCGTTGCTAAGGCCTCTATCTCAACCCATTTCGTGAAATAATCAATCACCATTACTATGAATTTCTTCTAGGCTCGATCAACCAAGAAGGATCCAACACTATCCATTCCCAATTACACGAACGGTCAAGAAGAGGATATACTATGCAATTCTGATTAAATCCCTAATGAAGATTAATGGAGTTTGAGTTGTAATTAAATCAACTATAATGAAAAATTTATTACAAAAGCTATAGATAAAGGTATAAACTAAGGAGGGACTAACTTTGAGACAGAAAAACCTTTGATAGATATTCAGTTATTGACGTTGACAAATAGAAAATAGCTTGGAATAAAGAACATTAGACTATCAACCTTTAGAAAGAGATTGATCCATCCCATATTCAACACTAACAATAATAACTTTTATCCTCTCTTATTATAATGAATTTTATCACCATACAAATATAAATAATGAGTGCTCAATATACATTGAATTTAATTTTTGTACCAAGTTCATAAAAATGAGTTTTAGAACAAATTTTAACTAAAATAAAAAAATTGAAAAATGATTTAATTTTAGAAAGTTAAATCGGCACCAAATTTAAAACATATATTTTTCACGGTTAATGTAAAATTCGTCGATTAATATCTCATACATACTGTCTAAATCTTTCATAGTAGGTGAATAAGAATGAGTTCATCAACTGAACAAATCAAAGTATCTTAAGCTTATTTTTAACATAGTTATCACAACAAAAAGTCAATAACATTACCATAATATATTTTAAGATTCGTGTAGAATATAACAATTTGTTTGTGACTCTATATTTTAAGGATAATGATAGTTAGACAACATTTTTTTGACAACATCTGAATATCATCTACGTGTCATTCTGTGATTGATCCAAAATTACTCCTCAATCAATAATAATAATCATAAACACTATCATGAACTAATCACAAAATGACACGTACATAATATTCAAATATTATAAAAAAAATGTTATCTAGGTATCATTATCCATGTTATTATCCATATTTTAATAGTTTTCACCGGAATTAGCATAAAGTAAGTTAATGGAAGGTGTTCATTTGAAAAAAAAAATGTAGTGTAGGATGCCATAGAGTGAGAAAAAAAAAAGAAGAAGCAACGGAACAATCCTATCTAATCGACAAAGCTGAAGTTGAATTCAATATTTGAATTGGCATGTAGGATGATTAAAAATGTAGAAATGACTCTAAACTCTAACTCAATCTCAAAGACTCCTTTTTTCTTCTAACATTAATCAAATCCATTATCGTAATCCACAACACAATTCTTCACTTTCCTTTCTCTGACCTTATGCAATTCTCATTCTCATTTTACTTCTCATTATAAACTCACTATCTCACTCTCTCTCCCTCTGCCATTTCTTCACTCGCCGGAACGCATCGCCGATCGACGAACCGCAGCCATTCCGCTCAGTCGCCACTTTGATCCTCCCGGAGCGCGGTTCCCTTGTCAGATCCGTCGTCCTTCGCTCTCGTTGTGATGCGAAAATCTTTGGAGGCCAAGCTGCGGATTGGGAAGGAGCTTCTTCCGAATTCATTAGCCTAGGGTTAGGGTTTCTTCCATCGTTTCCCAAAAATGTTTAAGCGAATCATGAAGGGAGGGCAGAAGAAGCCCTCCAAGACGGACCCGAGCGATCCGTCCTCCTTCGGTCCGCCGGTGACGGCCGCTGCTCCGGAGGTGGTGGTGCCGCTGCCTACGGGGACCATAGAGCCGCTGCCGCTGTTCCGCGACGTGCCTGTGTCGGAGCGGCAGACCCTGTTCATTCGGAAGCTTCAGATATGCTGCCACGTGCTGGACTTCTCGGACACGCTGAAGAGCATTCGCGAGAAGGAAATCAAGAGGCAGACGCTGATGGAGCTCGTGGATTTCATACAATCGGGTTCGGGGAAGATAACGGAGACTTGCCAGGAGGAGATGATCAAAATGGTGGCCGTCAATATCTTCCGGTGCCTCCCGCCGGCGTCGCACGAGAACACCGGCCAGGAACCCACCGATCCGGAGGAAGAGGAGCCGTGCCTCGATCCCGCGTGGCCGCACCTTCAGCTTGTCTACGAGCTTCTCCTCAGATACATCGTTTCCTCTGATACTGATACAAAGGTTGCGAAACGGTACATTGATCATTCTTTTGTCCTCAAATTGCTTGATTTGTTTGACTCTGAGGACCCCCGTGAGCGTGAGTACTTAAAAACCATATTACATCGCGTGTACGGGAAATTCATGGTTCATCGCCCCTTTATTAGGAAGGCCATTAACAACATATTTTTTCGGTTTATATATGAGACGGAGCGGCATAGTGGTATTGGGGAGCTTCTTGAGATTCTGGGGAGCATTATCAATGGCTTTGCGCTGCCGATGAAAGAAGAACATAAGCTGTTTCTATCTAGGGCGCTTCTGCCTCTGCATAAGCCCAAGCCGGTTGCGGTGTATCACCAGCAGTTGTCGTATTGCATTGCGCAGTTTGTGGAGAAGGATTTCAAGCTCGCGGATGCAGTTATTAGGGGCTTGTTGAAGTATTGGCCCGTAACTAATTGCCAGAAGGAGGTTCTCTTTCTTGGGGAACTGGAGGAGGTGCTGGAGGCCACGCAAGCTGCGGAATTCCAACGCTGCATGGTCCCTCTTTTTAGACAGGTTGCCCGCTGCCTCAATAGTTCTCACTTTCAGGTTCGTGTGGATTTGTTTTTCATCACCTTTGCTGATGCAAGCCTTTTTTCAACATTACCTTTGGGTATCCGGGTTATGAATGTGCAATTTGTTCAACTGTTTCTTTGTTTATGAAGATACATCTAATCTGGGGCTATGTATGGTATAATTATAAGGTTAATGCAAGGTTCAGCCCTAGGTACTAGATTAGTAACTAAACTGTCGCATCCTTTAGGTCCTAAACTACACTGTGATTTTTTTATCCATTTATTTCCCCTTAAGTTTTTTGGATAATTTAGTTGTGCCTTTTAAATTTGCAGCTTAATGATGTGTTGGTTGATGGGAAAAACCAAGATTTTCTAGCAAACTTCCCCTAACATGTAGAAATGGTAAAATAGCTATTCATAAGTGAAAATCCCATGTCAACTAAGAGATATGAACAGAATATTTCCAGGCTTGGACAATCCTCATCTCATGAATTTACTTTTGGGGTTGAATTAGCCCCAACACTAGTTCAAGATGGTATTAGTTGTTATAAACTCTTAGAGGGTAAAGGAATGTAGATATGGTATGATAGGAGCGAGGAGCGAGGAGGAAAATATTAAATGACACCCTGGCCCTGCAACTTTTTAAGTGGAATCTACGTAGCCCTATAGATTTCATTATGCAATATAAAAAAAAATTCATTTTGGATTGCCAGCCTCATGATGTTGTTGATGTTTCTGGCTCGAACAAGATTGATATCAATGGAGGATACCTCTAGTCTAGACAAAAAAAGTGGTTAAAACTCTCAGATCAGAAAAAAAATGTGTTTTTTGTTATCTTCAGACAAAAAAAAATGTGGTTAAAACTCAGATCAGAAAAAAAAATTGTGTTTTTTGTTATCTTCAGACAAAAAAAAATGTGGTTAACGGCTTACAATGTGATTGTAGTAAATTTTCTGTTCGATAACTTAGTAAATTTGTTGTTTCATTTGTGCATTGTTTAAGAAATCTTTAGTTATAGTTTTGTTTTTTTCCCCTTAATGTTACAATCATATTGTTATTATTATTCTGGTGAGGTTCATGTTCAGATGTACTAAGAATGGCAACGGAACCAAATGGTGAAACTGATTTTTATTTTTGCGGAGCTGGTTGTTTTAGGGTCAATTATTCATAGTAACCTAATCTACTTTCACTTCATTAAACTCATCCTTATTACTTGTTAGTTATGAACACTCATTTTCGTCACTCATTCTAAAATTTGAATCAGAATGCTGAAATTCTGAATCCTTGAGGAACAAATTGATACACACATAAAAGAAAACCTGACGTGATTTTATTTATCAGATAATAAGTTTTAAAGCCATTTAGTAATATGTTCGTATGATTTGTTTGTAACTCCTAAACTGCCAAACTCAACACTGGATTTCAATTGTTAGTGGCCTAATGCAATTTCTGTTGTTAAGTCAAGGTAAAATAGATAGTTTGTTAAATCAGGAGAACTTTCCAATTAAGTGAATAAATGTTGATGCAAAGGATAAATTATCCTTCAACTCATCTTTTTCCTTCTTTTTCTTTGCTCCCAACAAGGTTCTGCTAATTATAACAATTATGACAACCATGCATTTTCGTTTGATTGAACATTAAATGGAATTTTGGAACTATTGCCTCTTGATTTCTTACAAATTCTTGGCTGGCATTTGGCAATGTTGTTTTGGCTTAAATTTAATAACATTTGCTTTAATTTCGATTCTCTGTTGCCCACTTAAAACTCTTTACATTTGGCAAATATCCTCGAATTTTCTTCATTATCAAAAGTGCTACCTAGTTTCAGAGCGTGACCTAAATGCAATTAATCAGACCTCCGAATCATAAATTTGAGAGAAGTTTTACCTAAGGGCACTTCTTTAATCAAAGCTCTAGCAAACTCTAGCTCTGTTGACCTTCTTTATTTTTTTCCTTCCTTCGTCTTTTTTCTGTTTTAGTGAAATATAGCTCTTATTTACCGGAGATGAGTTGAAGCAAGTTGCCATAATTTGTATTATAATTATTTTTTAGTAAACTTTAGTAGGTGTCTGTTCAGAATTATTACCTTGTGTATTGATTTGACCTCTTGGCTTAAAAGGTTTTGTCCGTCTCGTTTTCACTGTGATCACTAAGGTGCAACATCACCATGTCTTTAATGTACAGATAATACTTTTAGTGCATTGTATCTTGTCTCCAGCTGAAAAGCTATTGATGTAGAATGATGTCCCTAGGAAAAGTGTCTCAAAATTTTACAAGTTCCTGAATCAACGCTACACCAATCTTTTCTTTTATATACATCTTCTTGTTTCTTGTATCTCTATATATGCATCTTTAACATTTTCATTTCTGCTCCTCCCACCTTTCTCTAAGGTTATCTCTTTAAAACCCAACTTTCATTACCATATGTTATAATTTGAGCCCATGACCAATTGGTCACCAAGGTACAACTTTACTATTGTACTAGGGTTCACCCTCCATTTGTATTACAGATCCCAAATATTTAAAATAGAAACATTTGGTCTGCCTCCAAAGTTCAAGCGTAATGTTAATTACTTTCCATGATTTCTCAATCAAGATTATAATCTACAAAAAGCATGCAATTAGGATGATCTTTTAGATTTCTTGGGATATTGTGAGGGAGAAAGAATTTGATTTAACAGCATTTCTATGGATACCTTTCATGCCATTTGGTATTGCAGCTTGGCAATGCTACAAATTTCACAAAAACATAAGAAAACCGTGGGCGGAGTATTATTATAAACTTTTTGTATTTCCCTTCAATGCACTTGTTTCATCCTTGGATGTAAGACTTGAGTGTTACTTTGTAAAACTGAAGACAGGGAGGAAGGAGTGACACAGTTCTCCTGTTTTATGATTCCCAGCTCCATATGTTTGTGGTCAAGATTTCAAATACGATCTTGGTCATTAAGATAATTTGAGCTAAGCAAATCAGAAGAGGAAGACTTAAATGTTAACAGGGTCTTGACCACGACCATCTAGTGTTTGTGGAAAGTACAATAGTGTACATTTGCCAGGATGTGCGTTTCTTACCTTAAGAATATTTAAGGTGATCTTCGAATAATTCTTCCATTAAGGTGCTATAATTATGGTCTTTTATCATTACAAGATCCAGGATGTCTTCGCGTTTCTTTTTTTAAATTATTTCTTTTATTTGATTCTGTAATCATCTCTTAAAAATCTTATTTTTCCAGTCATAATCAAAATCATGAGTGCTTTGAATCTCTATTTATTTTTCGTTTTGTAATTCGTGGTCTATTGATGCTGCTTTTAGCTTTATATAATCCTTCTGAACCCTATGCTTAAGCATACCTGGCAATGCAGGTTGCAGAACGAACTCTCTTTTTGTGGAATAATGAGCACATTGTCAGCTTAATTGCCCAAAACAGGACTGTAGTATTACCCATAATATTCAAAGCACTGGAGAAAAATATCCAGAGTCATTGGAACCAGGCTGTTCACGGACTGACCGTGAACGTTCAGAAAATGTTCATAGAAATGGATGCAGAATTATTTGAAGAATGTCAGAGACAGTATGCAGAGAGGGAGGCTAAAGCAAAGGATTTAGAAGAGCAGCGGGAATTGAATTGGAAAAGACTGACAGATGCAGCTGCACAGAATGGGGTGGATATGGTCACAGCTTAGTCAAATTACTTTTCTGCCTGAACTGGGACTGTGAATTGGATCGGTGAAGGATTACATGTGCTCCTCGCCATTTTGGTGCCACATTATTTATTGGTTCCTTTCTTTCCCACTTAATTTCTTTTTCCTCTGTTTTCTCAGTTGGATACTCCGCAAGTTGAAGAAAGCAGTGATTAATGTAACTTAAAAGTGCAGTTGGATAATCAGTTAGACGTTGTTAGCAATGTCTGCAGATTAAGAATGTTTAATGAAGCACTTTCATGTATTTTTTTTTTTCACTTACAGAGAGAAATACGGATAATTTTTTCCTTCTGGAAACAGATTCTAGTGCTCTTTGTGTTTATGGCACAAAAAGTAGGGTGGCTGATTGGGGGTATTTTATAGTAAAAATAGGGCAGGTTTGGTTTGGCACTAATTTTTGTGAGGAGCTGGTTTTGTACGGGGGGTTATGTACGTATCATATAAAAGGGCTGGTGATTTACTTGTACAATAGGGCAACGTTGTCTTCAAGCAATGCGGCAAACATGTTCGATGTAGCCCACCATTGATGATTACTCCCCTAATTTGGATCTCCGATCAAAGGCATTGAGATTTTCCTGTTGTTGATTTGGAACGACTTTCAAAATGTCTCAGTTAATTGTATTGATTTTCCTTTTGATGCTGTTGAGATTTGTTCTCTTTGAAGCTGATATTCCTGTTTTAGATTGATATTTTATCCCTATTTTGCTCATGACTCTGTTCTACAAAATTCTCTTAATCTTAAATACTTGATTCCTGCATATGTTTACTTCAATTGTTCTCAGGGCTAGGCCTACTCCAAAGTTGCACTCAAAGAAGAAACGGTTCTTCTAAAATCACAAACAAATCAATGAGTTTCTCTACGTTAACAACCTATTTACACGACCTTTGTTTTACTTTTTTTACAGAAAAAAAAACATGAGAAATAGGGAAATATTAATTGTAGAAACTTCAATATTTTATATTGTTATTTATATAGTTAAAATATTTTAAAATAAACAAATATTAAATAGCAAATACTTAAAACATATTTAATCTTTTCAAAATTATGTGTCAAAATTAGGCTTAATATTCCTAATGGTCCCTATTTTTATAAGGTTTGTTTGATTTGGTCATAATTTTTTTTTGTGTTCAATGTTGTCCTAAAGAATGTAATTTATGTTCAATTTAGTTCTTTTTGCAGACGTCGTTTAAATCGTTAACGGCAGACACAGGTGTGTAATAAGTGACACATCACTCTTGACATGTCATCATCATCTCCTACCTCCAGAAACCCTAATTTCCCCTTAACCCTAACCATCGCCACCACACTCACGGCTAGCCACCATCTTCGCACCTCCATCATCAAACATTTCGAAACCCTAACCAGATGGTCGCGCCACCACCACTGTTGTTCATCTTCTCCATCTAGCAACCACCCAAAAAAACCACCATGACCATATTCCCCTTCCTCCACCGTGAATCGCCATCAACATTTTGTCACGACAACCATGACCGCCGCAACGAGACAACAAGCCATGCGCGAGCTCATCTTCTCCGTCAAGTCTTCAACCTACAAAGGAAAATACAGAGAATGAAAAAGCCAATTGGAACAGAATCGTTGCCACAAAAGCACCATTCTCCACTAATCTTCATCTTCTCCAGCCATCGCGAAGCTGCTCTTTAAACCTGCAAGTAGAAAGAAACCAAAGAAACCAAATCGCAGACAAGCAACCACGAGCCAGATTCTCATCGTCACGCTCCTGCATTTCGAAACCCATTCAATTTTCCTCTCGCGTAGGCGTAAGGAAGCCTTCCCCCTTACATTCAGAAACCCTAATTTTTTGGGTGGGGAAGGGACTGCCACGTGGCAGTCTTTCATTGGCTGTGTCATGTTTCAGTCAAGGTAGGTCAGCACAGATATGCATAGCTGGACTGTTTGCCAATTTAAACGACGTTTGCAAAAAGGACTAAATTGAATATAAATTACATTCTTTAGGACAACATTGAACCGAAAAAAAAAATTAGGACCAAATCAAACTTTCCTTACCAAAATAGGGACCATCAATGCTATTAAACCTTAAAATTATATGTGGATGATTGATTATAATATTTTATTTTTTTATTTTTACTTAATACAATATTAGACTCTTGAATTCTTGATACTTATCCAAACATATTATTAAATAATAATATATTTCATATATTAATAAAAATATTTCATATATTAATAAAAATATTTGATCAGTCTATATCTTTGATAATATATTATTATATATCAATTGCTTGTATCCAAACAAATTATTAAATATTAATATATTAATAAAGATATTGGGTTAAGATATATGTTTTTCAATATATTATTGTATATCAATATCTTATAATTTATTTAGATGATAATAATATACAGTATGATATGTTATTAGATTTGATTACGTTTGAATTCTCATAACTGATAACATTATAGTATTCTTTACTTAGCCAACACTTTCATTCAAGTCAGTATAATATCGAAGATCGAATACATTCATTCAAGTCAGTGTAATATCGAAGATCGAACAAGTCAAACAACTCTATCAATAATATTAATCACTGTTAACTCAAGTAATAATAACTATTAAGTAATTTGGCCTTGGTTAGTGTTTTGGTTGAAAGGAGTTCAAGGATCAGTCTTTTTTGTTATGCTCAAATCTGATTGTTCAACTCTCTCGTCTCCTCTTATTCTGATCGTCTAACGACATTCAAGGATCAATAATTAATATAGTATATTTGTATGACGTGAGGCAATTCAACTTATTAATTAGTCATTAATACTTGTTTGACATACCTAGTAACTCTCATAAATAGTCATTACTTTTTCTGTCTGATCATCAATTTACTCAATTACTCAATTCGTAAGATCATTCTTGTGATGACGTCGATTAACATGTTCCATATAGTTCAATTAGATATAAAAAGTAAAATAAAAATCTATAAAAGTAATATAAATGTGATCCAAAACATTGACAATTTTGATATGCTAGCATTTATTATAGTTGACAAAAATTCAAACTAATTCGATTGTTGAAATATCTTATATAGATATCCCTCGATTGGATCAAAACAACCTAAGGTTAAAAGGAACGGACAACTCAAAAAATCCAAAAACTAAGAAAGATCATTCGTTTATTCGAAAATCATATAAACTTATCTTAAATAAAGTGATACCATATATATAACCGATCAAATATATCAAACTAAATATTTCAGTGAGTCAAATATCTGAATAATCCAAGCCAAATGAATATGTATATAAATCTTCAAAGTTCGAAAACTAACATTACAAAAGTATAAGAACGATGTAGCCTACTTTACATTGAAATATATTAAAAATAAGATTTTAATCAAAATTTTACATAACTTTAGGTTGGAGTGAAAATAAAAACTATTAAACTTATAACGAGTTAACAAGTTTCATAGGTATATTTTAAAAAATTACATTTTCTTACTAAGTTGCGAGAAAATAATAATTTCAGAAACTAATTTATTGATTAATTTAAATTTTTTATATATATATATATATTGACAAAAGATCAATATGACATTATTTTCGTTCAAGATTGGTCATCCTATAGTTAAGTAATAAAAAATTTGTAAATAATAGTTTTCTCGATAAACTTAACCTAATTTGGTGAATAAGTTGTTTGGTTGTTTTAAGATCTAAAAAGATAAAATTGAAAATCATATATTTGTGTCTGTGATAGTTTCGTTTATCACATGACGTGTTAGTGTGTGAAGAGAGTATCAGAAGAGCAGAGAGGAGGAAGAGAATAGTGAAGAAGAAAGTGTAGTGGCGAGGAAATGTCGAAGAAAGGAGGAAGTGGCGCTTCGTTTCAAAAGGACGTGCCATGGCGAGCGTCTTCCTCTACTGCGAAACCCTTCCCCAAAATTCACCACTCTCCACTTCTTCGCGTTTCCCAAACACCCTTTACCGATTACGCCGTCTCCGTCATGATGGTCTCTCTCTCACTATCTCTCATTGTTTTTCACTTCTCATCGTTGTGTTTCAATAACCCTTTATGCATATTTTTTGGAATTGCTGTGATTTCTCAGCATCCAGACCCTATAGGGAGTGGATTGGGTGATGAGGCCATAGTGGAAGCAGCTGGACCCGACTGCCTCGTACCTGGTCAGAAAATGCCCCTCCAATTACTTGGCCTTCAGGTTCTCTTCTTTCTCTTCTTCTGCCTTGTCAGTTTTTTCAATCGTTTTAGTTATGCCTAATCAGCTCTTTTTTTTTCCGCTTCTTATCACATTCAATTCTTTCCTTTTAACCTTATTGATGGCTTTTTGCCGGATTTTCAATCACTCCTTTTATAAAGGACTTCCCCAAAAGCAATTGATATAACAGTGTTTCCATTATAACTCAACTCAACACATGGATGATGAGTCCTCCATGTAATTCGATTTTGCATTGTGCATTGTTAATTCATATTATACTAGGATCAATTTGCACTGCCACGGGCGGACTGAAAATAGACAAATTTATTTTTTGTTTTGAATACCCAATAAATATATTTCTTTACTTTTGTTATCTAGTATCTTAAGCAATGTAGTTCAAGTCCCTTTTTTTATCCATGTTGAAACACTAGTTATACAAGTTGGATTGTTGAGAAATGATATACGTTAGCCCCTTTTGTTACTTACAGGTGAAAACGTATAACGATGTTATGATAAAAATAAAATCTAAAACTGTCATGAATCAATTAAAAAAGTCAACAGTGGTATAAGTAAATATTTTTTCAGATGCTTAAACCAAAATTCTATAATATATTGAAAAAAATAATTTATTAGGTACCCAAAATAAAGATCATTCATATGTTAAGAAGCTGAAAGTTATTTGAGCCTAAAAAAATATGTGAATTCAACTACTTGCTCCTCTGAGCACATTTTATTTACTTTTGCTCCCTTGTAAAACATCTAGCTTTTCCCCTTCGTGTGGAATGAAGCTTTGAATGATTGATGGGTAATGCTAGAAAGTACTTGGGCAAGCTTCATGCTTCTTTTGGGAAGACAATGAGAGGGACTAATGCGTTTTGCCTAGATTGACTGTTTTTCACTGATGACATATTAAGTATTAAAATTTGGGGATTTGTCCAGTAAGTATTTTGGCTCCAAAGTCTCAACCATTGTATATCTTCCTTCAATCAAAATAGCCACAGTTAATGCTCTTCTCTGAGTTTTTGAACTCGTTACTCTTTGATTTGGTTGTTTTATCAATGTCATAGGGGAGTTTGACTGTTGTTTACGGTGCTGAACTCATGGGCTACAATCATAATATTACTTACATTGATGCATACGCTTCAGAACTTTGAAATACACTTTACAATCATTACCATTTGTCCTATCAGATCCTCTATGTTGTTTGCTCCACAAATGGCATGCTCATCTGCATTGTATATCTTAGTGTTTCCTTTAATATCTTCAATTTTGTTATGATATATTGATCATTACCTGTTATGTTTCGAAAAGTTTCCTAACAGGACAATTCATCTCATAATTCCTACTGCGTTATATTTTGATTTATTGTCTATCAAATGCTCTCGACTAGTAACACAAAGAACTAGCAAGGATACTTCTGTTTGAAATCTATCCATGAAACAAGGATACTTCTCTTACATTTCTTTCAAAATAACCAATTTTCTGAGCATCAGTGGAAAAACATGTGTTATCAGATATTAATATAGTCAGAATTATTATTTTGTCTTTGTCTTTCCTGCATTTTTTATTCAAAATGTAATAGCAACTTGACTTTGTTTTACTTGAATTGAATTTAACCATTTCCTTTTAATTGGTCCTGGCATGACAGCCACACTCATACCGTTTATCAACCTAGCTCTTTAATGTAATCGTTATTCATTATTTTGTTATTAATAATGTTTTTTTATTGTGTATTTTATTTTTTATTTGAATGTTATCGTAAAAGTTTATCGTTTATATATTAGTACTTTCAATTTTGTACTATTATTCATTTTTTTTAGAGTTTCCAGTTTATGTGGATGATATTTATAAAGGTCTATTTTGGAAGATAAGAAATGCAAAATAGAAGGGAGGTTGGTGTAATCTGCTCTTGTTTTTTAAAATTATTTGTTTGTTAATTTTTGTTTTAACTATCTTTCTTGTTCTTACTAAATCTGTAAGAAGCGCTGTATATTTGTCCTGTTTTATAATTTAAAAGCATGTTGTTATGTTCATTGATGCCAAGCTTTCCTTCTATTATATTTAAAAGTATATATTTTTCTTTTGCGGTAATGCTCTGTAGAAATATATTGTTTTGGGGATAGAGGTGCAGTTTTAACTTTTGCCTTCTTGTTTGGACAGGTCTGGCCAATCCATGTTGACCTGAAGTTTTTGGAACCAGTTGGGCGAGAACTTAAGATGCTTGGAAAGGTGAATTTTTTATTTATTTTTTTCATACATGCCAAGAAATTTGGTCTTCCTGACGTCAATCTTAATGAGTTGTATGCATTTTTATATTGATGAGATAAGGAATATATCATATATAGATTTAGTTGCATATTTCTCAATTGATATACTGCATTTGAATAGCAAAGAGGACTGTATCAAATGAGAGAATCATATAAGAATGTATAGAATCATATATTGACATGGAGTCTGCTGACCATACAATGCATTGGTTTGGTTAAAGATCAAAGTGTCAGATATGTTATTTACTTGAGATCCTTCAAGACCAAATTCTCGAATGGTCCTTCTTGGTCTCCTTCTCTTCACCAGATTAACGACCATATATTCTTCTTTCTAGTGCTTTCGAGTGACCTTTCTTTTTGTTCAAACTACCTTAATTTATTTGTCCAGATTTATTTGGTTGCTAATTTATAATTTGACTGTTTATTGTTTGATTTCCGAGGTAATATGTTTACGTGAGACATGCTTTTGTAAATATGCGATGAGGTGTTATAATTAACGTAGTTGTTATTATGCATGCAGTTTATGGATGATGCCGTTGAACTAATGAACAAATCATTCATAGAGCGTTGATGATACGTGTGTTGCGGAGAAATGAAATAGTTGCAATTTGAATTTTTTTAAGGAATTAGAAGTATAGACACTGTAACATTTGGCTGATTTTGTATGTAAAAGAAAATTGCAGTGTGAGATGGTTTTGTTCGGTACTTATTCCCAGCCTATTGATGGCAATCAGAAAAAGTATTTCTCCCCTTTCCGCTTTCATCGGTGATGATAAAGTTGCAAAATTTTAGCAGCAATTTAGCTAGGAAGGATGTGAATAAGCAAATGTAAAGTATGAAAGTGAAGGAGAATGAATATATACAGTCTTAATTAGGCCTGATCCATGGATAGACTTAAGGAGCAGGCAGTTTTGATTCGAATTAAAAGAGAAATGAAAGCGTGACATGATTGGTTAGTTTTGCTATAGAATAAGCGTGAAGATTATGGTGGAAGACGGCAAGAGAAGAAAAAGAGACGGTGGAAGGATTGTTGCAGTGGTGGACATGTCGTCGGTGTATTCCATGCCGGACTCCGTAGATTCATCACCAGGTCCTCTGCTCCACATTCCGAGGTTGTTGTCCCTGTTCATGGTGAGGTGAGACCAAATTCAACCAGAAATAGATAAACAAGAATTAGATAACATGTAGAGAGAAACATCAATTCATTGATACCTGGCATTTCCAAGAACACCGGAGGACATGGTGAGAAGAGAGATACGATAGGCTGACTTAGGTTCAACGCTGAAGGCTTTCTCGTACTTGACCTCGAGTCCCTCGCCAGACGCAACGAAGAAGGCACCGTTGAGTAAAATGTCACCCTCGGACCTCCAGTTCCAGCCCTTCCACTTTGACTGTTGGGTGTCCACACGTTTCGTAACCTCCTTGGCGAAGGGGTTTTGGGGTGCCATGTAACGGTTCCCCTGGCTGTTAATGGTGGGTTCGCCGCTGCCACCGATGGCGTACATCTCCCACTCCGTGAAGTCGTTGTTGACGACGTGGATGTAACCCCTCCGGCAGCGGGGCATTCTCTGGACCAGCTTCTCTCCGAAGTGGTTGAAGGCGATGGTTACCTGCATGCCGGAGTCTGGGAGGTAGTCGTCGCTGTGGCCCAGGAGCATCACCTCGTTGTGGTGTGAGAGGTAGTTGTTCGAGATGGTTATCCCCGTCGACCCCATCACAGCGTCTATCAGCCCGTCCTTGCACCGCGACAGCGTGCAGTGGTCGATCCATATATCCTTCGACCCGAATATAGATATTCCGTCCCCGTCCGACTCTGTCCGAAATCCGTAGTGCTCCGGGCTTGATCGAACGTTCGTGTTCCCTGCACAGCCCAACCCGCTTTATCTTCGTAACTCAATTTTATTCTTTCCATCATCCTCATTAGATGTTGGAATCTAACCATGTACAAAAATGCAGGAATCAACCCTAAAATTGCTGCTACTACCAAAGAAAGAGTATAGGTATGATCATTAAAGTAACTTATCCAAACCTACCATTGTTGTGAAAAAATCGTTTTCTCATCCCATGAATAAAAAAAGTATTGATTTCAATATTTACTAAAACTAAAACAACTACTTTTTTAAAGCTTGTCCAAATATAAAGCAAACCAATCTTGAAATACTTTATAACTTTATACAAAACCCCTCCAAAACAAACACAACTTTATCTATTTATCATGCCCCCAACAACTTGGTCACTGAGATGGGGATTCGATCGGATAAAACAAGGATGTCCCTACTGGGAGAAGAAAAAGAAAATGTATCATTTTTCACAACCTTCCATTTTGGTGTCATTATAATTGTAGTTATTCTCATTCAATCTACAATGTATCATCATTATGTTGAGGAAAACAACAGACCTGAGGGATGACAATGATGGATGTGAATGTTGTGTATGATGACATTGCTTATATACTGCAGAGTAATGCAGCCTCCTCCGACGATGTGCACATCAGCACCGCGTCCATCAATGGTCTTGTAGCTGTTAAAAATCAGCTCCTGGGACAGCTTAATCATCATGTTACTGGGGAAGACGATCCAGAGCGGCTCGTTCTGTATCACAGCGTATCTCAGCGTCCCAGGTTTTGGGTTCACAGGGTCCCCGTCAGAGGAATCAGTGACCACGTAAAACTCACCACCTTTCCCTCCCTTTGCATACTGACCAAACCCAATGGCGCAGTCAGCCAGCCTCTGCCGGTTGTTGGGCCAATCTGGGTCACATTTCCAACAATCATCAATGGGGTTCCCCGTTAGACACGAAGACTCGTCTCTCTCTGACACTGATAACATCTCCCTTCTTGCAATTGAAGCATTAACCTTCCTACACAACAACCAAAAAAAGGGTCAAAACTCTATCCTCTATAAAAGGTACAACTAGTAATGGAACGTCACCCTTTTTCCAGATCTACTCTATATTTATGTAATATTGTACAAAACTAACTACATTATCGAGTTCAACTACGATGATGAGCATAGCATGTAGTATACAGTGTATAGATAGTGTGAATGTATGTACCTATGAACTTCGTGGGCAACAGCTTCGGGGTCTGGATGTGCTCCTGGAAGGGTTAGGTTAAGCATTGCCGTTCCAAGTGGTGAAAAAGAAGTTAGAAGTGAGAGTAGGAAAATGCAGGTTGTCTGGAGCATTGTCGATGAAGAATGGGGTTGCAGTTTTTGGTTGCGCAATGCTCTCAGTCCGAGTCACTCTGAGAGTTACTAGTTACTGTACCATGGCAAGTTGTCGAAAAGTGTTAGCCAGTGTTGGGTTAGCCGAATTAATAAGCAGGGAAAGTGAGTGATTGCAATGATAACTAACGAACGAGGTTTAGTGTGAACAGAGGCATGGGATAAACGAACTTTTGTGTATAACTATAGTAATTATACGTGGTCATATTTTATCATGTTCGGTGGTGCTGAAAAATAATGATTGTAGAGTGGTTCTTTTGATTAATTTATTGATGGAAAAAGGCAAAAAAGGGAACGGTGAGTGAGAGAAGTAGAAGAAAGGGTCGCGCATTGTCAAGGAATCACCCTGCTCTCGAGGAAATGGTCTCTTCATTTGTTTGCGGGACAGGTAGACACAGACACTATCACTGTTCCAAACAAAATTATCATCAATATTACAACAATCTCTCATGTTTTCCTTTTTCCTTTTTCCTTTTTCATACACAAACAGAAACTAAAATTGTCGTATGAGATTTTTAAGAATATACTTAGTACTGGATTTTTCGTTAATTATGAACGTTAATGAAGTGATGAATGCATGGAAGAAGACGAAGTAGGCTTTTGACTATTGGACCTATACCTACGTATGGGTGGCACAGGTTACGAGGCTTTGGCATGGTTGAAAGCTCAAGCATCCATGTTACAAGGCGCTGATTTTGAATGCAGACACAAATACAAACTTATTTTTAATTCTGCTTCTGTTACTTTTCAAATTATCTATTCACCTATTATCTTAAATAACAAATATTTTAATGTTTCGCAAATATTTATTAATTCATAGTTAAAGATTCATTTCTTTTAAGATATCAAAACTAGTGAAGACTGCTTTTCCTCCCTAGATAAAGTGTGGTAAGGTTAAACTTTAACTACTTATTTGTCCTTATAGTTGTATTATTTTATATTGAAAATTATTTCCTACAAACTTAAAAAAAATTAAAGACTACTTGTTAAAGCAGCATTTCCAATGCATTAGCTTTAGTTATGACATTAAATTTAAAACTTGGATCCCAGGATGAAAAATATTTAATTATAATAATTTTTTGAAATTGTAAAAATGAAAACAACATATAGAAAATTATAAAAGTATAAGTCTTCTAACAACAATTGAGTATATTTAAGCCAAAATAAAATCTTAATGTCTTTACATTGAAGATAATCTTAATGTCTTTACATTGAAGATGATCCAAGATTAAAAGTTAATAAAGTATTTGCATTCAACCAATATGTTTAATGGGATCAGCATGCTTTAATTTTATATTATAGTTAGTGCACATAAAAATGCTCTTAACCTTAAAATAGACAATAGGAGAAATGATTAAAAAATGAATTTATTTGAATTAAGTGAAGTCGAGTGAAACCTTCCACAAACATTATCACACAAACTTATTCTTTGGCAATAAATTTATCTGAATTTACATAATCATAAACTATATAAGCCAAACTTAATATTTTCTTACAAATCCGTTATAATCTACCTCTTCAATGTTTAAATCAAGCAATTTAAACAATTAAGATACTCATTTATAAAATATTTTCAGTAATATCAAAATTTATAGTTTCTCATAGTCACACACACACAAAAAAAAAATCATCATAAATGAATCCAAAATTACTATAATATTATAATGTATCTTTAATATGCTTATTCTTATCACTAGAAAACTATTCAACTTAAAGACCCATACAGAAAAATGTACAGAGAGAGATGAGATTCAAAGTTAGATTTTATTTTATATTTTCAAGATTATTGAATTATCGGAATAGCCATTTAATAACTCTAATATAATAACAGAAACAGATACTTGATGATTTAAAAGAGTTGTACATGAAAGTTGTGAAAGTATCAGTTTTGATGAATTTGGGATAAATTGTGGAAATGCTATTACCCAAATCAATGGGGGATGACATGCAGTAACTGTTCTACGGCTAACTTTTGAGAGTGCTTACATTATCTATTCAACCTTTTCTTTTGGTGACATATTATGGCCCCAACATTAAAGAAAAAGGTCAAAAGAAGCCACAAAAGAAAATTGTAAAATTGTAAAGAAAACAATAATATACGTATATCTATATGAACTATACAGTAATCATACAATGTAGTTTTGAACCAAATATAAAATGGCTTTTATGACGCCGGAAAATAATTACGAAAGTAAAATAAATATCTGCTGCATATTCCATTTATATATATATATATATATATATTCTTTTCGTCTCTTATATGTAAAGTAGAAAAAAACATCTCTATATATGCGAGATACTGCTTCTTTATTTTTATATTGTTATTTTCTTTTTTAGACAGTTTGCTACCCTCTTTAAGTGTGGGTCCCCCTCAGTTACTAAATTTCAAAATGGAGGTGTTTTGGTTTTGACAATTAGGTAACTCAAATTGCATTTCACGTGTATTTACTTCATAAAATTAACACACGTAAATAAGTTTTTCAAAAAGAGGGTTGCCACGATTGTGAGTGGATGAAATCGAATCTTTTTAGGGTATGGATTATCCCAAATGACATTTACCTAATAGTTGTAATTTCAACTTGAGTTGTGATTCTTGGTTTGAATATAAGTGGTGTTGGAGGACATACTGAGATTTGAAGCAACGTTGTACTAAAACTCATAATTATATCCTACATTTTCTCTATCACGTTCATATAATTACCACTTATCACTAATAACTATTTTGACCATTACTTATGAAAGAAAAAGAGAGTTGAAGAAAATGTTAAATAAATTATATATGATTATATAATTTACAGTAAATATGATAATAATTGGAAGATGCAGCACACTGCTACAGACTGGGAGAATTTATGTGCACCTTTTTGACTTTGTTATAGTGATGTGGGATCCACTCTCTGTTAGACAGTGTAATGAGTAATCCCCAATTTGTGGCAGGTGAGACTCAAGATTCTCTCGTTCACAAACAACGTAATTAATGGCAACTCATTTTCTGCAATATGGTGCCATGGATCAATATGGGCCTTTGCCTTGTACACTCTTATTGTCGAACTATCAACGTATTGTAGTCTATTAAAGGATAAAACAGATAAAATATTCGCTTTAAATTAAAAAAAAAAGTCTCAAAATTTTTTACTAATATTTTTCTATTAAATTAATTATAAAATTATATTTAAGAAAAATATTTTATTTTTTTTAATATTAATGTACTTCTATTAAATTAATTATAAAATTATATTTAAGAGAAATATTTTATTTTTTAATATTAATTGACTTCTATTAAATTAATTATAACTTTATATTTAAAAATGAAATTTAATTAAATTATTATAAGTATCTTTTAATTTTTTAATTAAAAATTATATTTAATGAGTTTTATTTTTAATAAAATATAGTTCTGTTAAGAAAAAAAGAATGCTCAATATGTTTATTATTTTATCATCAATTTTAATTTGTATTTTCTTTTTAAATTTTTTTACTTCTGATAAAATGATTCTACTCATTTTTTTTAGAATTCTTCTTTTATAAAAAACTTAGAATATCCAAAAAATATAAAAAATTAAAAATACCACAAATTGATACATGACATGTAAAATAACGATGTTAATGTCAATTTAACATAAATGAACTAATTGAATCATTTTAACAAAAATTGGGACTTAGTTAAACAAAAAAATTAAGGAGGACCAAACGCTAGTGCAAGAAAAGACTTTCACACAAATTATTTTGAAATTTCTACTTCGATTCTTTAACTAAAGCATATTCAGACAAAATAAAAAAAGTAAGGATTTAGGTTTCTATTCATAATCATATTAAGACAAGATCATTTAGAGATTAAATTGTCTAAGAAACTCATGCTTTGAAGTTTAACAAAAACATTAACCGAAATATCGCTTTGTATGAAAAGTTGTATTAAACAAACAACGTCTAAGAAAAGAAAATGTCTCTTTTATTAAATCTTCTAATAAGACGATATGTGTTTATAAATAAAACCTGAATGCCTAATCAAACAACATTTTAAAAGCTAGCATTTTAACAAAAAATGTCTATCTCTTTTATAACACTAAAGTTTGAAAATGTTTTATTCAAATACAATGATAATTCAAGCAAAGCATCTTAATAAATGTAACGTCTAACATATGACCCCTAAACGTTATTCCTACAAATAGATTTTGATAAAGCATTTATTGTTTTATACCATCTGATGATTATACATGTTGTATTTTTTACCAAACCATGTATTTATTAATTAAATGACAAGTGATAAAATATTTTGAACACACAATACGGTCTAACACTTATCAACATTCAAAATATTTAATGCATGTACGAAAAAGTGTCTTGATGCTTGTATACCTTGATTTTGATATTTGTGCAGATTATTAAAGTAGAAAAATATGATCATAATCACTCCACTCAAGAAAAACACACTCTGATAGATGAAGAACATTTTGAGAATGTTTTCCTTGAAGTCTTCTACTCTGTCACATTGTACATGCTCTGTTTTGATAAAACTTTGTACATTTGCAAAGTAGACTTGATTCTGACTTCTCACCTAAAGGTTACCTACTCTATCTAAAGTCAATTTGTCTGTTAACGATCATCTTTCAAGAAAATTTATGAATAGACGAAAGCTTGAAGAGAAGACAAGAAGGATAATATAGTGAACTCGTAAACGCTTCATACATCATCTGAAGCTAAATATTTCTAAAAGAGAAAAACATTAGCAATATTTCAGATTTCTTTGTATTGTTTTTATCCTCTCTTCGAGAGTTATCAATATATACTTTTGCTTATAACACTTATTGTGTTGTACATTTTGAAGATAACTAAAACATTTGGTGTTTAGCTTAGTTGAGTTAAACATTTTAAACGTATTGTCTGGGATTGAGAGCAAAAATGACTAAAATACTTGTAAACTAGGAGTGGTTAAACTCAGACTAGTCGTATTGACTAAGTGAATCAGGAGTGGTGAGAATACTCGTTGTAAAACTTGGAGAGGTAAAACTTTTGTAATCTTCTTAAAGATGAGTGAAACTCCTTAAGAGTTTTTAAGGAAGAATTTGATATAGCTCAAGTTGAGTGAGCTAGTATAAAATCTATGCTTTATTGATTTGTTCTTTGAAAAATTTTTGATAAACACATTTAAGAAAAACTAACGTATAAATATCTTAAGTTATATATCTTTTACAATCCATCAGACGTTACTTTGCAAAAAATTTTAAAAAAACTGTTCATCCTCCCTTAAGTGTTTTCGTGTGATTTCAAATCAAACTTTATTCTTTACTTTATGCTTTAATTCTTCCTTTAACCACAACCTATTCCTATTTTCTTTTTTAGATTATTGTTTTAATTTCTACCCTTATTTAACTTGCTCAGAAAGAATCACATACAATACCATATACAAGACATAAACAAAATACGATTCATTGTCAATTTACTTTGAATTAAAGTTTTGCAATTGTCAATTTACTTTGAATTAAAGTTTTGCAATGTACATATATATAAAGTAAAATAAAACTCAATCAAAGAAACTACTATAGTAAACTATTTTACAAATTTACTATAACTAACTCAAAATCTTAAAGTCAATTGCAAGCCTTAAAAATGCTTAAAGCACTAAGTGAGAAAATGTGTCTAGTGTGAAGAACCTGAACAAATAATACTTGCATTAGGAATAAAATTACGAAACAGAAAAAAATCACAAGATGAGAGAAAGAACCTCTTGTTGCTTTCAAAATGGAAGAAAAGGAAGGCCTACAGTGGCAACAATACAACACAGTTTGTGTTGGTAACGAGAAAGGAAAAGAAAGGGAGGAGAGTGGAGGAGTGCTTGTGATAGCGATGACAACACATTTGGTGAAAAAAAAAAGAGATGAGAATGTCAGTGAAAACGATGACGTGGTTCACATTTGACAAAGAGGAAGGGGAGGGAATGAAGGAATGTGACTCTTGTAATGGAGGAGTGTTGTAAATTGAAGTTGCAGAAAACGTTTTGTAGTAATTGAGTGTAAGGGACGCAATGGAAAAACTTGGTGAGAATGTAAAATTTGTGAAATTTTTACTCTAACATATGAATCTTAGTTATTTAAAGAGATTAAGACTATAATTATGCAAAAAAAAAAATTCAAAAATGTCATAGCATTTTGAAAGGTTAGCCTATTAGACGATTTTGAAAACGTTTGTTGTATTAATGAAATTAAATAATTGAAACGATGAGGATTTAACCTTGTTTTTATTATTCTTTTAATTCTCCTATTTATTTTAATATTTTATTTGTGACATCCCTTAATTCTTTTCCTTCTTTTTTCTTAATTTTTTTTATTTACTTATACATTTTTATCTCTCATAATTTTGGACACATAACATTAACCGTAATCAATAGAGATCCGATAGTAGGTAAATAATATACTCAACAAACCATAAATTTTGTTAAATAAATTCTAACTCTTGTTTTAGGACTCTGATACTATTAAAAGGGAACTTAAATTTATCTCATTATAAAATTATTAATGAAAGGAAGATTTGTATTTACTTTTATAATAAAAATCTAATGTGTTGATATGCTTCCATGTATAAAATTATTAATGAAAGGAACCAAATCACTTATTTTAAAAGTTCAAAAACCATCATTCATTTATAAATTCAAATTGGATAAACCACAGGACCAAGTATAACTCTTCTTCCTCGGTCAACAAAATTTATAATCCAAAAAATATCAAACAATCCTTTTGGTTCTACATGAAACAACGATATAGAGATAATAAACAATAAATCGAGGAAAAATAATTCAAAATATTTATTCGTTTTCATGCGTTTCCACTCGGAAAAACGCTTATTTTTTACAAAAAAGAATGAAGCAAACCAATGAAAAATGAATAATAAAAAAAATACAATGCTCAAACTAATACAGAGGCTTATTCTTTGAAACGTAGAGCCATACGTTCCTCTGATTTAGAGGCTGTAGTGGCCTTGCATTCCTTAGAGCATACTGTGGCAGAGTACATAACAAAGATTAATTCAAGATGAAACCAAGAACAAATTTCAAGGAATAAAAACTTAATTTTGAATTAGGGTTTATTTTACTCAGAAGAAATTACTTACAGGTATAAGTACAGTATTCTTCAGTAACTCCACTTGTTCTATTGAAACAGTTCTTATCTAATGAAATTTGGTAAAAGTGCAGAATGATTAGAAGGTAATAATGATAGTTAGTAAATGTATTAAAGGAAATTTACGTGCATGTGAACTTAATTATGAATAAGAAGGATAACACGTATAGAAAAGGTATTTAGCTATACCTCCTTATCAATGGTCCAAATGACGCCTTCGGTGCAAGGAGGTGCAGTGAGTGATCCTATGTACCTGTAGAACATCTTACCACTCATGACCTCTGAGGGATCAATTTCTCCAACACTTTCCTTTTCGTTTTCTTTAGGAATGTCAACTAGGTATTGTTCCACCTGAAAGTAATGTATAAATATATTATCCATGCAAGATAACATATAGTTTTTCTCTTCGTTTATCGTAAATATTATTGCACGTACCCTAGAGAGCAATGGATCAGGAGAACCGTACTCGTACAAAACACCAACAACAGCAGTCTTGTTTGTTCCATCAGGTTGTGGGCTAACATGCACCATGTGCAACTCCAAGTCATACCTATTAAACACCAAAATCAGAACATGTTATCCATGAAAATATATATATATATATATATGAAACAACTACAGTCTGTAACTCCAACAACAAGATCATTTAAGGTAGCAAAGAGATGAAGAGAAATTTTTTCAAGTAAAACATTAATGATATGACAAGATTATCTCTCTCTTTCTCTCTTTCTCTCTATATATATAATTTGAACTTCAAATCTTCTTGACGAAGTCAGTTTCTACTTCATAAAGCTTTAAAAAAGATTGTGTTAAAACCTGAAGAATTTAGAATATTTATATTTGAGAAGAAGGAAACGATAAGAAGTGATTGTGAAGGGAAATTAACCTCCTGCCGTCAATGGTGTGTTCGGAGGGCCAGTGCCAATGGATTTGTTGGAGGAAAAAAGATGATCCATCTATGTCTATTGAGCCTGCATCCCCTCTCAAATCTACCTGCAACCATTGCATTTAAGACTTCAATGAGAACGTAAAATTTTAAGCAGAAGTCAAATTTAGTATATGATTGTTGAAGGTAGTAAATTTATAAAGTAAAACAGTTACATATTATGTTTTCTGGTATTTAATGCAATACGAGAAAGCACCATTAACTACTTACTGCAACATCATGACCTCTGTTGGAGAGAGTAGCATATTGAGGGTTATAGGTCCAATACTTGAGACCCCCTGACTTGGGAATCACTTGGACAACGTTTCTGGACAAATCAATCGGAGATTGCATTTGCCCTGTTTTGCAGGTTGCCCATGCTTCTTTAATATCACCCCAGTACTCAGGCCCATTTCCACTATATTCATCGTAACCAAACTCTGCACCATTTCAAGAAAACATATTTATAACAGCAATATTAAATCATACTTTATACTTATTTTTTATTTTTCTATGTTTCTTATGGAGCTTATATATGCTGTAATATACAATCTTTTAAATGTCATAATATACGAAGCTTAGATATATGAGATTAGAGGTCTCCATATATAATTTTGAATGAAGGTACACTTTTACGTATAAACGAAACTAGCGAATTGAAAACTTGAGCGAGAGAGGTTATAGCAATAAAATTTACCAGGTTCATCCTCAGGAAGAGCTCTAGCTAATATTGCGGAACAAAATAAGATGGATATTAGTGAAATTGCAATCGAAATTCGCTTCATGTTTCAGGTGTTTTTTGAGAGAATTGCAAGTGCCACAGAGAGTATTAGCTCTTGAATATGTTGTTGATGGAGAGATTTGGTGCATGTGCTTGGGTATTTATACAGTGCCAAGAGTAGAAGAAGTGGTTTTGGATTTGGTCTGGTGGTAATTAATTAAGAAGAAACCTTATTTGAAGTTTTCTTAAATGAATGTCACCAAAGTTTTTTCTTTAATTAATTAATCTTTCTCCTTTCAGCTTCTCCAATTTGCCTCTCATAATTCCCTACTTTGGTAAAAATCAACAGAATCATTCTACTATCTGATTTTTGTAAGATACAACAACATGGAATATTTTACGCTGTGAGTTCAATTTTCGTTCGTGGTTGACCTAGTTCGATGTTTCACCTTATGGAATTATTGACGTAGAGAGGTACTGTAAAAGAATTAAAATAGTAAAGTAGACTTTGGACATGGTCAGAGTGATCGCAACCACTACTGGGGGTGAATCAGTTCGTGAACATATTGGCATTTATATATTGCATGTTGAAGATATCAGATTGGTTTTAACGATGAAGAAATGTAATTGGCCAAATTTGATAAATAGCTATATTAGAAGCAGCCTATAAAGTTTTGTTAGGTGATTCAGATGCACACATAAGCCATTTGAAGGTGTCAGATTGTTTAACAGGTAAATAGATGAAGTGATGTAATTCACGTCTCTATATAGTATTTGCAATCGATCGGAACATCACCAACTGGGGTAGCCATTATCCACCTTGTTTTTCATGCGACTGATGAACATGCATGAAAACAATTTCTATTTTGCCAACACCATTGGCACCCGACACTGACATACTTCTGCCTTGTTTGCTTAAATTACGTCACCTTTTAACTCACTCTTTTGCCATTTTCTAAATTAATTGTTTTTTTTTTTTAGTATGAACTGATCAACTTATATATTGTCCGTGATATGTTGTATATATGTTCGACCACATCATCTAAATCAATATCTTATCTGCATATGGCAGCAGTGGGTTTTCATTTTCTCGTGTGAATAACTTCATTATTGACTTGTTAAATTCAGTTGTAAAGGACATTAAAATTCAGGAGGTGCTTATATATATTTGCTATTTTCGCAGGTATCATTAATTAAGTATTTTGCCAGCTAGCACGAATTTAAAATTTTAACTCAATTTAATCTTCCAACTTTTTAAACGTATGTATTTACCTTTTTTTCTTAACTAAATTTTATTAAATTTATTTAATATATAAAATACGTTTCATAATAATATTTAAATTATTCATATTAATATATTTTTATTTTAATATTAATTAAAAAACTGATTTGAAACATTAAATAAATTTAATAAAATATACGTAAAAAATAAATTTACATTATTATAAAAATTGAAGAATAAATTAGTTCAAAATTTCAAAATAAAATTAATTTAAATTTTTATGAAAAATAAAAAATTAAAAACATATTTAGTTTATTATATTTAAATCCTATTTTTTCTTTCATTTTAAAAAATATGCCGAAATCTATGTCCTAAATATTTATAAATCTTTCTTATTTTTGTGTCTTTATTCGGTTAATTAAGGGAGTTCATATTCTCCTTTAACATTTCTTTCTCCTTTCCGTGTGTTACTGCAAGAAAGTAATTTATTTAAAAATAATGAAATATTTTATGAAAAATTATTTGTTTAAATATAGAAAGATTTCAAAATATATAAAAATATAATTTGGCTATTTGAAATATTTTATAATTTCCTTTCTTTTTCAAATTCATGTGTGTGTTTTTTTTTCATATTCTTTTTTTGACTTCAATATTGTGGGGTTTGGAACATCACTAACTTTAGCAAGTTCAAGATATCATAAATAGAATTTGTTTTTTCATTGATGTCAACGGAATAACTTTTTAACTTAAAGTCAATATATAATTATTTATTAGTTGTTATCATCAGTGTTAATTTTTTTTGTCAACCTAGACCAATGTTATTTCTCGTGCTAAAACATTAGTTTGGATTATTTTCTTTTGTTAACATCAACTATATTTTAATTCATGTTAAATATATTTTATTTTTCTAATTAATATCCGTAAATATTATATTCAATTGATTTTATGTAGAGTTAATTTTACCAACATTGATAAAAGACGTTTTCCGTCTGATGTTAATTGGAATTTTTTCATTAATGAGATTAATTTTCAACTAATATAAGTTAGAAGCATTTAATAAATATTTATATAGAATATTTTTTAACTAATATTGTTGAAATTATTTATATGATGATATAAGACAGAACTATTTCTTATTTAATGTTTGTTAAATTTTCTCAATCATTCTATGCTTATCCTTAGCTATTAACCAAATTTTGTTTTAAAATGTATTATAATTATTTTTTTATCTCTACAAATTAAGATAGTAACTTTTGTATTTAGTGTTAATTGAAATATTCTATTCAAATAAGAAATTAAACAATTTAAAATAAACATAATTAAAATGTAGTATATTTGAAAATTTTAAAGTTATATATTTCGCTGTTCAAACACAAATTGTCGAATTTCCAATTTCTAATACCGTTGAAAGTTTGGTTTCAAAGAAAATTATTAAATCGAAACCAAAAAGAAAAATATTTTGAAGAAAAGAATAATTTCAATAAACTGAACTACTGTTCTTATATTAAAAATACTGAATTGTTACAAAATGAACCTTTTTATTTAAAATATGACTTTGCCACAAAGTTATTAAACAGATAAATTTGTATAGACTAAAAAATATTGTTCTATTTTTTTCTCTCTCTTTAATACACACAAACCGTTTTTTTTTTTAATTTTATTTAAAATATTTTTTCATTATTTCAAATTGAAAATTCGTGATAAAATAACTTTAATAACAGTACTCTTAATTCGATCTAAATACATGAAGTACATTTTTAATTATATAAGGATCAAAATAAAAATATATTATATGGAAAAGAAATAAATTAGATTTAGTTTTTTATAAGTTCAAATTTAATTTATCAATAAGTTAATGCATAAAAAAATTCGCAAATTTTCTCAGTATATAAACTAATTTTAATTTATAAAATGTTTAATTTTATTTTTCTTCTTTATGTTTTTGTCTTCGTATTATAAAACTTTATTCAAACAAATCCTTGTACATATTTCAAGAAGGTATGTGTTTCATCAAGTAATTACATATACGCTGACACTTCTGTACCTTCGATAACATGTGTACTTTTATCTATTTCGTATGTTTATTGTTATTAATTAAATTAACTTTATATTATTTTATATTTTGTTTAATCATTAAGTTTATTTTCAATTTGTCATATTTTTTTTTGTTGTTTTATGTTTGTTTTAATTTTAATCTTCATTTAAGTGTATGAAATAAGAAAATAAAAACGGTTATAAAAAACAAGTTGGAATTCAAAAAAATATAATTAGAAAATAATTTTTTTTAAGGAGAATATCTGTGTCAAACATTATAAAAGAGTTAAAGAAGTGTTATTCCACTTAAAGATCCATTCCTTAGGCAAGAATATAGTTCATAGAGCGAGCAGTCAATTCACATACTCAATCAACAAGTTGCAATTTATAAAACACCTAATTTTATGACTCGCTATATAATAATCCTGTCGATTTTGATATGATATTTAATCATATTTTTACGAGAAATTTAAAGAATTTCTCACTTGTACGAATATAAATCATATTAAGTGATGATATTTTGAAGAAAAAATATTTTTACTTATCTATTGATTTCAAAATTAAAATAGCATTAATTATTTTTTTAGAAAATCGTATTCTTAATTTTTTTTTTACATAAATTTAATTAATTAACAATTTTAAACGTAAATTAATGTTGCTAAGTAAGGAGCAATGAATGCTGCGGTTTGGTGATAGGTACGTAAAGTCACATTCCTGTAATTTCATACATAAAAAATGTTAAATAATGCACAAAGTTGACCCAAATATTCATTTGATAGGAACATCTAAACTACTCTAAAATACATATAAAATTTATAATTAAAGAAATTAAAAGATAAGATTGGTATTTTTCTCCATTATATGGTAAGAAGAATACACTCATAGCCCACAAACATCTCACCAACTAAATATGTCGTTATTTCATTTTACATAGATTAAATATTATACATATTGTTTTTAACATTATAGAAGCATTCTAAAAAATTCTTAAACCATTCTATAAAATTCTTAAATCAATGAAAATAAAAATTTTGATTTATTTTCATTACAACCTTTTCATACATGCATTAATTTAAATTTTTTAAGTAATAAAGTCTATACTAAAACATTATTTATAAACTAAGCATTTCGATTATCAATCGTACTTGTCACCATGTTTTGGTAGGTAGTAACTCCATACACTGTTACGTTAAGTTAAGCTAGTGGCATGATAATAACTTATCTACAACTATTTTTTCTACGTTTTTTATTCAATTTTATATCTGTTATATTGTTCATATTCTCAAAATTTCATTTGTATTTTTTTAAATTAGTCACATTTCAACCCAACCCTACAATACAAATCATTCATTGTTTATTTTAACCACAGTTACTAACTTTTTAATTTAAAAAAAATATAAAGATACAAAAGTGTTTCTTTCATAATAATAGTTAGCAAACTTTAGTAAAAGTGTGGGGGAAAATACAAAAAGAACAAAAAGAGATATTTGCAAAATGTGACTGGTCTTGGAACGATCAAAAGAACAAATAAAAAGGATAATTGGCAATATAGAAGGTGACAACCACCCAGCAGATAACAAAACAAGTCATTATAAGGTTAAAGGAAGGAAGAAATTATTCTTATTTGGTTTAAGAAAAGAAAAAAAATGTTAGAAGGATATAAGAAAAAAATAAAGATTTTTTATTTATTTTAAAGCATCTGAATCAAATTAAAGAAAATTAAAAAAAAATCCATCTCTCCACCAATTCCCACTAATAAATTATACCAATAAAAAAAAGTCATAAGACAAAAGAAAACCAAAAGCAGGGCTTTAGTTTGGGTCAACTTGAGTCACTCGTTTAGATTCTTGAGTTTTTGTAATACGTGTCGCCATTAAAACTACAAATCCAATATCAAGTCAAACTCCAAAACAATTTCACTTTATCATATTCCGATAAGGTTGCATTTTTTTTTCCACAAAAATTTCTAGGTCTGATGATGCTAAAATTATAAAAGAAAAATTTAGAATTAATTAAAATTTAATCGAATTTTCTTATGTTTAAAAGAATATATCCGTGAATCATATATGTATTAGATAAAGTGATAATATCTAAACTCGTGACACTTTAAACTTAGTGCCTTATTCTATTTGATAATTTCAACTGGGATTCCATTTATATAAATTTTTCATAATAATAATTAGTATCCTAAAAAGATTTGTTAAGAAAATATAATCAGTTAAAAAATTATGAAAGCATAATAGTTAACATTTTAACACACTTTCATCATAATATTCAGTAAAATATATTTATTAATCAATTATAATATTCACAAATTTAATTCAAAGTACGAAGATGTACATACATGTTTTTTGAGGATTTAATAAGGATAATATACTTTAATAATATTTTTTGACACATTTTATTATTATTTACGTGTCAATTTATGATTCGTCCAAAATTATTTTATAAAATCAATAATAATAATTATAAACACTATCATGAACCAATCATAAAATAACACGTATTTACGTATATAATGTTAAAATGTTATTAAATATCATTTTCATTACATAATATTTACTATACACAAAGATAGTTACACATATATGTAATTGCATGCATTTAATATATTTTAAATTACTAAAAATTACAAACAAGAAAATAACAAATTACCTGTTAAAGATTCAGAAATGAAAAGTATCAGTGGAAAAATATCACTTAACTACAATTTTCTTTATCATATGGGCTAAGAATCAAATACAAAATGTACGATGAAAATATTTAAGAAATAGAAATTACTACAGTTTTAAATATTATTTACTATGACATGCTTTTGTAAAAAATCTTGTTTTTACTGATTTTTGTTTCTTCTTTTCACATCAAAGTGCAGAAACCTAATTATTAAATAATTAATTTCATAGTTTTTTAAGATCATTAGTTACTTTAAATTAGATTTATAGATTACGTTGGATGAGATCAGATGGGACACCACAGTATATATTTGATTTGTAACAAAAATTTCATTCATTATTTATTAGATATTATTTTAAAAAGCACTTACGGACATTTTAAAACTAATAAATATTAAAACAGAAAAATTTTAAAATAAAATATAAATAAAATTAAAAAAATATATATATAATATAATATAAATTTATTAAATATAAATTAGAATTTAATTTTAATTAAATATAAAATAATAAAATATAAATTAATTTTGATTTTAATTAATTTAATTTAATAAAATATGAATTAAATTTTAGTTTCAATTTTTTGGAAATAATAAATACTCTTATATAATGACACTTGTAATTAACTTATTTATAAATTAGTATTAAAATATTTATTATTATCTCAAATAATAAATATTTATAAATATCAATTTGTTGAAAATTTTATTTGTAAATAGGAGGAGATGCATTTTTACCATCTTAATTATATTACTTGACATTTTAATATAATATATATTTATATTTTATTAAAAAGATTCTATGTTTAAGTTATTGTAGTCACATAATAAAAGTTTTGTGAAAGAAAAGAAAACATTTGATTCTATTTTTCTTATCTTGTGGTGGTTCGTGAATAGAGTCATGTTCTTGGACATGGTTACTCTGCTATGTTCATGTGTAGGGACCACATAGTTTTAACTCAGCAATTCAAGAACCAAGAAAACCATGGCCTTCTTAAGTTACTTGGTAGGTGCGTATTAAATAGTAAAACAGTAACACACTCTCTCACCAACCAACACCAAACTACAAAACCAAAATCTAATCCAAACCTTAAAATTTACTACTAGCTTCGCACTCACCTCAACCGCAACCCAACACTGCTGTTCTTCTTCATCTTCTTCTTCCATGGCAGCAACCTCAACATCACTGGCTTCTCAACTCTACATTGGCCTGCGCCGCCCCTGCCCCAAGCTCGATTCTTTCAATTCTCCGTCTTTTTCTGCCTTCGACCCTAATCTTCGCCTCTCCCTCTCTCCTCCCAAACCCTCACGCGCCGTTGTCGCCATGGCCGGCTCTGGCAAGGTGCTTTTGCTTCTTCTTTTATTCTTTTTTAAAACTTCGACTTTATTATTCTTATCATTACCCTTGATCGTTAAATAAAACTCCTCTCTTTGATTTCGGTGGGGAATGCATTTCTCTTCAATGGGTTGGGTTTGCGCAATTCCATCACAGCCTGTTAGCATCCATGCATTATTGGTTATATAGTGCTTTAACTTTAGTGATTGGTTATCCATTTGCCATTTGGTGTATTGATCTTTTTCTTCCTTTCTTCGTGTCGCAGTTCTTTGTTGGGGGCAACTGGAAGTGTGTAAGTATCTTTCCCCCAAACTGTTTTCGTTGCTATTTTTGTTAAAATGCTATGTTTACTTTTTGTGATTCAGTACTTGAGTAGTTGATTGATGTTATATTTTATTTTAGCATTAGAGTGGTATAACAGCACACTATTGGAATGCAAATTATGCGCCATAAATATCGGACTATGTTTTGGTTTTGAGCAAATAACCTATATTTTTCCTTTTAAGTATTGAACTTATTGTTTTTGGATTATGCATCTGGTTCAACTCACCACACTTTGCAACTTACGTCTCCTGACTTGACTTTTTTCTGTAGCTTCCCCTAGCAGTAGCAGCTTAGAGCTTGTTTTCAATCCTTTGTTCAAGCTTTCTTTTAATTTTTTTGTTAGCACTAGTGTCCTGGAGCCATTTCTTTCCATCTTCCATACCGTTCTTATAAAGAATGCACTCTACATTAAAGGACTAAAGGAACTCTTTCTTTCCTCTTGATCACTTTGTGGAGCAGCACAGATTTGGATGATTACTATCTTAAATTAAACTAAATAAAAAAAAAAAAAACAGTTTTCTTGTGATATCATATCTGTCTTTCAGAAGAATTGCCTTCATACTTCATCAATTATCCCTTCGACCTATTTATTTGTGTAAAATAATGAACTTATTCTCTTGCAGTTCTACCAGGTTATTTGAAACAGGCCCTTTTTGCATTGTTCAGTAGTTTTTGTTCTTTTGTTGTATGTGATAAACCACTCATAAGTACACATGAATCATAGGTTCTCACGGTTCAATCAATTACTAGTTCAGTAAACTCGGCATATATCTCTATCTGATTTTTAGTACTTTTGCTGTTTTCTTTAGAACGGAACAAAAGATTCCATCAGTAAGCTTGTCGCTGACTTGAACAGTGCAAAATTGGAGCCCGATGTTGGTGAGACGTGTTCAATCTTTATTTGTGTTTCTTGCTAAAAGATGTAGAAGACTACAAATAATTATGTTATGCTTCTTCCCTACCTAAAACCTAAAATAATTCGTTGAGTTTGAACATGTTATTTCTCTGTATGCTAGGGCAATGACACATTTGGGGTTTGGTTACAAAATACTGATAAATGATGATATATTTTCTGGTTGGAAATGATCAAATTAATTGTTTCAAAAGGAAATGGATATAGTTCTCTATTGTCCATTCCCAGTACCAAAAAGTTATTCCAACTATGGGTCATTTGCAGAGAACTCCCTTGAACTTTGGAACTCACCAACTTGATTCATAGAACATACCAAACAATACATAATGACTCCTCATAGGGGGGTTTGGGCACATGCCAAATAAGGTCAATATACACTATTTGTTTGGCATGTGCTGTGTGTGTTGGTGTGTTTGAAAGCATAAGTAAATTTGCAAGCAATGATCCACAATGGAGAGGTTCCTTGTTTTCTGGTCCCTCAAAAAATTGTATTGAGTATGTGGTTCAATTAAAAAAAAAAACTCTCTCTTAATAACCTTGAAAAGTTATCATTTGCATTTGGTCATCACAAGCATTTCCATTTTGAGATGTACAGATGTCGTTGTTGCACCTCCCTTTCTGTACATCGATCAAGTGAAAAGCTCACTTACAGACCGGATTGAAATATCTGCCCAGAATTCTTGGGTTGGTAAAGGTGGTGCTTTCACTGGAGAAATCAGGTTAGCTTGCTCTTTCCTGCCAAATGTTAATTAATCCAGGGTTTCATTTTGTTTTTTGAATTAGAAATTTTAGCAAGTTGGATGATTGCAGATACTATTTCTTTTATGTTCACAGTGTCCTTCATGCTGTTTTCGATGCAATTCCAATGTTTAAACCAAATATGTTATTGTTTTCTGGTTGTCCTCAATTATGCTACAACTTAATTCAGTTAGTTATTAAAATCTGACTTTTGTAGTGCTGAACAAGTTAAAGATATTGGATGCAAGTGGGTTGTTCTTGGACATTCTGAGCGAAGACATATTATTGGAGAAAATGATGAGGTAAAGCAAATTCGGAAATCTTTGATACAGCATTCTTGCTAGAGAATATTACCAGTATATTTGCAAGAGATGATAAATATTTTAGATATTAACTGAGCATTGTTAACTGCAGTTTATAGGAAAGAAAGCTGCCTATGCTTTGAGCCAGGGTCTTGGAGTGATTGCATGCATAGGAGAATTGTTAGAAGAAAGGGAAGCAGGGAGAACTTTTGATGTTTGCTTTCAGCAATTGAAGGCTTATGCTGGTATAATCCATTTAAAATCGTTTTTTTTTTGGGGGGAAAAACTAAAGGGAGGAGGGGTTTCTGATTGCCAGCATAAAATTCATTGTCGTTTTTATGCAGATGCTGTTCCTAGTTGGGACAATATTGTTATTGCATATGAACCTGTATGGGCCATTGGAACTGGCAAAGTGGCCACTCCCCAGCAGGCTCAGGAAGTACATGTAGCTCTTCGGGATTGGCTGAAAAAGAATGTCTCAGAGGAAGTTGCATCTAAAACTCGAATTATTTATGGAGGTAAATCCTTTATTGTACCTGTAGTTACATTGTGAACTTTTGACAGTGTTACGGAAATTTAACATATACCATGATTTAATAAGGCTGCATGTTTATTCAATGTAACTTTGCAACATCTGAACTTTTTTATGATGCATTATTTAAGAACATAGCAAAATCATGTATTTTCACAATTAATGAACTGCTTGCCATTTAGTCATAGCTGATATACTTGATAGGTGTAAAGCTGTGCACAACATATCTTGTTAACATTAAGATTGTCCCTGACCTTGTCTATGCAAAATGTTGGTTTAGTTTGGGTATATTTGAATATAAAATTGATCTGTTTTCAGGGTCTGTAAATGGAGGGAACAGTGCTGAGCTGGCAAAACAAGAAGATATCGATGGATTTCTCGTTGGAGGTGCTTCATTGAAGGTACATACATAGTTTGTTTGAGCAAAGTAATCATAGCATAAGTTAAGGAATTGAGGTTATTATTTATACTTACAAGTTGATGTTGTCGAGCTGCAGGGTCCTGAGTTTGCTACCATTGTGAATTCAGTCACATCCAAGAAAGTTGCGGCTTGATTGCTTATTGTAGTTTGTGCAATATGAGAGGGCAAGTGTCAAATGTGGCAATAAATAATATGCGTCTATTATAATATTAACACTTTGCTTTTGTCATCCTGAGTTTTTCCAAAGAGCCAGTATTTTCTTTCGATTAGAGATACAGAGAGGCAATAAATTTTAAATGTTTCTGAATTATTGTTGTTTTTTCATAACGTCACTGTTAAATCTTGAATTTTATTTTCTTTTGATGGTCGCCCTCAGTGACGTGGTCTAGACTTTTGTGACTCGAAATGCGCCTTCATAAGCTCACTTTCTGCGTATTGTGATGAAGCTTAACATACTTTTTAGATTAAACTAATTTATCGTCCATTTGCGTTTATCGTGGTGGTTGGTGAGGTGCAGTGGAGCTCTTCAACGACGGTGGCAGCGGATGAACATTCAGGATGACAAAATAATGAGCTAGTGCTACAAGTTCCTTTCTTCATACCCATCAGATATGAAATGACTTATCAAAATGCCTCCACAGTATCATTGGAATATGTTACTTGCGTATATGAATGAAGGTGGTTGACTCCAACCTATGTTTCAGAATATTCTATGTTATTTTCTACAAAGCTATAATATATTCTAATACAATTAAATATGTGTACCATTTAATTAACTTAATTTCAATTTACACAGTAATTTTTATGGTTACATAATTCACATTTATTGTAATAATAACAATGTCAATAATAATAATAATAACAGCAATAATTATTATCATTACAATAATAATAATAATAATAATAATAATAATATCAATATCAATGATAAAACAAAAAAATCATAACAATAATAATCAAAATAATTATAAATTTAATTATTATAAGAATATTAATTTTTAATATAATAATAATAATTATAATAAATATAAAATATTAACAATTACTATTATTATAATAAATAATCATAATACTCGTAACAACAATAATAATTATTATAATCAATATAATAATAATATTCTAGTTTACTCCTATTATATTCAATTTTAAACTATTTTCATAACGAAGGGTAAATTGGTAATCAACTAAGTTTTACACTTACAATTTTTTTTATCTATCAAATTTATCATATCACTCACGAACTTTCATCTTATTTTCTTTTGTTTCTCACCATCTTTCCCTCACACTGTGTTTATAGTGAAGAATTTGCATTTTAAAGAGATTGATTTGTAAGTGGCAGAGTTGTTCACTTCCGTCAATTTGTGATTGAGAGAAAGCGATAATTTGCATGATAAACAATTATTAGTGTTCGTGAATATGTAATAATATAATAATAATATATAATAATAATAATGATAATATATTAATTTTAATTACAAAGATAAAATAATAATCTTATATTTTAATTTATTAAAACATTTTTTATCTATCACATGAGTGAAATTACTCACAAATTTCACTTTTAAATATATTCATTTTTACCTTTAAATCTTTTGAAGTAAATAATTCAAACTTTACTTTTAAATATTCTTAAATTTATTCAATCACTTTCTTTACATCTCATTAGAAGTGAACAAAGCTCCTTAAATCTACTCCCCCAAACAACCATATACTCCCACGTCCAAATCCCCTTAAGTATATTCTCCCCAAAACAAACACAATCTAAGATAATTTTAGGAAGCTTTTATGATGATGGAACTTTAACTCCTAATTTATAATAGGAAATTCAACTTCATACTTGAATAGGTCATGAAAGACTTTCCATTTGCTTTATTCCTAATCTAGGCAGTACCAAAATAGAAGAGTTTAAGATTCCTACAACAAAACACGTTTAGACATAAACAACAAATTAACCAAAATGAAATCAATGTCACCACTTTTATCCCGGAACAAGGAAAAAGGGAGAAGGCCGAAGAAAATAATCAAATAAATGGCTGAAGTCAAGAAAAATATCACTTTTTTAGAAAAATAATGTACCATATGATGAAAGAAGGGCACATAGGAGAAAATTGAATCATGATAGTCCTAGTTGAGAAAGTATTATATTCTCATTGTTAATATAATTTGAAATATAAAAATATCTAGATGTCTCTTGAATTTTTCATTTAAAGTCTAAAATATTTAAAAAGTCTTAATTAGTGAAAAATGTATAAAATTTCATAGTATACCTTTAATTAGAGAAGCTCCTAGAAAAGAGTCTAAATCTCTCCATTAGTGCCTATAAATACTTCATTGTATATGGCATTTTCAAGCTAGAAAATTTGAGTTCTTTCTTCTAATTCTCAGCTCTTCCTCTAACAAAGTGGTATCAAAAGTTAGGTTTGATCTAGAGAGTTAAGAGAGAAAAAAAACAGAGTTAAGAAATAAAAAGAACGAGAAAAAAAAAGAGTTGAGAGTTGGCAAGCAAAGGATATATTACCTTCCAATTTCCTTCTCTTATAAATGAGAATTATGAAAAATGGTGTCTTCGAATGAAAACATTACTAGACTTTCAATGTGATTGGATGATTGTATAAAAAGGCTATAAGGAGCCTCAAGACGAAGGAAGCTTATCTTAAGAGGAAAAGAAGACTTTGTTGAAGAAAGAAGTTATTTATCATCAAAAGCCAATAGAAGAGCAAAAGGAAGAGGTCGTTGTTATTCTAAAAAAATGAAAGGATGTATGAGAAATCTAAAGTTGAATGTTAAAAAAATGGAAAAGAAGATTGCTACTAACGCTAAAAGGTGAATATAAGGACACTACTTGTTTGTGTTACTTAAACAATAGTGCTAACAGTCATATGTGCAGATACGAGAAGTTCTTGGAGCTTGATGAGAATGTGAATGGAAATGTGTATTTTGAAGACTCGTCGAAAGTTCAAATTAAAGGAAAATGTACAATTTTAATCCCTTCCAAAAATGAAAGTCATTAGTTGATCAATGATGTTTATTATGTGCCTAAATTAAAAAGCAATATCTTAAGCTTAGGCCAACTTCTTGAAAAAGGATAAGAGATCCTCATGAAAAGATAAATATTTGTAGCTTAATGATAAAAAAAAATTGATTGTTAAGGTGCTTATGTCAAGAAATATAATGTTTATCGTGAATTTAAAAACTATTGAAGCAAAGTGTTTAAAGGTAAGCATACAAGATAAAGCATGGTGTTTCCACATAAGGTTTGAACACTTAAACTTTGGTGTCCTTAAAAGTTTGGGAGAAAAGGAAATGGTGAAAGGGATGCCTACAATCAAAAGTTTCAATCAATTGTATGAAACATGTCTTCTTGGGAAGCATGCAAGGAAAAACTTTTCAAAAGTAATTGCCTCAAGAGCAATCAAGCCTCTTCAACTTAGACATGTCGATGTATGTGGTCTAATCGATCCACCATCATACAATAACAATAAATGTTTCTTACTCTTCATTGATGATTTTAGTAGAAAAACATGTGTACTTTCTTAGACAAAAGTTAATTTTTTTTCCTACACAAGAATTTCAAGGCTCTTGTTGAAAAAGAGAATGACTTTGAAATCAAATCTTTAAGATCCGTTTGAGGAGAATTCACCATAGTAAAATGGAGTAGTTGAAAGAAATAACGAAATCATTCTCAAATGAATTTTGTGCAACTCATTGAATTCGTCATTAGTTGACTGTTTTTATATCACCATAACAAAATGAAGTAGTTGAAAGAAAGAACGAAACCATTTTCAACGTGGTCAGAAGCATGTTGAAAGTTAAAAATATGTCCAAGGAGTTTTGGGCTCAAACTGTACGCTCAATCTCAAAGATCAAATTCCTCAAGATATTTAGATTAGAATGAAGGTTAGTGTTAATCATTTGCGTGTCTTTGGGAGTAAAGTTTATATCCATATATCAAAACAAGAAAGATTCAAACTTAATGATTGAAGTGCCAAACATGTCTTTGTTGGCTATGATATTCAATATAAATGCTACAAGTTATACCAATGGCAAAGTGGTGGTAAGTCATGATGCCACTAAAATTTGAAAAGTTTCAAAAACTAAAAACAAAGATGGGTGTGCAAAAGATTTCAAATTAAGAAAGAAAAATGTTATTATAATTAAAAATATAGAAATATCTAAATGTCTCTTAAATTTTCCTAAGTAAAGTCCGAATATCTAAAAAGTCTTAATGATGGAGGTAAAAAATTTCATAGAGCTTTAGTTAGATAAGCTCCTAAAAAAAGTCTAGATCTCTCTATTAACGTTTATAAATACCCAATTGTACTTTGGCATTTTTCAGTAAAAAAATTTGAGATCTCTCCTCCAATTCTCACCTCTTCCTGTAACAGTCACACGCTTCCAAGCTATCCACAGTGTATGTAGTAAAATAGTGCATTATGAGTCTGAGTCGTTCAGATTATGCCACTGATTTGAATCCAAATATGCTGTTTTGTACTTGAAATTACAAAAATTGTCATGTGCTGTCATGTTAACGCTCTTATTGAATTGAAGAAAGGGAAAACCATAATATAAACTACACCATAATTTGTTCAGTTTTCTGTGCAAATGACCAATGTTACCAACTTACGACGAATCTGTGACAGATAATATTGGTTGTACATTCAGACAGAAGTAATGGGTACAACAATTCCATTTCAAAATTTGGAGCAAAATATGTGACGAAACGTGGAAATAAATTAATAGATTATGAGATGATGAGATGATAAGACGAAGAATATAATTTTGCGGACGTTGGTTTATTACTAATCAGTGGGAAAGCACACTAATGATTGCTAGCCCCACACAGTATTTTAAATTTCTTGTCAGAGAAGACCCAACAACCAGATTGAACCCATTCAAAATTCGTGCTGGTGCTGCATGTTAAACTGTAAAAATTGAGTTTTTGTTTTTTCTTAAAATTCATTACTTGGTATTGGAATCAAAATTAAGAGCTGTGTTTTGGGGCACGCTGAAACAAAAGGCGAGGGTAAGACAATAAAGCAACCGGAAATCACGAACAGCACCGAAGAATTATTGAGATTGGTATTGTTTTTGCTTTCTAGATCTGTCTATTATTAACCTTGCATGTGAAACCCGAGAATAAGGACCCCTACAATGTATAGTGATCTACGGCTCTTGTCTTATTCATTGTAACAGAACCAGCGACACAACTACAACAAACGCCGAATGATTAACATTAATTAACGTGGTTAAGCACATGCAAAATCTTCCCTTTAGCCATCATATCGACTCTATTGGCTGTAATATGTAACTCGGTTCAAATCCCTTCATTACTTACTTCCAATATCCATAGAAATTAATGTTAAGTGATATTGCTTCGTTTACCAAATCGATGAATGGAGCCTCCAAAGTCAAATGAAATATAGCTGCAGATTATCATATATCACGGGAAAGGATAGACATCAACTACCTGTTCGTTTTTCCGGACTGTGATACAATGTATGTAAAATCCAATAATTGTTCTACACTTTGTTCGAATTCTACATTAGGTAGAAAGAACAAGTTTTTTATATCAGTATATAAACAGACAAATTCAGTAGTATATCTAAGTGAAAAAGATTTACATGTTTATGTTTTCTTGTGATTTTGGTTGAAGATAAGGTTATATTTTTTGTATAATCGGTTATCTTTTGTTTCTTCTCTCATATCAAAGCCAAAGATTCATTTTAGTAGTCAGCACAGATAAAAACAATGGAGCGGATGATGACTTTTAGGTTTGCAAATCCTTCTGATAAAAACAGAGTCTTTCTGACAAGGTTTGTGCCAGATTGACTCAATGTTATATGCTTTTATATAAAATTAGAGGAAAATCTATAAAATGTTTAGCAGGGATGGAAGTAATAGATTGTAGCATTTTTGAGTAAATGGTCTAATAAACAAGAGATTTAGGTGAGTTAATGGTATGGATGGAGTGGAGCATAGGCACATTTCCATGATATGAAAAAGTGTGTTGGAGGGGCCAATTGGCAAAGTGGAATGCATAAAGTGAAAGGCCTGTTTGGTTTGGATACTAGTCTTTCCAACGCTTTCTTTCACGTGCTGTGCTGTTTGGCCATCTCATCATTGGTGCGGAAAATCCATATTCCCATCAATTTACCTCCACCAACACCCATCTATCCATTCTATACCCATATTTAAGACAAAACTACCAAAACCATTTCGATCACAACTTGCTCACATTTATTTCTTTTTATCCCAATTACACCATACCGCTTCAAATAACAAAATAATATCTTTTCAATAGTATAGCTCATACACATTTATTTCATTTTATCCTTATCAGATCACATAGTAGCTCATACATATTTTTTAGGAAAAGGATGTAAAGCTATGTGTTTCAAGGAGAATAACTGATGAAGTAGTCACGGTACAGATAAAATAAACACGATAACCTCATATTGGAGGCCTCTGAAAGGGTGCATTATTCCCAAACAAGGAGACAAACTAGATTTCTGGAAAAGTTATTAATGAGCATATAATAACACTGACGATAGATGCATAGCTATATGATCCAGTTGAATCTGGTTTAGTTTCTTTCTTTAATCAACGCTCTACAATCATTCTTCCTGGCTTTTAATAGTGTGATACTGTGGTCGGTACTCGTACGTCTTCGTTAGGGAAGTGAATTACCCATCCACGCTGGTGGACCCACTCCTTGCATGTGCCACAACGATTCTCCCTTTAAGAACCTTTGTCACATACAATGATTAACTCTTTTTCATTTTATTTTTTTAGTTCAATCTTCTTCTCTGGATAGTTTGTTCATTGTCGCAATGATTGACAGATTAAGGGTTAATAAATTAGAACTATGCAACAAATTAGAAAAAAGAGGAAAGCATTTCAATTCGACAGAAGCAGCAGTGAAATGGTACATTTAGCCAGACCCCAATAATGATACATCCATGGTGGACCAGGTGAGAAAGAGAGAGACAGAGAGAGGATGCACAAATGATGATAATTTAACTTAAAAGAGAACATGATCATCAACCATCCAACCAAAGATCAACGTCCACCGATTCAACACGAAAGGAACAACCCGCGAAAGTAGAATGAAGAGAAACACAAGGAATAAAAACATACACAGAAGAGGATCGAAGGGAAATTCAATAATAGACAATTTTTTTTTTTTGTTTATTTTTCTGATTTCGGGTCTAGTAGTCAGTGGTTGGGAGCTGCTCATGGGTGTGGCTGATGAAGACGACCTCGTAGATGACTCCGGCAAGGCCACCACCGATGAGAGGGCCGACCCAGTAGATCCAGTTGTTTTCCCAGGTCCAGCTAACAACGGCAGGTCCGAATGTGACGGCAGGGTTCATGGCTGCTCCGGAGAAGGCCCCACCCAACAAAATGTTAGCGCCAACGATGAAACCAATGGCGATGGGAGCGATGGTTCCCAAACTACCCCTCTTGGGGTCAACGGCGGTAGCGTAGACAGTGTACACCAAACCAAAAGTCATCACGATCTCCAACACCAAAGCGTTACCCACTCCAACTCCAGCTGAGAGTGCAAATGCGGGAACAGTCTGTCAAGCACCGGAATAAAACTCGTATTAGTTCAACTTAAAAGTTAGTTATGTAAAGCAAGTAACGATAATAACGGTCTTACGGAGGAGGTCACGAAGGCCAGGAGGAGGGAGGCCACCACGGAACCCAGGAGCTGGGCGATGATGTAGACGATACCGCGGAGGAAGGTGATGTTGCCTCCGACGAAGGCGCCGAAGGTGACGGCGGGGTTCACGTGACCTCCGGAGATGTTGGCGCCGACGGAGACGGCGACAAAAAGGCCGAATGCGTGGGCGATGGAGGCGGAGATGAGTCCGGCAGGTGTGGCGGCGCCGTTGTCAGTGAGCTTGTTGTAGGCGATGCCGGAGCCTGAGCCGGCGAACACGAAGATGAGGGTGGAGATGAACTCGGCCAAAGCCGCCTTCAACGTGTCGGGGTGAGTGGCCTCCTCGGGCCTTCCGATGGCGATGCTTCTGATCGGCATCTTCAATCGACGGTGGTGATGATTACGACTGGTGAAAGATGAAGTGAACACCGAGATCACTCACTCAAATCACTCTCTGTTTCGCTGCCACTGGTTTTCGCTCCTTTGCTTGTTATATACCCACTCTCAAGACGCACCTGCCTCTGAGTCCACCGGCTCTACCCGGTTCCCGGTTATTTCTATTTTCCTAGTTTTCATGTTAAGAAATTATGTGCAATACTTCCAAATATGACAAGAATCAAGCTTTTCAAAAACACCAATTCAGAAAAGAAATAATCTTATTTCTTGACAGCCTGTGACATGTTCTTCATATTTCAAATTATCAACTGTTTTCCCTTTTTCAATTTCATTTTCATTTTTATTTTTATTTTATTTTTGGTATAATGATGTATCCCCACCACTACTCCTTGTTCTTAATCCAGCGAAGCTTTTCGGCTATGGCCGTCCTATGATTGACACGTGTCCCAGATGGATAAGAGCCACGTCAGTCGCTGATAAGTGAATACGGTTTAATCTGTTTTTCCATCTGGATAGTTCGGAACAGCCCAATTTGCAGCCTAATATTTTATTTTCAAATGATGTCTGTGCGGTTGTAATATTATATCATATCTCGTGGGATAAAAATAATCACACAGAGTATTAATTATAAGAGCAAAGTAAATACTAATCTATAATTATAAGGGCACAATTGATCATAATATAATAAAGGAGATAAGAGGATAAGCACTGTGAGTCTGTCAGTGACCCACAGGAAAAAAAGCTGGTATCATTAGCATACCGCGACTGACACGTGGGTAAAATGTTTTTTTTTTTCACAATAAAAAACATAAATGTTGCAAACTGAATAAAAAAAAAAGTAGACTTTGCATAAAGTTTACCTTTGTAGCAAAGAGGATATTATAATCAAGAAATTTAAAGAATTAAAATTAATCTCCCTCTTTCATCCCTCGGTTGGATCAGTGTAGCTGCTCCCTCAATTATTGTTTTCTACCAAATTGGTGGCTCGTGCATATGGAATCACTGATGTATTTTGTTTTTGGCCATCTAATCATGTACATAACAAGTGTTAAAAGCTCATTTTAGATTTGTCCCGTTCTGCTCTTCTTCTTTTTTTGCCACCTTTGTTTATTTAATTTAATTTAATTACAGTAGTAACCATGGCTTTAACGGCTCTTGTTCAAGTTGAATGAATAGGTGATCTGTAAACAATTAAACTGCCAGAAATTTACAACCAGATATATGCAAGAGTTGGATCGGAACTAAATCTCGTAATAACTTGCAAAATCTGCATCACATGAAGTTGTGTGCATCACGAGTTTCCTTAATTGAAAGCAAATATATATTATGCTCATGAATTTGGATTATTTACTAAGCATATGATTTGCCAACTTAGCTACAATCACTATTTTTCTAATCATTGCATTATCATCTATTTAAATACCTTATCGTCCAAATATTATATAACTCAACAAAAAGCTCCTAGGATTTTTCGAACCACCCAAAAAATATAAAATCAAAATCATATTCATCTGACTGAAAAATAACCACGCTTTCTGCTATTAAAAACAGACACATTATGATTTCACCTAATTTGAACCCTCGTAGGCTATTAGTACTAGGTATTAATATTTGTTTTTTACTGGCATAAAAACAAAATATTTGCATCGTTCAAAGGAATTCTCATTTTGGGAGGTGGAGTCTATACCAAAGATTAGCCCTCTATTAATTAGAAAAACAAAATTCCACATCGTTAATGCTTTTATATATTGACTTTATTCATAATTTTACTTAGGGCCGGCACCGCTTTTCAAATTTTTAATTACATCTGTACCAAATCATGAGATCATTTTAGTGGTTGGAATTCGATATTATAAACAAGAGGGGTTATGCAAACCCAGATAGCAGATATGGCTAATGTCAATTTCAAACAGAGTATTGCTAATAAAGTTACGCAATATGATTTTCTAATCAAAGAACCTGTTAGACCTGTTCAAGTTCTTCATAATATACAGTTGATTTATAATTAGACCTGGAGATGAGTGTTTAATTTGATATTTAGTGAAAACTCAGTCATGATTAGCTTCGTACAACTCCATTAATACTAGCCAGTACATTTTGGTGAAAAATAATGCAGTCATTTTCTTTCTCAGACTTTTTTGCCTGCATGATTTGCGTGACGCAACTAATAAAGGAAGTATCAATATCATTGGGGTATTTATATTTTATATATCATACATTCAAAACCACAATAGTTATTTTTGTTTTTTTCTCTCCACTAATTAAACAGACAATAACATTTAAAGATGAACAAATATAGTGTTGCATATGATAACTACATCTAAGCATGTGATTAGGAATTAAACTTTTGATCATTTATGTAAAAAGTAAATAAACTTTAGGTATATCCGGCAGCATATGCCAGCTTTAATTCTCTTATCATTTCTATTTAGTGAGTCTCTGAGCATGTGGCGAAAGCAAAACAATGGCCCACCCACACGCGCCAAAGTCCAAGTCTCACATAATTCATGATTTTTCATATCAAAACAAAAGAGAGTAAGAAATACTTTTCACCTAGGGCGAAACAAAACCAACATTATATTCTATGATTTTGTCAGACACACATAGTGTAGTTGTTTATCAAATGATTAGGTGTTGGAGGAGAAATTGTGAAGCTGAGATTCATTTTGCGCTCGCAATAACACTAATTTGTGCATAATTTAGTACATAAGTCGACATGCTAATACAAACAATTATATAATAACGTAATAGAAGAAAAAAATAATACAATTAATGACATAGACTAAATATTTAAAAATGAAAGACTAAAAAAAGTAGAAATGCGAAGAGATTGAGGTTTGGACCACATCACAACGTGAGACGGTGAGGTTGTCTTTGTCTGTGGTCTCTTACTGTATATAACCATCCAAAAAGCATTCTAAATTCATTTCTATTTGCATCATTCACCAACTTTTTTTTCTCATCTTCAACCTAAATAAGTACCGAACAACTACTGTTGATGCCTTCCTGCTTAGTTCATTTCACACTACCATAATGTCTCAAGATGAATGGTCAGTTTCTTACTGTTGTTACTCATGTCACCACACATATTGAGACTGTAACTATGTTGTATTAATGGCTTTAAATGTAAATAAAAATAATTTAGAAAGATGAAATTATGAGACAGCCGAAATAATTAATGGAAAAAAGGAGAATTAGTTCTAAGTATTTATTATTTTGTAAGAAATAGAGATTAATTGTTATGTTCTGTAAGTAGGAAAGAGAAATAGAAGGTGGCAATGGCGTGGAGGTGGGGACAGCATGTGAGGTTACAGACTGGCATTGTGATTGGTCAAAAGGAAAGTGAGAGCATGTTAGCAAATACAGCTGTAATCAGTGGGCCATCACGTGAATATTTGGCGCCATAACTCATTTTCAAAATTCCTTCATTTCTTATTTTAAACTTGTACACAGCATTGTTCTATTTTAAACACATTTTCTATAGGATTTCTCATTTAATTAGTTTAAAAATTCTAATAATTTTACCTTTTTCTTTAACTGTTTTTCTAAATTTAAATAACTATGTATTATAGAAAAAATTACTTACATAATGAAAAAAAATTATAATAAAATTATAAAAAGTATCTTTTATAACTGTTTCTTATAAAAGTATTTATACAATTTAATGATATTTTTCATTTTAATAATTATTATAGTAATACTGTTTATTATTTTCAATTAATAAATCTTAAATATTATCATTTATTTGACAATAAAAATCAATAAAAAAATTTCGGTTGAAATTAATTATATAACTTAAATAGAATTACATGAACTTTTGAAATTTAGATCAGTTTCGATTTTATACTTTTAAAATATTTTTGTTGTATATTATTTATTGCACAATTATTCAACTTTAAAATATTAACTATGAATAAATTATAAGTAAAAACATTACATGTTTATTGTTATTAAAAATTATAATATTAAATTGAACTTTTACTTTTAAATGGCCACTCATTTTAACTGTTAAGTTTGGATGAAAAACAAAGTAAAGAGTATTCTATTTTTAAGATAAATTTGTTCTATTTTCTTAAATTTTAATTTGTATATTAAGAAAATTTTAACCATGATTTATTATTTTTAATTTAGTTATATTATCACTCCATTATTTTGTCATTTTAAATTTTGTATTATTTAAGTTTATTTTTAACATGATTTATTATCTAAGTTTTTAATTTTACAATTTTTTTTATTTCTTATATTTTTAATATATAATATGTAAAAATAATTATTATACCCGTTACAAAACAAAACGCCTTTCTTTTAAGGATGAAAAGATTATGACCTTATCCATTTAGTTTTTAATTGGAATTGTTAAAGTGACGATAAAGTTAATTTAAATCAAATCCATAGTCAATTAATTTTGTTTAACGTGTTCATATAGTATGTTATTTTTTTCTTTATATTATACATAGTTAGTATGTGATATAATATTATATTAAATATAAGGGATGATGAATATAGTTGGTGAGTTGTATTATCTTTAAAATTACTGTTTTTGTGATATTACAGTTTTACTGTTCGAGTAGGTTTTAATAGTAGACATAATTTTTCAATCATTTTTTAACGCATAATGTTCAAAAAGAACATTTTCAATATTATTTTTTCAATGTTTATGACGTGCCTCTGCATTTCTCTATCTGTTGACAAAATTAAGGAAATCTTGAAAACTATAATTTTAGAGTTAAAGAGAAATATCACAATTTGGATAAAGTTATATTAAATATTAAAAATAAATTACTAATATGTAAATATTATGTTTTAAAACAAAACAAAAATTAATTATGCACTTATGTTTTTGAAAGATAATTCTAAAAGTCGTATCAGTACTGAAACATGTCTTTTTTTTTTCTAGAGAGATAACATACAATACTTACTTACTGGTATTCATAATCTATTTAATATATTTTTTAAAAAAAATTCTAAAACAGTAAAGAAACGATAAAATAGCACAAAATGTCATATATTTGATATCCTTATATATAAAAGTAAAAGTCTGAACTCGATCTTAAAGGATTTATGTATATTTGAAGGATTTATTTCCTTTCCTAATAGGTCATTATTAGAGTATAGTATATTAATAATATAAAATTTTCAAATAGCCCTAAAAGTGAAACTGTTAAACGTAAATTAAAATAGGGATTAAAACTACATTGCTTCCTCTAAATTTCATGTTTTGAATTTTTGTGGTGCTCTATGACCTATCATAACATTTGTATTAACATAAAGTGAAACAATTTAACCATGAAGAGTTTTTATCTATAGATAAACGGTAAATAATTAAAGAATAAAAAAAATCTATGAATAGAATAGACATATTTGTTTTTTAATTCATTCAAAAAAAATTATTTTTACAACTTAAATCCTCTAAGTTATTTCTAAATTTAAATAAAGATTAATTATTATTACTATCTTATCAAATATGGTACGGGAAAGTTACTGATTAGATAAAAAGAGAAAAACAATTAATCAAAGTTGATTTTTTTGAATAGTGTCTCATTCTTTACTAAAAGTATTTTTTTCTCGCTTAAAATGATTTTTTTAGTGTAGATTTGGTACAGCTTTTTACAGATTGAATAATAGATATGTCAAAGGCCATTTTTAATTAATGCATAAACTTCATTAACTTCGTAACAAAGAAAAAGTTAATATTTGTATTTATAATATATATATATATATATATATATATATATATTCTTATTAATAATTGTTAAAAGATAAAATTGTTTAATAAACCAAAATAAAGTTTAACAAAATAGCGTTTAATAAAATGAAATATTTAGAATAAAAATGCTAAAAACCATAATTATATAAATACTCTTAATGTACACAAATAATACTTTTTTATCTATTGTGTTGTGTTCTTTTTATTTGTGCAGATCATAAAAGTACAAAGTTTTGTATTAGATTATAAGAACGTTTAGAGATAAAATGACATTATGAAAATGTTTCTTCAAATACTTTAAACTCTGCTCATTCATACAAGTTATCTTTATAGTACATAACATTTGATTTCGTACCGAAAAACTATCTACCTACAAGAAAATCAATGCATGTGAAGAGTGAATCTTTTTCAAAAAAGACTATATAAAGAGTGGATCTTTTTCAAACTAACACTTTCTTTGAAAATAAAAGTTTTATTACAAGTTTTCATATATCTTTATATTGAAAACTTATCTTCTTTACGAGATTTATAATCTATACTTATTTTGTAAAAACACATTTGTTGTGTTTATATATTCAAAAATGAATTAAAACACTTTGTTATTTAATTTAATAGAGTTAAACGATTTAGTCATTTAAACAAGTGAAAAGCCAATCGTAATAAAACGTATCTAACAAGTTGAATTAGTTGTAAAATAAAAACTAACTAAACTCATGTTATAATATTTCAATATTAACGAAACTCTTTACAAAATTTAAAAAAAAATTGAACATAACACAAATTGAAATGAATTAATATAAAAGTATACTTGCTTTCTTGTTTTTTTTTTGTTTTTCAAAAATTTTCTAAAATTTTTAAGTGTTCAACATTCTTATACACCATATAATCCTGTAATGGTATTTAATACTTATTTATGAAGAAGTTTTAAAAAACTCTAATCAAATATTCCTTGTTTATGATTTTTTTTTTCTAGAGGTATTCATTCTATTATCATGTGATATTTTCAATACAGACAAAATCAGGATTGGTTCAGAGTATAACTACGAAAAATAAGTAGATGTGGTATTTTTTGTTTGTTTGTGTTTGATAATCGCTATCTTATATTTTTTAATTTTCATATTATTTGTTTTTATTTTATTTTTATGTGGTCTGTTACAAAGGTAATGTCATGTCAAGATTTTTATCTATAAAGAAATGACAAACTTATTAAACGTAATCTAAATATAAAGAGTAGAACAATCTTTTTAATGTCAATGAAAAGAAAACACATTATTATATAACTAAAGTCATGAAATCATCAGAACAGTGAGACTAAAACTTTCTTCATCATTTGATCAAGAACATGACAATGTCCCTTGTTACTACAATGCATACCTATCTATCGTGTTAGATTCTCCTTCAACAATTGTCTCAAGCCCATCGTTTCAGAATCCAAGGGATTCATTTTCGTCTCTTTGAAGCCTTTTACTAACTTCGTTCCGTTCAGAACAATTTTCCCTCAAATGTGATGTCTAATAAAATGTTCGAAAGTTAAAGATTTAATATAAAAAAGAAAGAAAGTAATGCGTAAGTATTGAGATATATAATTGAAATTTTAAAAAACAGTCGAAGACAGCAACTTTTAGTAAAATAAGGTGTTGTATATGTAAATCATAGTGTGAAGAACCAGTGGCCAATCATGATTGGAACCTTTTCCAACCAATGTCACAATTAAACACACTATTCTTACGTTTTGAAATACTTCAAATCAATTAAATCTTATCCAATACTGCACATGCCTCTCTCACCCTGAAATAACTCACTCCATTCATCAGGGATTTTCTATTACAACTCACTCATATAAACTTAAAAACACCAAAGTTCTAGGAACCAATTTTAGATGTCCAAATTCTTCTCCAAAAACTTATCAGAAAAAAAAAACTATATTCTAATATAATATTGCATCTCCTTTTTTCAATTTTACCACCCAATCAATCTTATATTCTAGTATTGTAACAAAAACCTATAGAATTGAAAAGTACTAAAAAGGTAATTTCATGATTAAAAAGGTTGGAGAAAAAAAAAAAGTAATTGTTGAGCAAACACAAGTGTCCCCATCGCCCACCGTCCACGGGTTTTGTGGTATAAAAGCTACAGCAGGAGAACAAAAAAAAGACAAGGATGTTACATTTATGTATTATTATAAAATCATAGCCGTACATAAATTAGGTGAAAAAAAATAATATTGTATTATTCCACTCTAATGAAATTTCAAAATTACAACCGCTCATAAATTTTGCTCCACCTAATCATCAATATAATAGAATGTTTCGACCCGATTCATTCAATTCGATATATATAAGATAGCTAAGAAATTACCGAAAACAACATTGCTTTTATTTTTATTTTTATTTTTATTTTTTCAGTGAAACTCGGTTCTTAATAATTAAGTAAGCACCAATAAATGTCACTCTCGGTTTGTATATTTAATAATATCATAGGGTAGCAGAGGAAGTTTTCATAATTTGATTGTTAAATAAAGTTTACAAAAATGATACGGCAAAAGGCTAAAATGGTGTCGTTATCGTATAGTGGTCGAATATCGTGAAGAAAGTGAAAGAAGCTTACAGAAATATGTGAGCACATCGAGCAGTTAATTGGTTGGGCCGAAATAAAAAAATCTTGGGTTAAGATGGGCCCACAGTGAAGAGAGCAGAGATGATTGTGAACCACAGAAGTTGGATGGAGATGAAAACATGTTTAATATATGTGTGTGTGGCTTAGAAAAGTAATTTACGTAATCGTTATGGCGTGTGGTTGGTTTTGTTGTGAGTGTTTTTGTTACAAAGCAAAGTAAGAGTGGGTGAGGGTTCTGGTCGAGGTTGAAAGGTCGGTTAGGTCGGCCACACTCGCATTATTATCAATCTGGCACACTGCTAGTCCACACTGCATCACAAGAAAAAGAAGATATTCTTCCGATATGTAAAGAGGAAGAGGTTCATTCGAAAGATACAAACAATAATAAAATCTGTACAAAACAAATTCTACTACATAACAACATACTACGGCAAGCACGAAGTTTCAATTTAACTTATAATAACTATGAGTAACTTTTAATTTAAAAATCTAAGTATTTGAATAATATAATACATACACAGTGAAGACATCATGACTCTATTTAAGATCGGGTTCGTTCTACGAAAATGTAGAAATTTCTTAAGCTCACGTGCCTTTCTTACGGGTCAAAGATTCAACAATTGGGTTGCAGTCACCGCGATGGTACAGACCTCATTATTGTTGGTTTTTTGGGAGTGTCAAAAAGGGAGAAACGTTTCGTGATATAAGGGAATTAATTATTTAAGAAATAACCTATATGCAATCAAAATTTATTCGACTGATTTTTTCGTAATGGTTTAAATGGGATGTATAGCGTCTGATTCTCAATTGGATTGTTATAATTAGAGTTGTTGATTATTGTTAGCCCCCTTTATAGCTCGACTTTCATATCAAGGTTTGTCGCGTCATTTCATTAGTTCTCAGAAAAAGGTCTCATGTTAAATGGAAAGAGCATCTATAAGGGTAAAATCACGTCTAAATCCTATACTATTAAATTGAATCTAAAATTTACATCCATCTCAGTTTATAGTAAATTGAATTGTAATTTTTAATTTAATTTAATTTAAATTCAAATCAATTATATCATTCTTAAAAATTTAGAATTAGACGAGTCTTGTCTAAGTTCAAGTTGAATAATTTGAAGTTAAAATATAAATATTGTCTTGAATTCTTTCAACCTAGGTTTAACTCCATTAAATTTGATCAAATTTGAATTTAGTTTGAGCTTGATTAATTTGATATACTCATAAATTAACTTGACATGAGTTAACTTGAATTCAATTCAATTTAACTTACTTTAATGTGAAATTAGTTCAATGTGAACCTTGGTCAAGGTCTTGGTCAACTTGACCAAACGTAGGTTTAACTCATTTTAGTCCAACTTAGACTATGTTTAACTTGTTCTAATCTACATTTTGCTCGACCAAGTTTCATGTTCGTCCAACCTAACTCAATCTAACCTAGGCGACACACAACTCAATCTAACATAGGTTTGCTATTATTCAATCTTATGTGAGTTCAACTTGACTTGACTTGACATAAGCTGACTTGACATTACATCACTTATGATAGTCTAATCCAACTTGACTTTACCTATACCAATCAGCTTAACTTGTGTTCAACCCAATTTAAATCAGTATTATTTATTTTACACGTCTTGTCCTAAATTGTCTTAGGTTTTACCTAGCCTAGCTTAACCAAGCCTAGTCCAACCTAACTCGACTTAACCAAGACATTACATAGATCTCACCCATGTGAATCCAATTTGACTTTGTTTGACTTATGATTGACTCAATGTGAACTGAGTAAACTTAAAATGATATAGATTTAGTCTCGGTCTAATTTAATTTAAGATTCTCTTAACTTAAACTTACTTGGGTCTAGCCTAACTTCACTTAGACATTACTTGATTTAATTTATCTTGAGTTTGATTCAACTTTGCATAAATTGACCATAATTAAACTTGATTTTGTCTAACATCAATTTTAAATATTCAAAAATCAAAATATTTGATTGAACTTATAATTAAAAAAATATAAATTAAAAAAATATAAATTTTAATTTAAAATATATTATAGACAAAATTCAACAATAATCACAAGACAAAATAAACACAAAATAAAAATAAAATATTAGCTTTTCAAATTAACTATGTTTCATCCCATTCTTAACTAAAAATTTTCAAATTATTCAATTAAATATCTTAAGTTATTTTTCTTACTAGCACTTAACTTGTTCTTCTAGAAATTAAAACTTTTAACGAATTATAGAACTCAAAATCTACATAAATCCGTTGAAAAGATTGCAAGAAGTTAGATCCCAATCAAAATTTCTTTCAAACTAAGTTTAATTTACACCTGTTTCATGTGGAATGCTAGATTAAAAATAATTGTGAAGAAATAAATCTTTAGAATCTCTGAGAAAAAACAAATTCTAGAAAATTCATTTATAATAAAAGTAAAAAGTATTTTTTTATATGTATAATCTTATTATCATTATTTAATCGAAATGTCATAAAAAATCTATAAAAAAAATCCTGGTTTTTACATGTTCCTAGTAATTTTAATTGTGACAAGTTTGTTAGACACCATAACTTTAATTAATTGATATTATACAATAGTTTTGCACTACCCGTGCATAGTCACTAAACTATTATTTTTATTTTTTATTTATAAAACACTGATCATTTTTACACTTTGAGCACAAGAAAAAAACATCAATTTCTCCATTGGGCTCATATATGCAATTCACATGAACCACCATTTTTATTCAATAACAGATGGATAATTTCTTTCTGCACCCCGTAGTTTCATGTGCAATCTCTAGGGTAGTTGAAAGATCAAACTGTTCTTCTGCCATCCTTTATTGTTGTTACCCTTGTTGGTGAATATTATGCACAGTTTTAAGGAAGAGAATATTCTGCATTGTATGATATATATATATATATATATATATATATGGGTTTGCTAACTTGTGTATGCCTGTTTTTCATTTGGTACATTTTAACAACGTGTATCGGATTTTAGTAGGCAAAAATACCATAATATATCATGGATTCTAAGTTTTAAGATTAAGGATATTTTAATAATTTTCATTTTCAAAACTAAAAAAAGAAAGAAATCCCCAAACCCTTGCTTACCTCCCTCATTTCTCTCAACTCTTTCTTTTTCATCTCTGTCATTGCTACTGTAGTCCCAACTGAAAAAAATTAGAAACATTCGTTGTTAAACAATTTCTTAAAAAAAAAAGATTTTACAATGAGTTTTCATTTCATAATTTTTGTCTTATCTAATTTTATCTAATTTTCACAAGCATAATGACATCCGAAGAAATTCATAATTAGCCTGGAAAAAATCAGAAACACTTACTGTTAAACAATTTCTTACAAAAAAAATGATTTTATAATGATTTTTTATTTTATAAATTTTGTTTTATTTAATTTTATCTAATTTTCACAAACATAATGACATTTGAAGGAATTGGTAATTGACCTGAAATCTTTTTAAGAGATGATGATTCAACATCCGCAGATGATGAGATTAGAGAGGTTAGTGAAAATGATGAAATTGAAGAGATCTTGAATGAACCTTTTTCTGAAATTGAAGATGATGAAATTGTTTAACAGCGAGTGTTTTTTCAGTTGGGACTAGTGTAAGAATGACAGAGAAAATGTTAGAGAAAGATGAAAGAGAAAGGGTTGAGAGAGGAACAAGGGAGGTGAGTAAGAGTTTTTGGGTTTCTTTTATTTTTTTTTTTAGTTTTGGGAATGAAAATTATTAAAATACCCTTAATTTTAAAACTTAAAATCTATGATGTATTAGGGTATTTTTATCTACTAAAACCAGGTACATATTACTAAAATGTACCAACTAAAAATAGGCATACGCAAGTTAGCAAACCCCATATATATATATATATATATATTTATAAAAAAAATAATTAAATTTTATAATTTAAAATTCAATTTTTTTTTGGAGAAATAAAAAATGATTTTGAACTGTAGAATTCAAAAGTCATCTTCTTATAAACTAAATATGACAAAGCAAAATATTCATTTTCTAGAGGTGCAGAACAAAAATAGAGGTTACAAAAAGAAGTTTCCTGACAGATGTTATATTGATAACCCAAAAATTAGCCCTGTCAACTGTTTTTGTTTTTGTTTGACTCTTTGTCTCTTTCTTCATGAAAATGAGAAATAACATACTTTTAAAGACTACAGTTTGAGTAAAAATCAGGGAGAAAAAACTGTTGTTTATAAATATAGGAAACAAAAATGAAAATACAATATTTTCGCATAAGACATTTTACCTAATATCTTCTTTAGATTTATTTTTTTTACAATTTAACGTGAATGTATCTTAATTTGAATAAGTAAAATATTTATAAAAAGATATTATGTAAAATATCCTTTAAAAGTAATAAAAATATGTTTTTATTTATTTCCATTTTTTTGGTAAATATATAGCTGATTTAAAAGTTAAATAAGAAGTAAGTATATTATTGAAAAAAAAATTATCAACTTCAATTTTTAAAATGACAAAAAGAAGATTTTCTTTTAAAGTTTTACGTTTTAAAAAGGGATGAGGACAGTGATATTATAATTTAAAGCTAACATTGTATGTAGGCAAACACTATGCGCATATATCATTGTGATATGGTTCTTCATACCAAATTAGAAAAAAACTCTAAGAAATTATAACACTGCATTTTCATAGTAAATTTCAGAAAAGACAGAAAGCGATGAATGGGAAGACAGGAACTACGTGGTTGGGGTCGCATGTAAGATGAGATGTGTTGGATTACACGGTGTTCTGGTGACCACTTTGTCTCTCTCCTAAGCAACATTAATGATTATGTATATAATAATTAGATCGATAATAAAAAATTGAGAATAGATATATTATATATTAAGATCGATAATATGCAGATATTGAAGAAGATGCTTTGCTTTGAGGCATTAACTGTTGCAAAAACTAAAACCTAAACCTAAATTGGTGTGTAAGAACTTTACGTGCCTCTATCAAATAAGCCCTTACGCTAAGAATCTAACTTCATATGACGGAACTTCAACACTTCCACCGCAGCAAACTCCATCCTTTACCTTATTCTTTACTTTTCTTCATTCATTTCTTTCCCCAAAATCATTCTTCTGGAACACATATGTCATGCATACTAAAAATTACTCATTTATTCTAAAGGTTAGGTATGACTTTCTCTATTTTTTCTCAAGAAAATTAAATTACCACTCTGCATAATTGTTAGTCCTCTTACGCAGGCTATTAGTAAAAATATTGTCAGTGTTACCATCTTTTAATAGACAATTTTTTAGTATAAAAACTTCATGTATATACTTCAGATCCTATTATGCAAACAAATACTCTATTATAACGCTTTCAAAAGAACAAAATTATTTCATTTTAATTAATTCTATCGCAACTTCGAATTTTATTTTAAAAAAAATCATGGAGTTAAATGATTTATTGATAGTTTAAAAAATACTTTTTAAATCAATATGCAAAAGTTATATTGTTAATAGTTTGATAATACATTCATTTTATGAAATAAACATATGTTTTATTAATAGACTTTAATATAAATTAAAGATCATAAATAATAAAATTAGTAATTTAATACTGGTTACAATTAAAAAGATCATTGTTTTTTATGAAGTACTAAACATAGTATCATTTATCATGCTATTGAATAGGGACGGAGACATTCCTTTCGGAAAAAACTCTCAATTAATATATATAAAAAATTACAGCTGTTTGTCTTTTTTATATAAAATTGGTAGAGTTGTCAAAATGGGTCATAACCCGCGGGTCAATCCGGCCCGTTACGGGTTTGGGTCGGGTTGGGTTTGAAAAAATTATATTTTTTTATGCGGGTCAGATTTCAACCCGGCTCATTTAAATCCGGTTCATGCGGGTTGAACCCGTGGTGGGCTGGATTGGCCCACCAACCCGCCTACCTAATTTTATTTTATTAAAATTTAATTTTAATTTTATAAAAAAATATTTATTATTTTTTTTGCTTAAAAAAATTATTTAAGTTCCATATTTTCAAAATTAATTAAACATTCATGTTGGAAGTAAAATTTGGGAGTGAAATTTGTTTATATTTGAATTATAAAAAGTTTGTAATTTTTTTATTTTAAAAAAATTGCAATTAAGTGGACCAGTGAGCCAACCCGTTTATCCACCAACCCGTGGTGGGTCGAACCGGATTCGAATTTTTCTGACTCGCTAATAAATGAGCCGGGTTGGGTTGGCTCACTAAGTGACCAACCCGTGTGGACCAGATCAGGTCGAGCCAGATTACCCGTTTTGATAGCTCTAAAAATTGGTATCATTCAAGAATGAAAGTTTCTTACAAAGTAAATATAGTTTACATATATATATATATATATATATATATATATTATAATTGTCGGCCAAAATAATGATATATATGGAAGTATTTAGGAAGATCAAAGACTAACTATGTAAAAAAAATATATTTAAAATTACAAAATTTCCATGACGCTACATTTAAGAATATACCCTTAACCTATTCTTCTCACTTAAAATTTCCAATTATAAACAGGAAAATTCAGGTCATTATATAATATTATAAAGAATACATAAATAGTGTAAATACATAAATTTGATATATTGTCCTTTTTACCTAACTTATAATTATAATATTGGCACATGTCATCCTGCATACATTTGTTTTATGTTTTAAGGAGAGATACAAGAGAAAACCGGATTACAAAGCACTATATTAATTACTTAATTTTTAATTTTGGTCCTCAAATTTTATTTAAACATTCTAAAAAAATTATAATTTTTTATATTCCAATTTATTTCTTTAGTTTTTTAAAAACATCTAAGATAGCCATCTTCGTTAATTTGGAATAAACATCGTTTTGAATGTGCTGAGATGGAACGGTGTAATGAAAACGTGACTCAAGGTGTGGTAGTTGAGAAAAATGGTTAGGTCTTCTTCATTTTGTTCATACAATGCATCGGAGATGCAAAATCATAGCATTTACATTAGTAGTGATGGGTCCAAGGGTTTTGGTGTAAGACCTATTTGCAATTATGGGGAGTTTACAACGTTGAGAACGATAAGGATTCCAAAGAATGGGAGGAAACAAATTTAAGTTGCCCTAACTACAAGACAACACATTCATGAAAATTTTCTTTTATATTAGGGTTTTCTTTCAGCCTTTGTCCTAACTACAAGGTTGTGTTTTGAATAACAAAGTGAAAGTGAATATTTTGTTGAATGCAATTACTTCACATGTTGCATTGAAGATGGTGATGATTAAAGGGATTGTACTATTTTGAGACAAAAGAGGAAGACATCTAATCAAGAGAAAGATGTTAAGGTTTTAAAGAAGTGGGTGAAGGTGTTGATAGGAAGGATTTGTATTTTTGGTGTAATTAACGTGACCATAGCATCAATGTTAATGAAAATTCCATGATTTGATGAAAAAGAAAGAATGGGTAATATGAATGTGAAGAAAAAGAAATTGAAGTTACAATAGTGTATGTAGTATGTTTTGCAATCTAGGTGTTGAAAGGTGTAAGGTTCATTTCATAACACTTCCATTCAAATAGAACTTTGTTCTAGAAGTTTAACAACAAATAAGATAGATGTCCATAACAAAAAGAGTCACACATCGTTAATAAGTAAAAGTTGTAGCATATATACATTACAAAAGAAATGATGTATAGCTTCAAAAAATACATAATACATAATTCATGGTTTCCACACACGTCCTCTCTTTTGTGGTAATTTAAGCCTTACAGAAAATGTTACACACCATTAAAAGTTATCCTAAGGTTTACATAAGTACATGCTCTTATATACACAGCTTTTAGTCAAAGACGCAACTATATGCATTATCTTTACCATCTTAACCCTATCAAACTCTCGTTTTTAAAATATATCATGTGGAGAAGTTGTATAATGTGAATGCCTAAAAACATAAAATATATCATGTGGAGAAGTTGTATAATGTGAATGCCTAAAAACATATGTAAATAAAAGTTAAATTTGTAATTAAATCATGTACATAATAATTAAAGTAAACTTAAGGTTGTTAAATTGGTGTTAAAGTAAAGTGTTTATTTATCACTGTTCTTCAGTAAACTTTGTTCCCCATCATGACATTTTAATATATACCTAATAAACTTTTACATTCATCATCTAATATTTTACTTTTCATCTTCTTATTTTCCTTAAAATATAAAAGATAATCATCATGTTATTTTTAAAATTAGGTTACAAGTGGTTGGTAGAGTCTGAAAATATTATTATTCTTTTGTGTCTTTGTCTGATTAAGAACCATGTTAATATATCTTAAAATTAATTAAAATTGGTTGACTTCTATACAAATATAAATAGTAATATATTTAACATAATTAAAATTGGTTGACTTCTATACAAATATAAATAATAATATATATAATTTAATAATTTTAATCAAATTCACTCAACAATAAAAGAGTGTTTAATATTTCATTACAACTAAAAGTCTTTTCAAACCTTATGTTAATTTCCCTATTGATTTTAATTTGGGATTTTAATTTATTACATATAAGATAGTACTACAAATAAGGTCATGAAGCAAGTCTTTCACCAAACATACAGCAGTGACCAAAACCAAACAAGCTAACACTTTTTTTTCTCTGACATCCATTTAACTAGCATAACAAAGTAAAATCGCGTGAATATATATGTATCACAAAGATATACATAGCAATATGAGCAAAATTTATGCTAATATATATATATATATATATATATATTATATTTTTTCAAATAGTTATTATTATAGGAAAATTTTATTAAAATAAAAAAATATAAAAAAAAAGAAAAAAAATGAGAGACCATATCATAATTTAAATTTCATGTAACAAGAAAAAGACAAATTCCTGGACTATCGATTATTTAGAATAGGTATACCTTTTTATAACTATTTTTAATGAGACAAATAAATAATATTAATATAGTATGTATTTCCTTGTGTTAAAATGTTTATACTTATTAATTTATGTTGATTTTAAGATATATCAGTAAAATGAACATAAAAGTTGTAAATTGAGACAATTACGAACTTTTAGCCCATTAGTTTTCTTAAAGAAAGAAAACACATTTGATAAAAGAATATTTTAGAACATAGTTGACTGCAATTTATATACCGCTCACATAAACATATTTACACATAGCAATGATTTTCGATCATGTGTATGCCTGACTTGATTATATATAGTTGACTGTCTTGTGCCACACTGATGCAGTTGTGATTAATTTGTACAGAAAGAAACGTTTAGGTCAACAGCACATGAACTAAGTGTTTAGCAAGAATAAACACACGTAAATAATCAATCATTTAATATTTAACATGATGACAGGTATAGATGGAATTAAAAATGATTGAAAGATAAGATAGAAATAATCGTAGAGTGATTGATGGTTGGTTAAAATGGGATTGGAATTAGTTAAATTAAGGTGCAGTGGTTGAAGTAAAAGAATCTAATAAGAAGGAAAAGTATATATAAACACGATGAATTAGTTGAAGGAAAAGCTAATAATGAAAGTTTGGAAAATGTGTGTGGTTCCAGGCTTGCAAACCAATCCTCCAGAAAGGAATCGTTGCCAAAAAGTAATGGGTTTGCTTCAAAGCCAACCGAATCTCACTCGTTTCCTAGCCTCCTCATGCTTAACATTGCATCTTTTTCTCTCTCTTTCAACACTTCACATCTGTAATATAAGACTTCCAAGTTTGGAAACGCAACTCTGGCAAAGCCAAAACACGTTACTATAGCTATCATAGGTACCCTTTTCCCTCTACTTCAACCATTCTAAATATTAACTCCTACTCTCTTCATTGCTCTTCTTCCATTCTCTCTCTCTCTCTCTCAACAACATCATCTTCCTCATCACCATGCAAATGCAAGAGGAACACATGCAAATCATCAAGGGCAAGCGCACAAAGCGTCAGAGGCTTCCATCCCCACTTAGGTTAACCATGTCAACATGTTCCACCGCAGGAAGAAGCAGCACCGACAACTCCGCAGCTTTTGAGCCTCCGACAACCTCAAATGATTTAAGGAACGAAGAGGATGAAGACTTGGCCAATTGTTTGATTCTCTTGGCTCGAGGCCATACCACTCCAAAACCCTCACACGCCAAGGAATCGGGGCTATATGTTTACGAGTGCAAGACTTGTAACCGGTGCTTCCCTTCGTTTCAAGCCCTCGGTGGCCACAGAGCCAGCCACAAGAGATTTTCCAAGGCTGGTGCAGAAGAAAAGCAAGGACTAGTTACTACTTTTGGGGATAATAGTAGTAAAAATAATCATGATGATTACTGTGTCCCCACAAGCACCACCCTCACCTTACAATTATCAACGGTTTTGTATAATAGTAGCAACAGCACTAGGAGTAGCACTGTTAATGCTAAATCTAAGGTTCATGAGTGTTCCATATGTGGGGCAGAGTTCTCATCTGGGCAAGCCTTGGGAGGGCACATGAGAAGGCACAGAAATTTTCTGAGTTCACCTTCGAGTGGAGCAATTGCATATGCTGGTGGTGGAATCCCCGAAATTCCAGAAATCAAGAAACAGAAAGATGTTTTGAACTTGGACTTGAATCTTCCGGCACCTGAGGATGATCATCACAGAGAATCGAACTTGTTTCCTTTTCAGTCCAAAGAAAAAGTCATTGTCTTCTCTGCAACTTCTTTGGTGGATTGCCATTACTAAAAGCTCAACTCTGTCTTCACTGTTAACCTTCATTATTGCTTTTTTTTTTTCTTCTTATTACGTTTAGCCATGTAACAACCAATTGTTCATTCTTTACATTCATTCTATGGTATGTACACTATTAAATTTGAATTTATTCTGTTAGTGGGGTTTCGGTATTGGCAATTTCTTGAATTCTTGTGTTTTAATTATCGTTCCATTTTTTGGTTTTTGATATATAGTTCATATGATGGTTCCTTTTTCTATTTCACATATTCCACCGTCATGCACGTGAGAAAATTGAGAGAGAGAGTGGGGGAAAAATTAAAGCAAAGAAGAATAAAGCTGCAGGTATGAATGGGTGAAAGATAAGTTGCATCAAACTGATAGCAGAAAACGAAAGACCCAATGGCAAGCAAAGCCATTGGCTAACTTCCTAACTCATGGAACTTTAGTCATCAATAGTAATTAATGAATGAAGTTGTTTCAGGGAACATAGTTTCTATAAGTTAGTTAATTAAATAAATGTTTACTCTTTTGTGTTGTTTCATGTTTCTGCAATCAATGCTTCAGTTAAGTATATATTTCAACAAGTTTTTTTTTTTTTCTTTTCTATATCTCGAATAAAGTGTTTACGAAATTGATAAAATTAATTTTGATTCTTGATTTTGAAAGGAAATTAATGTTTAAATATTTTCATTATAAAACAAAATAATAGCTAAAGTTAGTATAGGATTTTTTTTCCGATATGAAAATTATTTAACATTGGTAAAAGATTTGTTGACTTTTTTATTTAAATTTAAATTATATTGATCATAGTTCACACAAAGAATTTATAATCATAATAAAAATTTCAATGGATTGTGTTTTATAGAATTCAAGTATTTTTTTAATCCTTCTAACATAAATAAGATTTCCATAAAAAATTTATTTGCTTTTCATCTACAAAAATTAAAATTTCACTTATTTTATTCTGTTGTATAATATGACATTGGCTAATGTTTATGTGTTGAATAAAAGCTGAAGTCAACATTGCATACGCATTGTAATATAATACCAACATGCGATGTCTAAAAAAGGTTTTGAATTCCGTAAATTAAATATTATTTATTTATCTTAAAATGAATATTAGGCTCTACAAGTATTGCTTTGAAGATGAAAATCAAAGAAAATATTTTTATAACAAGAAATACAGCCAAAATTTACAAATTTTATAAAGATTTAAAATAATACTTTTAAATTTTATGGGAATGAAAAAACAAAGAAATTTTTTATAAGAACGAAAATAAAAACTTCTTAATTTTATAGAAACTAAAATCATATTTAATCATTTCAAAACAATAATTAATTATAGGAAAGTCTGCAAATAAGAAAGTTATATTTGACTAAGTTTTATCACTTCTCCCCTCAGTTTCATCCAAAATAACTACAGTTTCTACGTTTGGATCATCAAAAGATAATTTTGCTAATTGAAGAACTATAATATTATCAACAAGTGATAAAAAAAAAGGGTTTAGATACCTACCTACATTTATATTAATATCTCTATTTTCTAATATAAAATATGAATTGTGAATATATTTACTTAAGAACACTTCAATAAAAGTTGTTATTCCAAAAGAAAAGGAGAAGTTATATAAGAAACTCTTCTATCTTAATAAATTCATATTTATGAGATTTATATCAAAATAGAGTTTTTATCGACAAGCAATTCGTATTTGAAATTCATATAATAACTTTTGGTTGGCGGGTAGATTGACAGCATTTCTATTGGATGATGACATACAAACACCCCATTTTCTTTTCAACATTTATCCAATATCAATAAAATAATATTTTTATTTTTAAAATATAAAATAATTCAGAATAAATCAACTAAAAAAGTGAAAAAATAATGATTTTTTTATTAGGTGTTGGAAAGAGGTATACAAATTAAGAAGGGTACATAAAAAAATTTCCATTTCTATTAATTTGTTTGCAAGGTGTTTGTTTTGAGACAGAGCTCAGCAAAAAGCACAAACTTATCTTACTTAATTTTACATGTTAGGTTGAGGGGCATTTCTTGTTAGAAAGTAGAAACAAAACATGCAAGGCTTTTCCTTATTGGAGAATGAATTCATAACATTAAAAGTGGTGTTGCTTCGAACGTTAATGTCAACACAACATTGTTTAGGTACTAAATAGCCCCATCAAAACATGCATTCACATACTCATGCACATGATTTATATAAGTTACATGTTACCAATGTTGACTTAAATTCATTTAAATATAAATCAACTTTATGCTTTTAAAATAGAACTAATCATTTGGTTTACTTTCAAATTTTAGTTTTAAGTCTACTTGCTTCTCTCTTAAGTTTATATTTATCATCTTCTCCTTTTACTCTTTTTAAGCCTTTTTATTAGCATGTTGAATAAGCATCTAATATATTGTTAATATCTATTGAGCAATTTGATTAATCATTCATATATAACAAAGTTTGATATAACTTCAGTACAATTTAGACTAACACAGTGTTGGTATTTTTTGTATTTTTAGATGTTTTAGTTTTCTTTACTTATCTATAGCAATTGATGCTGTGAAATCCCTTATTTAATAGTTACAACAGTTGAGAGATAAATAGGAATTTGTAATATACCGTAATTCATTTCTATTAGTAGAAAATTAAATACAAATTTAATTCATTCGAAGGTGTACTAATATTTTAAAATATAAGAACGGAAATAAAAATAAGGAAAGAATAAAGTGTAAAATGAGCAATAGACAAAAGATCAATAGAGTTTTTCCGTCGTATGAATATATCTGCATTAGACATAGAAGCGTGCATAATATATACACATAAAAATACTGTTTCTTGATAAAAAAAAAATACAGATATTGTCTATGATTTCAATTCAAGTTAATTTGATTTAAGCTGAAAGTGGAATACATAAGCTTAAACGAGAAAAGAACTGTAAGTGAGGCAGCTTGTATTCTTTGACTAAACCATCTATATAATTTGTATAAGTTGGGAATTTAGAAGTGTTAAGTGTCTGAAACATGAAATTTCGAAAAGAGAATAGGTTAATAGATTTTTTATTTTTAAGATATTGTTAAGTCTCTCGAAGAAGAGGTGGTTCGTCGAGGAAACATAAACATCCATGTAAGAGATTGACACCACTCTCTATCCAAAACCTTAAGACAATAGGTTGATGGATTTTTTATTTTTATATAATACTCTACTTTTTCATTTCTATTCAATGTGAGACTTAGAATTACACTTGAATTTTCAATATATATGACTTCAATCCATATAGAAAATTAATATTTCTTCCTACTGAAAATTTTATAGATTTTTTTATATGTTGATCAACTTTCTAAATTTTGTTCAATCTTAGAGTATAAATATCAGTCATGCATAGGTTATATTAAGCAGAGCTTAAAATAGTAGTACTTTTTGAGGAGCCAGATTCTGGTTTTAGATTACTTTGGTTTGCGTTTAAACGAAGTTAACCAAATTGCTGGATAATAGAGAATTTCATGAAACTGCAGTTGTGGGATCAGGATTGACTTGGGACTAATTTGCAAATCAAATGATAGCGATTGAAAGGCAAGCAAATTTACAGAAGCTAACAGGTGCCACTGTTGCCAATTTCCCCACTCCAGTAATACAAATAATTAAACAATCAAAAGACAATGGCAGTAAGAAACTAAGGAGGAAGCTTACATATACAAGATTTGTCCAAGATGTGCTAGTTAAGACTCAATGTCCACTCCACAACGTATTGTTTTTAAGAGCAACAACCACTATTTTGGGAGGCTTGGGGCTCTTGCTTCTGTTTTAAAACACTCCTTTTAACTGCTGTTGATCCTTCTTCCAAAAGACTGGGAGCTTCCATTATCTACAAAACGGTCCCACATTCACTCATACAAAATATCATCCCTTCCAAGTAATAATTAGTTTTAGTTACTTCTTATAACCAAACACTTCATTTCTTCAACAAGACAGAAACAGCATTGAAGCAAACTTGTAATACTGTACCTTTAGAGCAAGTTCCTCAAAGCACTGCTCCACATTTTCCCTAGTTTTAGCACTACATTCAACAAGCAAACACCCCAATTCTTTGGCAAGGGCTAAACCCTCTTCTCTGCTCACAGTCCTTTCAGTATCCTAGAAATTGAGAAACAAACCGTGACAGAAATTAATGAACTGACAAGGGAACAGTTTCGCCAGTCATGTGAAAATCTTAGATGATTCATCCAAGGAATCCTATGCAGTTGGGGGCCTATTTTTTTCTTTCATGAATTTAAGGATGTTATGATCTTAACCAATGCCATATGCATAGGGAAACGACATTGATGCGAGACAATGTCATAGTATTAGCTCACTAATCTCCATATGGCTCTTCAACAGTCTCAGAGGGTCCACTAAATTGTTAATCACAGGCTTATGCAGATATTCATAATTCACTGAATTGGCATTGATTTCATAAACAAATGCTACATGGCTATGTAGTGAAAGTGTTGTGACATCAAGAACATCATGTGTAACTGGGGCTCTATTGATAATGCAGGGATCTAGTTTTCTGATGGATATCATGAGATAGATAATCATGAGTTAGTGCCAGAATAGTATGGAGCAGTGGAGTGAGAATCATGTATGCATGTCAAATTGTATCTACCATAAGTAAGTTGGATTGGACATGGTCTTAATTTGCTTCAAATGGACAGACAAAACTTGAACAGTTAAGATTAGAGCATTCATGACAATAGCAAACTCATTTGCTTTTATCATATATTCGGCCCCTATATTTGAGCACAGAACTTACTCTATCAACTTTGTTTCCAACTAGCATCTTCACGCAATCCTGATTAGTTGAGTAGAGTTCCACTTCCTTAGACCACACTTCTGATAGGTTTGTAAAGGTTTCTCTCCTTGTCACATCATAAACTAGAAGTGAAGAAAACGAAGCACTCTATAAATAGAAATCATTAGAGTTTTCAAGAATGTTAACTAGCAAATGGTCAAACACATACTTCATCCACTTTAAATACACAAAATTATGGTTTCAGAAGGTCACCTTAAGACCCAAGAAAATACACTTGAGAAATTCTTCATACTAAAAAAGGAACATGAAAGACAAGGGCAAGAATCATGTTACTACTAAAAAAGATAAAACACTGGGGATGTCATTAAGAAAGACCTATTTTCCCTAGTTGCAAGTGTAAAATCGATCTAACGATTGATAAAAATAACATCAGAATTCGTTTACTGTGAAGTATAAACATGTAATAAAAAACATAGAGCATACCCTGAAACCAAGGTTCGAAATAAATGTCATGATACCTTGCAATTGTTCATTTTAGTCCATCTTTACCAGACATCACTCGTAAATAAAAAAGTATCCAGAGTGTATATCGAAGCATAATGTTAACACAGAGTTCAATAGTAGTTGAAAAGATAAATTTTTCCATAAAGATATTATAGAAAATTCTCTGACGTGGATGAATCTAATAATCCTACATTTTTGTAGTTATGTGCATTAATAAATTAAGCATACCGAGAATGATTCCTTGTGCTTTTCTATAGTAAGAACTGGTTAGAGTCCTGAACCTTTCCTGCCCAGCTGCAATAGATGTGAATGTTATTATAACTCAATAGATCACTTAAGTTGGTCAATTTGGGCAACAAATAACCAAAACACTACGAAAGGCATTTCATTCTATCTGTTCTAATCAAAAGCTGCTTGCATTGACAAACGGTCTAATTTCAAGAACTGAAAGAACAAGATTTGACTCTATCATTACCAGTATCCCAAATCGTTAATTTCAGTCTCTTTCCACCTACTGTGAGCGTTTTGATCTTAAAATCAACACCTGCAGATCATATCAAAACTAAAATCAGACAAACAACTCGTGACCGAGGCAAGAAGACGAATTCAATTGCTAGTTAATTCAAGTAGCAAAAGAACCAAAAGCGGTTAAATCCAACACAAGTAACAGGCAGAGACAATAACCGAAGACCAACAGATTCAATCACGAAAACATAGGAAAATACAGAATAACTTATCGGAATTGGATGAACCCGAAATGCATAGCAGCTTTTAAACCGAAAAATCATTTGAAAAAAGAAATCACAAACTTCAACAGTGTTACTGTAAACAATAGATCGACAAGTATGCGGTACCATTTGGTTGCAAACAATGTATCAGAAGTGTGACACCTAAATCCCAAGCAAGCAAAGGTTAAAAATAGAAACTTGAAGAAGCGTTGAATGTAACGTAATGAATGAATTACCAATGGTGGGGGTAAGATCTTCAACAGAACTTGAAATGAAGCTGACAAGTAGGCTACTTTTTCCCACCCCAGAATCTCCGATCAACAAGATCTTGAAAGAGAGATCAAAGCCACTGCTCTGACCGGAGGATGAACTCATTCTTTCCACCTCTGATGAATGGGTTACGTGTGGCTCAAAAAGTACAGTGAAAGAGCAAAAGAAAGTGGAAAGAAAGAGACAGAGAGAGAAAAGGCTAGGTAAGGAGGTTGAGGGGTAGGCAAGGCTACGCTGTAAGGAAGAGCAATGGGGCAACACCTTTGATTTATTTGGTGTGTAAAGAGAGAGAGAGAGAGAGAGAGAGAGAGAGAGAGAGAGATGGTGAGAAAGAAGATAAAAGAAAAGGAAAAACGGCCACGCTTTGGCTCAGTTCAGGCACAACCACCTATCCTAAGCTCACACACACCCCACACCAGCGTATTTATTCTTTTCTTTTCTATTTCGTGATACGTGTGTGTGATGTAGGTGTTTGTAGAACTGTATGATATAATATTTTGAGTTCCCAACTTCATCACGTGCAAACTATTGATTGGTGTGGTTTAATCTCAAACAGATGCTGCTATTCATAATCATTCCTCGGAAGCCATTTTCAACTGCGCCATTTTTGGTTTTATTATTGTTTTTCATCTCAAAACCAACGACGTCACGCTCCTATTCCCCTTGTTTTTACATGCCTGAAAATCACTTTTTGCTACCATTATTGTTGCCTTTCGTTCTTCTTGAAATTCAAATTTTAACGGCACTGTAAAACTTGTAGATTTCCTCCACACATTCCACAATCTATCATTATCTGTTTCTTTCTCTTTTTAATGCAGGCGTGCTCGTCCCATCTGGCAAATCTGCAAGCTCGGTATTTTATAACTTAGATTCATATCTACTTGTGTTTCTGCACCAACTAATAAATTGTTGGCTTTTTATGTTAAATATGTGATTTTTAAATTCGTACCAACAACATTAAACGCGAACAAAAACATGTTATTAAACATGGGACTTCTTTACTCATTTCCACCGAATGTACAGATCAACTTGTTTGGAGTTGTTTAAGCTTAAACAGTGATGGAGTTTAAAAAAACCTTCTCTACTAAAGGATACTTATAACTTATGGAGTGTAAAAGAAGCATTTTTAGCAATGCTGCTTCACCTTTATCACGCCAATTTTCTTCAAACCCATCAATTTTAAATATTAGCTCATCCAAACATTAAGACTAAAATCTTTCAATTTTCACAAAAAAAAAATTAAATCAAATTCTATATTACCATTTGACCTCTGCCATTTATCTACCAATTATGTTATTTAGTGGCTCAACATTACCTAATGGTTTAGCTTAAATATATGTGTGAAACGCATGTTTGAATACAATTTTTAAAAAAAAAAAAAAACATGTTTTTTTTTTCATTTTTAAGTATTTACAATTATTTTCTAGATTTGATCCTAAGCACTTGAAACAAAAAAAATTTCATGGATACGGACTAGTGATGAAAAAAATAATTCAATTGATCTTGATTTTTAGTAACGATCATTGCAAACACTTATAGATATAAAAAATTGTGATCTTTAAAATTTAAAAGGCAAACCGAAATAAGTTGGTATCAAATCATTCTTACATTGTATTGTTTTTTTCACTTTAATTTCTAATTATCTATCGTGGGATTATCTCTAAATTTTAGAATATAATTAAGATCATTTTCAACCTAAAATCTTAAACCAATAGTTTTGAAAGTTTTTTTATTTATTTATATAATGTTTATCTTACCAGTATCTACAAATTGTGAGACTTTCTATTCCTTTTAAATTTTCAATAATCTCTCTTTTAGATTGGATTTCTATTATATTAGCATACCACTCTCGAGTCAAAATATTTTTTTTAACAACGAGTACTTTAGTGATTATATTTATTTAATAATGGAACTTATTTCTTAAAATATAATAATTTTTATACGAAAAATCCATAAATTTAGGATAGTTATTTTTTGTTTTACATATTCCATTGTATCCTAACAAGTCTTAGACATATATTTCTGTTCTCAAATTAGAGGGTGACAAAAAAAAAATTCTATTTTTTTAATTATAAAGTTAAAATAATATTTTCTAAGTTGGCAACTTCATTTAATATATCAACTTTGATTTACTTTTGATTACAGCACTGCAATCTTTGGCCCTTTCAATGTATTATAGTTGTTTGGAATAATCTAAGTATAAGTATGACTTTCATGTTAATTAAAAATAACAAAGTTAAATATCATATAAAAAGACTCAAAAATTCATTGTTTAAGTTAAAAGAAGTGTTATATAAAAATTCATTGTTTAAGTTAAAACTAGTGTTATATAAGTTGGATTCATGTCACATGTAGAAATTTCTTTTTAGACTCTCATGTTGTCTTTCAATTTTGCATTACAAATCTTTAAAGAAGAAGAAATTTTTGCTTCTAATGTTCTTGCACAATTTTATTATTTTTAACCTGCGGTATAGTTTTTCAAAAAGTTGAAAATATAATTGTTAATTATAAATATTAAAAGATAATATCACGTAAACTTTCAAAGATTTTCGAAAAAAAAAATAACACTACCACACCAAGTCCTAATACTATACGATACCCAACTTTATAACAAATAAAAATAAATCAAAGTTGTCATTAGCCATGACAACTTCAATTCAACTTATTTATAATTAAAGTCATCAAAATAAAAAACGATTTCAGTTAATACAAAAGTCATTGTATTGTATGCTATGAAGATTTCTTCTCAACGTAAATTACAATAAAAATTGTCACGCGCATACATGATTTTAGTGTTGTAAAATCACATCACGCCGTGTTATTTTAGCTAATTTGATTAGTATAACTATGTTAATCATTCATCTTACACAAAAATCATCCTTTACTCAAACAATTTCAATTCAATAATCAAATAATTTCTTTAAAAATTAAATGATCCTTCATAAACACGACACTTCATATAATTTTTAAAAAATAACTTATAATAAAATTTGCCCCGTTCTATAAAAAAAAGCCGATCTTCACATCCGTGTCTCTCCACTTATATCACATTATTTAAGTTTCCCAATATGAGTGAAACGACTTCATTTAATGTTGGCAGGTTGTATGTCCTTCATTATTTATTCCACATTCGTACAATAGCACATGACTTTCATTAGCCATTCTTTTCAAATCTATACACAATTATTTATCTAAGTTATTTTGTCCTTTACCTGATCTAAAAAAAATAAAATTCAATGATAGTTTAGTTGGTATATATTTTTTTAAATTGAAAATATTTAACGTATATGAAAAAATTGCTTAAAATAATTTATTCTATTGGAACTCTCATTTTGAGTGTTACAAATATAAAGTTGGAAAATTTTATGTGTAATGGAATTAGATTCTACTTTGCCTCCAATAAAAATAAATGAAAACATGCTGTAGATGTTTCATTGATCTTAAATCATATATTCATTAAAGAAGAGGAGATTTTTGTGAAAAGGAAGTTGAATTTTCCCTTTCATACAACAGTTTGAGAATTCAGGATTTGTTCAACCTTTCTACTCACCACGTTATATTGCTTGACAAGAAAAACGTACCAATATATTAAATCTTTAAGCCAACACTATTCTATACATAAAAAAATTATTAGATTGTAATACTCTCTTTATTACATAATAACTCTTAATCTTTTTTTTTTTACAGTAACCATGTGATTTTACCTTGAGAGTTTGCCTTGTAGTACAAATTTGACTCAGTTTATAATAAGTGAGATATTGTTTAAAGAGATTAGAACTCATATACTTCTATTTATACTACTAAAAGTATTTTTTGTAATATCAATACACTAATTATTAACTTATTTAATTAGCCTAAACCTAATTAAGCTAGACTCTAAAGTGTAATAATAACAAAACATAAATTACAAAAAAAACAATTATGGGTTTCTATCTTAATTACTTTCAATATTGTTCTTTGAGTGATTTTTAAAATATTATGAGATTTTTAACATAAAAAATTCAACCTCATCTTTGTTATTTTTACTTAATATAAGATTTTCAGTTGATAACTTTCCGACATTTTTTTACTTCCTTCAATATAAAAAATAATCAATTTCGAAGGTTGTCTTAAGTTAATTTTGTTTCACCTATATAAGCGTCACCTGGTAAAAAAAAAAATCGCTTATAAAGAATGTAACCGAATCCTTACAAATAAAAAATGGTCCCAAATTCATTTATCATATCAACATTTGAATCCTTAAATGTAACCTAACTCATCTATATAATATGATTCTTTTTAAACTTTAAAATTTCGACCAATGTCCATGATTACTTCATACTTTTGATCGTTTCCTTTTCCCCTTTTCAACATATGCACATTGACATGCACAGTCAATGCAGATAACAAAAGAATGTTTAAGAAGAATATTGGAAAATAACATATTTATATACTTGTGACAAAATAGATTAAAAGTTACCCAATTATTTTGAAATCTGGTGTCTCCATATATATATAAGAATGTTTGAAGAAATGACTTTTTAAACAAATTTAAGGTAAATTAAGATTGATGAAATTAGGTTTGAAAAGAGGCATGAAAATGGTAATAGAAAAGGATTGAGATGAGGGTATTGGTTTGTTGATAGAGGATTTGGATGTTCATGAGGTGTGCCTTTTTTATTCCTCAGGTAAAGGAAAGAAAGGAAAGAGATGACATGAGAGGTGGAGTGTCACTATCAAAATGGGGTGGCACCAATATCAATGGCCCATATCATGTCAACAACAAACTTCCATTCTTCACATTGGTTAAGAGGTCTTTTTTCTTCCTTCATTAAATATTTTAACCCAAAAATCACACTTTCTATCTTCATCACCACCTCGCCCTGCTTTTTTTATCACTCATTTTATTTTCAATCAAGATGTCATCTCACACTTTTTTTCTGCGATTATTGTATATCTTAGTTTATTGGATAATGTTAATTAATGTCACTTTTGTCATCTTCATTTTGTTTTTAAATTTAGTGTTTAAATCTGTTTCTGCCAATTTTTTGTTAAATCGATAATTTTCATAAAACATAGGATAATCACTGCACTGATATATATTAAATTTATGTAATCTACATTATACATAAGTTAGGGATTCCTTGAGCAAAGGTAAGCATTCTGTTGTTTGATTGGAAATCAAAGTTTCAAGAACAGAGTTGTACAGAATATGAATCTATATGATTGGAAATCAAATATGAATATTTGAGGGAAGGGAATTTGGCATACAACAACTATAGTTCCTGACACAATAACAACTTATATATTTTTGATGCTAGTCATTCGTGCTCATTCTTGAATGAAATAAAACTAAGAACTGTTATGTTTTTGGATTGAATGAATTGTTCTATAGTTTATCTGAGTCTTAGAGACTCTCTGCTTCTCACTGCAGACAGATACATATTCTGTTCTAAAGGAGTCAAAGGAATACATAGGATTCCTTCATAATGTAGCAAGCTTGCTACATTATGCTGAAACTATCACTGTTAATGTTATAGCAATTGGTTTCATATATCGCAAGCATACAAACTTGGACCTAAAAAGACAACAGATTCTAAATCATGTTTAACAAGACCTTGATCTTATGCAATTTTTTTCTTTTCCTTTTTTGACAGATGCTCCGTGCTCCATGCCTTGAAACTTCAGCAGCAGCCAAGATGCAGGTAAGCATAATATGATATGATTGACACAGATAGTTGTTTATATATTTAATCTATAGTTTCCTTATAGTCGCATATATGAGAAGAAATTCATTGTGGACTTTGAATTTTGAAATTGCTTTGCCCCTGATTGTTTTTTAAAATAATTTTCCATTTTTTAGCTTTTCCAAGATGGTCAACCTTCCTGGCATGCTTCCACATGCAGTTGTTTAATGTTAAAATTTAGGTCTTGTTTTTTGGTCTCAACTTATTTTTGTAACTATTTTGGTTGAACTTTAACTTGTCAACCTTGCAAATTAAAATGAAATTTGCTCTCATTGTAATGATTTTGCTTTTAAGTACTGAGACTTGTATTATAGAGTAATCTTATCTCTTACTAGTATTACTATCTCACTTTTACTTATACTGATTTGTATTCCTAAATTTATCTTGTGAAATTAATTTAAAATATTGAATTTACCTTTTAGTAACAGTTTGATATGGGTTGATGCATTATTATTTGACATTGTATTTTCATATTATCAGAAATAGAAATTATAGATTTTAAAGCATGTCCTATTATTTTTAATTATGTTAACATATTATGATTTTAATTTTACAAGATCAAGAAATTAAGGAAGAAGTGTCGAGGAAGATTTATACTTAATAGTATTTTTCATAGAGTGTGATGTATGTTAAGATATTTTAAGACTTAGATAAATTTGACATATATATATTGTGATATTTCTAAATTTAGTATATTGATTTTATATATATGTTGTGATATTTTTAGACTTAAAAAAACTGATTCGATATTTCTAATCTAGTACATTGATTTACTATTTATTTTGTGATATTTTTAGATCTAGTAGACTGATTCATATTATTTTGTTAAATCACGATATACGTGGTTGTGCATTTTCTTCAAATACGTGAATATTTTTTTTTTTTAGTTTTTGACATTTGAACCATTTTCATATGTTTTTCTTGTAGACTTGAAGAATTTGATTACGGTTTACATTTTTGTATATCTAGATACCAAGTTTCTCAGTGTAATTCCATATATAGTATTTTGAAATTTACATTGATTGAGTTCTATTTGATTTAAGATGTATACGTGTGAATAAAATGTAATTGCGTTCATATCTTAGTTTAGATTATTTGTATACATAATTGTATTAATTGAATGATTTCATCATGCATTATCTTTGTTTCGGATCATACATTTTAGTTTTGTGTTTTTCTTGTAGATATAAAGTGTTAAAATCACAACTTTGGAAGAATTGGTGTCCAAGATACAAAGTTGAAACAAGAGAATTCTAGAACTTAACTGTGAACGTTTCCACAACCTGTGAATTTTGCTTCAAAATACATAGTCGAAACCAAAGAGTTCCACAATTGAGCTGTGAACATTTTCACAACCTATGAATTTATTTTGAGAGAAACTGAATACAAATCAACAAGTTCCACAATTGAGTTGTGGCTTTTTCCACAACTTTTGTGAATTTACTCTAGAAGTGCGAAATTGAAACCAAAAAAGTGCACAAACATATTGTGAATTTTTTCAGTGAAACTTTTTAGAGAATTTACTAACCTCTCATATTAGGTGGATTTAAAGAGATTAAAAAAAATAGAAATTGAGAATAATTACTTGGAGTAACCACTCCCTTAAGAGGGGAATTAGAGGAACAAGGAGAATTGGAGATCAGGCACGAGATGGATTTATTTTTTTCTTCTTCCTTTAGTTTCTTGTAAATTTTATATTATGTAGAACTAATTTCTCTTTTAGTTAAAGGCTTGATGTAGTAAATTATAATTTCTAAACCTTTTCAATTGATTTTTATTTAATTTTAATTATCATAGTGTTTTATTTATGTTCTAATGTCTTTTTTATAACCAGTTTCATAAATAGGAAATTAAGGATTATTTGCTATTATAAATAGAATAAATTATATGTTGTGACATTTGGGAAATTATACATAGCTAATTATTTTGCAATTGAGATAATCATTATTCTTCATGATTTTATTGAAATTGTAACTGATTTTAAGGAATTGACAATTATAATTGAATGGATAAGTTTTTCTATCTAAGGAATTAGGGATAAACAAACTCTTAATAAAATTAAGTGGATAATTACAATTCTTTCATCAATTGGAGAGAATAGAAATTTATATGAAAGTCTATGAAATCAATTATCTAACATTGTTTATATTAATTGAATTCTCAATCAACTATTTATATTCATTATTTCATTTGATTTTTTGTTGTTTAAAATTACTTGAATTATTAATCTAATACTCAACTCATTCAATCCCAAATGATAATATTTTATTACTACAGTAACAATTTATACATTTATCAAGGTGTTCATGTGTTATTTTATATATATTAGAATCTTAATATGAAGGAAATAATACATTTTGCATCAATTATAATTGATGTTGAAAGTCCTCCAATTTCTAAATCAATAGTACTTATGTCCATTTATCAATTAATGTAAAACTAAGATTTTGATTAAAAAAGATAAATAAATATTAAGACCATATTCAATTATGATAGACAACGGATGAAATAACTTTAAAGACAAATGATCAAGTTATATAGGTGTGATTAGCATTATCCCTAGCAAATTGCATTAATTCATTAAGATTTCTCGTATTAGCATACATACTTGTAAAAGAAAAACAAATAAAACTTATCAAATAACGGACCTTTAGAAATAATAATCTTCTTAACATAAAGTATATTTTAGATTTATCTTTTTTAAATTGAACAAAAAAAAAAGATTATATCCACCTTGTTTAAGAATTGGTTAAAATTATTGAATACTTTAAGTATAACAATTTTTTTTTATGTATATTTACTTTGAGATACTCTTTATTCACTATATTTCTATTATCACCGTCATGCCCAATGGTCACCTACTATAGAAATTCTGGAGCAATCCACACTCTCTAAACAAGTTAAGTGGATAAATATAACCCCAAAATCTCAATTATCCACCTGCCATTGCATTTGGTGGAAACACTTTTTGAATAAACTCCAGGAAACGACGAGAGTAGAATGTAGGGTCCACAGCTGAGATAGACAATGAATCAAACTGAAGAGATTTATAAGCATGTTCAATCTTCTTGGTCATGTTATAGTCCTGCAATATATCAATGATACCCAGGTACAGCACCACATCGTAGACCTCCTGGAACTTTGGTTTTTCTTGTTTATCTGAAATCTGCTCTGCCCTTGAAGGCATGTTCACACCAAGCTGGATTTGGAGTCTGTTTAACAAATTGGAGTCTACATTATAAGTAACACATGTGACAATTTCAAGAAAATAAATAACCAATTTATCTGTTATACTGAACCGTTTAGATCATATTCTATCTAATTTGTGTTAAACTTAGATACAGTCTCAGAGTGTTATTTATGTTGTTTTCCTATCAAAACTAAACTTTCACTTTGATCATGTATAGAATCGTTCATACAAATTTTTTATTAGATATGTTACTTAGGTGAAATTTGAATTCTGATTGAAAAATAATATCAACACCTAAAGAATTGTATATAAGTTTTGTCCTTTGATCTAACCTGCATATGCTGTGAACAACAGAACTCTCAAACAGTCTAGCTAACCTGAGTTATTTAACTTGAAGATTAAAGGCCAAGGAAAAGTAATTAAGAAACCACACCTTGCTGTACCAGGTAAGAGTAGATCCACCTCCTCATCACCAGCAGATGAAGCCCGCAACCGACTACCCCTCACATGTGAACCCACAACAACACTGTTATCATCTGCTCCTCTAGGAACTAGAACAAGACCTTGTGGATAGGATGCTTCATCCTCCAGAGGATCTACCAAATCATCGTTAGCACATCACAGTTTTTAAGTTGATCAGTTCATTCATGCTTATATAAATCAAGAATATAAATCTGTAAACTAGACAATGGATTCACCTTCTTCTGCAAGCATTGCTAATCCATCCACACTTCTACTTTGGTTGTATGATATAAGAGGACGCAGATGCTGTGGAGCTCGATAGTGAACACCTAGAAGAAGGCTGTAATCCATAATGTGTTGTGCTTCTAAAAATTTGCTGTCTATTTCAATTTGCCTGCACAAAAGTATGAGTAGGAGGAAATATTCAGTATTTGCTGTGGATTAAAAAAACGTCTTCCATTTTATATCAGGATGCAGGGACTGCAAAGATCAAACGAAATTACACACACACACACACACACACATATATATATATATATATATATACACATATTCATAGCTCACAGTATTAAAACATGATCCAAGGGTTTTTGCAGCATATTGCAGACACCAGTAATGTACTAAACACGTTTTCTTTTGTTACCTTGTCCAAGAAGAATATCTTATCTTCCTTTTCTTATATATACGTTATAATAAAGTTTCTTCTTTTTGTCATGTTTTTACACTTGGGTAATCCTTTATGATACGGAAAATTGACCTCTTTCAATAAATATCTTTTACCGTGTATAAGAAACCCAAATGCAAAAGAAAAATCGTTGTAACTACAGCTTACTTTAATAAAGACTCCCGCCAAGACGGTTCCAAGTAGAAACAGCAGTTCAGATCCAAATCTTTTAGTGTTGTATTTTCGTCAATTTCTATCTTGTCTGATGATCGTCCAAAGGAAGAACCTTTTAAATCAAATCTCCGATGGATCCTCAGTTCCGTGCAGAACATATTTCCCATTACAACGAAGCGAAACTGCAAAAGGGAAAATTATATCCAAATATTGGACTCCTAGTTCAGGAAATGCATATGAAAAAATTAAAGAAGCGGGATTGATTGTCTCAAATATTTGAAACGTGACATTCCATCTTTATTGATACGGAAAATGACCCATGATCTGAAAAATGCTGTAAGGCAATGTGCACGTTACCTTTTGACCACTAGAAGCCTTAATCCTGTGCAAGCCAAAGAATTTTGTGATAAGGGTATTTTCGTATGTCTTCACATGATGATGATAGTCTGGCAGCATTCTTAGAAGAACCTGCATGCCAAATGTTGAACAAAGGAGTTCTTATTATACACTGAAAACAAGTAGTGATAACAGGTGAATACTAAGATAACATTACTAAAATTGTAAGTTTGCCTCAGTATGTATTAGCTAAAAGCTTCTTCTTTTACGAGTTGCCTCTGAAAAAGGCTAGCATTATTCTACAACCACAACAAAAGCTCTATTGTAAAATCCTAACTCTGCCACAAAATTATTACGGGCTCTGCAGGAGAATTAATGAAGCACTCTCTCGTTCCTTAATGGCTGCGAAATTCCATACTAAATTTCTGCAAATAAATTGTTAGCTTCAATTTGTTATGAGTACATTGAATATACGCAATAGAGTCCACACGAAATATGAGAGATTCACCTGAAACATTTGTAAACGTTATTGAAATACTATAACACTACCTTCGACCTTCTATTGGTTCTAACTGAAACATTTATAAGAACGCACCTTCACTTCAGACATTCGCAATGTCTTGATCATGAAACGATCATCCTGAGACAGGAAAAAGACACTGCCACTTTTCCCTGGAGAAGATAGTTCCCTCAGAGTATCGTTTCCACAAATGGACATCATGTAGTCGGCAGCGTCAATCTTGAATAATTCTCTCAAATTTCTGCAATAGGTTATATCAAACAAACTCATGGAAGGACTTGTGGAATTAAGAATGCATATTATGATCAATCAAACACTTGAGTCCCACATTATGATCTTACATTCTTAAATCCTATATTATCTCAGATTTGGAACACGTTTGTTCTTCTAAACATAACGCACAAAACTAAGGATAATAGAAGCACAGGTATGTTTCAAAGGAGACAATTTAATTCAAATTGGAAACGTCCACAATATGATGGGAGCTAAGTAGGCTAACTATATCAGAAAGGGTTTTAAAATCTTGCTTAAAGAGACAGATTTACATGCAAACCTAGACGGTTAAACAATTATATTAGCGCCACATGAAAGACACAGATCATAAAAAAATCAGGAGTAACTACTGACCTGAACACCATGGGGCAGTAATCTTTCCATTTAAAATCCTCTGATGGATGGGTAGGTGTTAGTTGAGAACCTTCTTTAGGAAAATTCATCCAAAAGCTTGCTTTGGTACCAAAATCTGATATTCTTACTTCTCGCGTAGGTATAGGTGTTATCTTGCCCACGGTATACCTAACCAATTGAAGGACATTTACAAGGAAATCCATGGAAAAGCAACCATATTGAAGAATGGTGAGACAGTTATGTGAACAACACGAATTTAGTAACTAATACATTGCGCCATTATGTGTTTTGTAACCATTATTAAAAAATGTGCTTGGTGTATTGAGAGAGGACGAGTCTCTGTTAGTTCTTAGGCCTATCTATGTATTGTGTATTAAGAGAGGTTACTCTCAATGAGGGAGTCCGTCCTTTAATTTTCTTTTGTTGTCTGGGGTCTGTTGTAACTTCTTTTCTGGTTTAATCCAGAATATATAAATTAAACTAATTGGTTTGTGTGTAGTTCTCCAGTCCAACCAAAAACTTCACATTGTTAGGAAAATCCATGCAAAGGAAAACGAAGATAGTCTGTTTATGATAGCATTTTAACTTCAACTTATGTGAATTCAGTTCACAATTTTCGGCCTCCTGACGTCCTAATCTTAAAATCGGAGTAATAAAACAAAATGAGATGTCTATGTTCCACTGTATAAGCTAATCAATACAAGCGAGAAACTTTGTTGAATGAAAACAGCTTATAATTGTCATACGATTCTCATATCTTTATTGGAGCTGCACACCAAAAGAAGTTAGGTATGGGACCTTAATATGATTGACGAATAGAACCATCAACCAAACCTATATTATAATTATGGTTTTATGACTTGGGTATTGCCTTCCAACTTTGGATTATCTTGAAATGTTAGCATATGTCATGTGCAATAGAATAAATGCAAAAGCATGCAGAAGTTGCAGAGAATAATTAGAGTGTATTGTAACAAATGATAACAACTGAAGCAGTTTGAGTATGCTACAGGTCAACATAGTGTCTTTACCTTATTCCAAGCTGCAAACTGAGCATTAGATCATAACTCCTGTGACCTTTAATGATTATTTCACCAGGTTTTTTAATCTCTTTGGCAAGCTTTTTTTTAAGTCGCCTTGCCCTTCTAGACATTGATGAAAACATATTATTTAACACAACCTCACTTATCAATACACCTTGCATGTACTCTCGTTCCAAAATTGGTATCGTTGTATCAACCTCTTTGTCGCTACTTTCTGGCACAGAATCTGCTAATCCTAATGCTGAATCATATCCAATCACTTTCTCAATCGACACCTCGAGACTCCAACGTCTTTCAAGAGACACATTTCTTCTATTAGACTGTTCCAGATTTAACAGGTTTCCTTTTGCAAGATTATCAGATGAAACATGACTTGACAGCTGGTTTTCTGGTACCTTGACATCTCTCACTTGCGTCTGTTTTCTCAAATCTGGCAATAGCCCTCTTTTTCTTAAGGCACTGAGATAAATTTCTTGCATTGATGGAAGCCCGCTACCTCTTGGGTAAAAGGTTCCTTTGCCATCTTTTAGACCAAATGCCCAAGTCCCAACATAGCTTCCTCCATCACTCCAAGTGTAAACTCCAAATCCATGCATCATGCCATTTAACCAGTTTCCTTCGTACGAGTCCCCATTTATCCAGGTGAGTGTTCCTTTCCCAGACATTATCCCACCTTTCATATTACCGATATAAACATTTCCATTGGTCCAGGTATACTTGCCAGGGCCCTCTGGTGTTCCTTGCATCCAAGAACCTTCAAAGGTATCTCCATTAGGATAAACTTCATATCCCAAACCATGTTTAAGATTCAACCGCCATCTACCTTTATAGGTCAATTTATCAGAACGAATATATGTCCCAGTGCCATGGATATATCCACCGGAGAAATCACCTTCATACACTGCTCCAGAAGGCCATCTTATCTTCCCATAACCATTTCTCATCCCTCTCCTCCATTCACCCTCATATACACAACCATCACACCAAGCGTATGTCCCATAGCCCTCAGAAACATTGCCATAAAGGGACCCAGAATATGACTCTCCATTAGAAAGTAAGAGTTGCCCAACAGTAAAGCCATCACTTTCACCGTTTGTCAGCGTAGAAGGTTGGTCTAATTCATCAAGCACATCAACAGATTTCGTTCTCTCTGTTAAAGAAAGTGCTCCTCCATTTGAATAATCTGCTATGGCCACGGGGCCAGACATTCATAATTACCAGAAGAAAGATTTCCTGGTAGAATTTCAAGTTTCGCGATTTCTCAGCCGCTCCAAGACAAGAAGGTTTGCATATAGGATTTCTAACCCAAAGATGCACCCTTGAAACTCTTTGTCCTGGATCGACTGAAAAGGTTGCTACAGCTTAACCAATGGTTTCAGATTCGAACTCTAGGCATGCAATTTGTATTGCCTGTAGTAGTTTTATGCGACTCGAGTAGACTTGTTTTCCACGAAGGATGCCTGTAGTCTCAAACAAGATAAAAACAGAAATGTTATATTCTAGCTATTACTAGGGAAGGAGAAAAAAGAAAGATGGCCGAGAATTCAAGAATCAAAATCATATTACAGAGTGTGTGTGTGTGTGTGTGAAGAAACAAGTTTAATTCTAAAGCGCAGTAACCAGACACGCCATGTTCTTCACTGAATTTGGCAGACCACAAATTACTAAAAAAAGGACAGACAGCAAAGTACGATCATAATATTAAAATGGAGAACAGAAAACAATTAAACAATAGTATCATGAAAAAATTATAAAAAGAACAAGAATTAAATGAAAAAGGTAACAACATTTTCCGTCATTATGATGAAATTTATCAAAGAAAATAACTGAAGCAATATACAATACAGAGCAAGTGTTGGGGGAGAGTCAAAGAAAAACAGAAGACTAATAACAACAAAATCTGCAGCAAATGAAGCTCCTTGATCCTTACATCATTACATGGCTAAATAATACTTGGAATTCCAGTGTCGAGATTTCATAGGCTTATAAGGATAGGTTCCGTAGCTTTGAATACAGAAAGAACGGCCAAAATATAATACACAAGCAAGTTGCAGAAGAAATTGGAAAGCTAAGGTAACAAAGATTGTGAGATACGACATTAGTGAATAAGAAGTTGACATCCATTAACACAAGGGAAGAAGTGTGAGAGAAGTTTACCGGAGAATTGTGAGCAGTGATGAAACAGTGTTGTTGCCGGAGAATGCAAGAACAAGAGAATAACTCAGTTCAAATGGAAGATTATATACTTCTCAAAATTGAATGAATTCATTTTTCAAAATAGCTTTTTAATGACAATTCAGAACATAAGTTAGGTCAATTGATCCAAATCAAGTTATGGGTCATCTAACTTACATTAGCTGATTAATATGAGCACATCAACGCATTAAAAAAGTAAAAATGATTTGGATTTCCATTTATTATTTTATATGATTGTCATTATTAGATGTAACTATTGGTCAGGAAACTAATTAGCATTGATTAGTAATATAAATATTTCATAATGTAAAGTTTGAATAATTTGTTAGACGATCCTTCCAATGAAATAAGATTGAAAAATTCAATGGCCACATACTTACATCAGAGACAATAACATTACATCGTGCCTCAGTTCTAAAAGAAAGCGCCACCTACTAACACCAACAAATGTCACCTATTATTGCAATAACACTGCCACGATAAATTTGATGAAAAATATTATTTACTGCATTTTAGAAATAAGGCTAAATTAACAAACTCAAAATAATGAAACAAAAGTTGAAAAAAATTATTTAAACCAATTATATATTGAGGTTCTGTAATTAAAAAATAATAATAAATAAAAGTCAACACAAATTTCTAAATAAAAAAACTCATAATTGATAAACATTCGGCACTGAGAAGACAAATTATAAAAAATATATATAATAGAGAGCAGAAAACAGTATTGTGAAACGGACTTGGTAAATACTGTAGAAAGAATCATTATTATTATTATTATTATGCTATATTTAAAGGTACCATGTCAATTTTTTAAAGACATGTATGTATACCACATCATACCTTATAAAAGTATATATATATATATATATATATATATATATATATATATATATATTTGTGTGTGTGTGTGACGATAAATGATTTTTTATATGTTGATTTTAGTGAGTCGCTTGAACAGGTATTTTTGAGAATGCTTTATAGCAAAGTAAATGATAAATTAAAAAATTCAAAAACATTATTTAAAGTTTAATATATATTCGTAGACTGTAACATTAAATGTGCGCACGAATTCTCTATTAAATACATTACTTTTAGAAATCACTGCATCAAATTTAAAATATTTTCCACTATGAATATATACATACCCATAACTTATTAGTTTATAAATATAATAACTAAATCTAAATCCACTCAGTGTTATAAAAAAAAAAAAAAAATCGAAACTGCGGTTACAAGACAGCAATTAGATGTTATGGATGGGCCTACTTGTCCTACGTTTCAAAGACGGTTGGTGAATTGGTGTCCCTATTCATTGCCTGCACTGTCTGTAACATGTTTGTGTCCTAATTACTTTATTTAATCACAGCTTAAAGAAATAATCGCTTTTTATCACAAATAACTTTAAACATAAATTAAAAATAGTGTGAGAATATATTGATGATATTTTCAATGAAAAAAAATATTTTTAATTCCATGATTATTATATACTTAACTATGTTGTCATATATTGTAAATATCTTATGTTTATATGAAATTTGACTTTTTTTCTCGCGATCATCTTATTTAAAAAGAAAATACGTTTTTTAAGGATAGTAAAGAATCTTAAATGTAGTATATTAGATGCTTTTGCTAAATTGTATATTTTTAGTATAATAAATGTACTTCATATTATTGTTTGTTTTAATTTTGTCAAACAATATCATTAAGGTATGAATTAATAATATTATTTTTAAAAGTAAAGTTTAGTACTCTATTTTTCAGATATGCACTGATATAAATTTAAAAGATCATTTAATGTTATTATTATTTTTTTTTATATCCCTCTTGATTAGACTTGAAAGTTCTGTTTCTATTTTTAACTTGTTTGAAGATTCATTTAATGTTATTATTATTGGTAAACCTTAAATGATTAGTGAATAAAAATGAAACATTATATATTTTACAAATGCAGATATGATATTATTTTAAAAAAATATTGTAAGATCAATATATATGACTGTAGAGGTAGTCAAATTACATTTTATTTAGTTATTTTGAAAATAATTCACTGCACAGACATTTTTCTTTTATATATTCAGATTTTGGTCGTTTCTAATTGAAAACCATAAATTTTATGTAATTATTGTTAGCCTGATTATTTTTTTATAAATATTTTGTTTTATATAAAACCCCAATATTAGTTTCTCAGTGGATCCTTTCGTAAGACTAAAGTAAATTTAATTAAGTGAAAGTAAATAAATTAGTACATAATAAACTATAGAAATAGTTTTTGTTTAATATGGCTCGGCTTAAATAAAAAAGAAACTGATGAGTTTTTACAACAATAACTAAACGTAATTAATTTAATTTTTTTATTTTTTATTCAAGATTATTTTATTCAGTTATGTTGACTTTTGACTGATTACATAATAGAATGAGTAAAAAAAGACTTTGTTATTTGTACAAGGAAAACTAAATGGAACATATTTTCTAATAAAAAACTTATTCCTAGCCAAATTAATAGTACAAAATTAAGTAGGCTTAGTTGTTCATTATTATTCTCCTTTCTTTCATTTTCATAGTGTTTAGTTGTCCATTATTATTTTCCCTCTCTTTCATTTTCATAGTGTTTTTTCTTTGTTCTTACGTTAATAGAATACTAGTTATATTTTTCCCAGTATATTATTATCTATTAAATCTTTTCTATAATCAAAGTTGATATAATATAATACAAAATATAAGAAATAATATAATCATTTGTTTTATTTTGTATATAATTTTTTTTAAATAATATAAAAAAACATAAACGTATATCTTTTCAATGGCAATAATTGATAAATTTCGATCAGTATATAATTTTTTAAAACAAAAACAACGTGTTCATATTAAAATTAGTTTGAATATATAATATTCATACAAAATTATTAAAATCCAGTTTTTAAAAGTTATAAAACAATATGTTAAGTTTGTTTCTTTTTCAAATATTATTATTGGTTGTGGAAAGAGGAATCATGGTTGATGGAGTTTAATAAAGTGTAATTATTTTATATTTTTTTATTATATATGAAGTGAAAATGATGTAAAAAATATATATAATGATAATTTGATAACATTTTAATACTATTTAAATATCATTCTTGATTGATAATATTTTAACATAATTTACATGTCATTCTCTAATTGATTCATATTGGTGTTTATAATTATTATCATTGATTGTTTGATGATGTTAAAATATTGTAAAAGTATTATTATCCATTTTATATATATATTTCAAAATAATCAAGAAAGAGATTCAATTGAACTTGTTGTGTACACGTGTGGCATTCCTATTGGGTAAGAATGGGTGAGTAAGACATTTGAAAGTGGCCAAACGAAGCTTTGCAAATGAGTCTTAAATTGGTATATTAATAATGGGCTTTTGTGGCCATAACTTTATGATATCTGAACCCCACTTTTATCATCTCATCATTACCAATTATTATATCAGACAATAAGAGTCGGTAATTATCATTACTCACTTCCACCAATTTCTTCCATTTTTCTTTCTTAATTTTCTCTCAATTCGGTTGACTAACTCCTTATAACATTTGTTTCTTTCCAAATTCTATGCCCAGTTGCATTTTAATTTCTCTGGCGGCCACCGACTCTCTCCACCCATTTAACTCTTTCATTTGGTTTTTTTCATACAATAAACTCTAATTTAAATAATCAAAGCTACTCCTCATTCGTTCCCACTTAATTTCATATTTATAATTTTAAAAGGAAACCAATGTTTTATATAGCTACATTTCAATATTAACCAAGAAAATACGAAACATAAACTCTACTATTTTTAATTTTACATTAATACATAAATGTTGCATTTTTTAAATTTAATTTAATTTACTAAAATAATTAACTTTACCTTTTATTTATTTAACTTAATAAATAGATCTAAACCAAAAGACCACGTTTGATGTGGAAACATAAGTGAATGTAACGTGTTTGGTGGTGGGTGTGCTCTCAAATTTGAACCACATAATTAGTCAAAAACATGCATTGAAGGAAAAAATATTAACGTTAAAGAATAAGATATGCATCTACGTTTACATTCGACAAAATTGTCTCTATCAAAATAATGACCGTTTCTTTTTTTTAGCAAATCATTTCAAAGAAAAATACAATACTTTTATTCTATTATAATATCATTTTAACTATACTCTACCCGTTTCATTACTATATATATACATGTTCATTTTTTTTTATTTAATCGTTATCATCTCTTTCATAATTTGCTTCTATTTTTTTAATTTAATTTTTTGGAAAAACATTATTCACAAAGGTCTCTCTTTCCCCAGGTCCTTTATAATAATTAAAAATAAATAAAATATTTTTTTCCTTTTTGAGAGAAAAATATTTTTGAAGACAAACTTACGCTAGCTAATTGTTCTATATTAAATTGGCTTTTGTTAATGCAATCATTGCCTAACAAAATAAAATCAGCAATATAAAAATATTGCTAGTCTATATACCAACAAAATAGAAGTTCATGTTATATATATCAACTACATTAGGTGTCTATTTGGATGTATTTTGAAAGGTCTTTCAAACTTGTTTCACAAGTATCTAATGATTTTAAATAACATTAATGTTTTGCTGAGTTTTTTTTTTCTTTTATTATGGTCTCACTATTTTGATTAACAATTACCACCATACGGACAAATTTACAAAACTAAGCAAATTTGACCCTTATTTATTTTTATGTAAATAAGCAAATTAATATGTTCAAAATACAAGAACTTATAAGGGTAAAAGAAGAAATCTACAGAGCTGCAAAAGGAAACTACCCTAATAGCCTCTTTCTTAAAGTTGGTTCAGACATAGAATCAATTTATAAAAAAATAAAAATAAAAATAGAAAGCTATTGCTTCTTACACCCCATAATTACTAACTGAACTCTCACAATAAAAGAAAAAGACTCCAACATTCTTCATCACTGCACCACACCACCATTGCTGTGATCGCTTTTGCCACCATCATCACCACTATTGCAGAGTAAGAAGAAGAATGAAAGATCTTACTGGGGACATATTTCATTCAAAAGAAGAAGAAAAAGATAAATGCTGAGACCGCTCATTCAAGAAATCTCCTTCTGATACGTATTTCATGTGTTCTAAAAAACTCTTTTAGAAATATATTTTATATAAGGATGTTTCGAAAAATTTATTCCAAAACATATTATATATATTGCAGAAAGTTTATTTTGAAAATCCCATTTCATAAATTTCGAAATATATTTTATACATTTTGAAAATTACATTCCAAATATTTGATTTCAAAAATTCTATTCGGAATATTTCTTAGTAAAAATTATAGTTTTGGAATTTCGTTCCTAAACTTCCAAAAAAAATGTTTTGAAAAGTAAAAGCCACTTTTTTTTGGAGGATAAAACAATCATTTTCAAAATTTGAGGGGTGCGCGAAGGTGCACGAAGTAAAAGCCGAAATAAAGAAAAAAATGCTAAAGAGTCCGTAACCATAAACCTTGCCCTTAAACCCCTTGACTCAGAAAGAGTCATCGCGGCAAAACCATGGTGAAGGCCTACCTCCGATTCGAGCCGGCGGCGTCGTTTGGAGTGATAGCCTCGGTGGATTCCAACATATCATACGACAGTTCCGGCAAGCACCTCCTCTCTCCGGCACTCGAGAAGATAGGCGTTTGGAACGTGCGGCAGGGCCTCTGCACCAAAACCCTAACACCTTCTACTGCATCGCGTGGTCCTTCCCTCGCCGTCACCTCCATTGCCTCCTCTCCTTCCTCATTGGTAATGAACTTCGAATCTCGATTGTGCCAGCGTGAATTTGTGATTCTCTTAAACTGTTTTATGGTTGTGTTGCAGATTGCTGGTGGTTACCGGGATGGTAGCATACGGATTTGGGACTCTGATAAAGGAGCGTGTGAGACTACGCTAAATGGTCACAAGGGAGCTGTCACCGCTCTTCGTTACAACAAGGCTGGTTCCCTTCTCGCCTCTGGTAGCAAGGATAATGATGTTATTTTATGGGACGTGGTGGGCGAGACTGGGCTCTTTCGCCTTCGTGGTCATCGTGACCAGGTTTGGTTTTCTTACCTTTGGATTATGTCCCGTTTGGAAAGACTTTTCAGTAAGCACTTAATAGAAGAAGGAAAAAGAAACAAAATGAATCAAACTTATGTAAGTGAAAATGAACTTATGTACATCAGCTTTAGAGAAGTTACGAGAAAGATCTTATATAAAAGTTGAAGTAAGTAAGTTCATTTTAACTAATGGGAAATTTTTTATTCATTTTACCTTCTTGTTTTCTTCTCTTGTGAATACTTATTTGGAGGTTTATCTAAACAGGGCCTTAATTAAAAGAGTTGTATAGGTTTTGGATAAGAGAATAAGGGATAATGGAACGATTTTTTGATACACTGTCATCTTTTTAATTTCATTCTAAAAGCGAGTAAACTAGAGAAATATAATATTTTCCTGAAATGAGACTGTTGCTCTTCCTTTCCCCCCAAAACCCTCTGTCTCAAACTTACCTTGACAGTTTTGTTTATGTGGTTTTCGTTCCTTTCTGGCAGGTGACTGATGTTGTTTTTTTGAATTCTGGGAAAAAACTTGTGAGTTCCTCCAAAGACAAGTTCTTGAGAGTGTGGGATCTTGATACCCAGCACTGTATGCAAATTGTGGGTGGACATCATAGTGAAATATGGTCCCTGGATGTTGATCTGGATGAGAGGTATCTGGTCACTGGTTCTGCAGATAGTGAACTTCATTTTTATGTAATCAGAGATGAGTCTGTGGACGGGAACTCTTTAAATGGTGGTGAAGAATCCTCCATTCAAAGCAAATGGGAAGTGTTGAGGCATTTTGGTGAAATTCAGCGACAAAGTAAGGATAGGGTTGCAACTGTGCAGTTCAACAAGTCTGGAAACCTGCTAGCTTGCCAAGTTGCTGGTAAAACTGTAGAAATATATCGTGTATTGGATGATGCTGAAGCAAAGCGCAAGGCAAAGCGAAGGGTTCACCGAAAGAAAGAGAAGAAACACAGTAAAGAGGCTTTGGACGGAGTAGAAAATGCAGACGGGAATAATGCTAACAAAGGAGATAACTCTTCTGTCACTCATGTGCCCACAGAAACAACTAACCCTGCAGTTACTGTGCCTGATGTTTTCAAGCTGTTGCATACTATTAGAGCTAACAAAAAGATATGCTCCATTTCTTTCTGTCCAATCACTCCAAAAAATTCATTGGCTAGTTTAGCATTGTCTCTGAACAATAATCTTCTTGAGTTTTACTCCATTGAACTTGGTGAAACCAGAAAAACACTTGCTATTGATCTTCAAGGGCATCGTTCTGATGTTAGAAGTGTCACGCTTAGTTCAGACAACACTTTTCTGATGTCAACCAGTCACAATGCAGTAAAGATTTGGAACCCAATTACTGGCGCTTGCCTAAGAACCATTGATTCTGGGTATGGACTGTGCAGTTTAATTCTTCCCTCTAACAAGTATGGGCTTGTTGGAACTAAAGATGGAACCATAGAAATTATTGACATTGGAAGCGGCACTTGTGTTGAAGTAATGGAAGCTCATGGTGGTTCTGTTCGCTCAATTGCTGCCCTACCTCATAAAAATGGTTTTGTCACTGGAAGTGCTGATCATGATGTCAAATTTTGGGAGTACCAATTGAAGCAAAAACCTGGTCAAGTATGTCCATCACCTTCATATAGTTTCCTTTTCCTTTTCTTTTTAAGAATAAAAATTGTTTTGTTTTCAAAAATACCCAGAAATTTAACATTTTGTTTGGTTTTGTATTATATTGCACATAGAGCATAGGTAAAAATCTAAAATTTCTTTTTGTTTATAATAATAATGCAATATTTCATTGAGAAGTTTATTTGTATTTATCTTTATGTTTTATATTTAATTGATAGAATCAAATACTTAAACTATAAACACAAAACTGTCTCCACGTAGATATGTACATAGAAGCTACTGAATACTCATAATGATGACGGTACAAGAAATTTAAACCAATAATATTCCATATTTCCACTCTCATATTTATTAATAATTAACTTGAACTTACATTATAAAAATCAAATAAAAGATCATCTCATACCTTCTATATATATGCACTTAACCTATGTTTTCTTTAATAGCTTTTTTCAGGTGGTGCTACTCCAAAAAGGTGAAAGTAGATGTTCTTATGTTGTTTATACTGGAATTGTTTTGTTTTCTCCATTTTATTTTTTATTTTTCTAATTTATGTGAATGTGCTCTCCCAGCCTCTCTTTTCCAATTTTCGTATACTTTTTTTGTGTCCTCTAATTAGTTCCCAGTTAATACGTGCGAAATCATCTTAGTACAAATGGTTATCCAATTTGTTTATTTAGCAACTTTATTTAATTTGTTTCAGGCTACTAAGCAACTCGTAGTGTCAAATGTCAGTACCATGAAAATGAACGATGACGCCCTTGTTGTTGCAATTAGCCCTGATGCTAAATATATTGCTGTTGCTCTATTGGATAGTACTGTGAAGGTTAGATGCCTTAATCTTTCCTGTTCTGTTTATAATCTGTGGTTTCCGAAAACACAAAATTAACTTGCAGGTTTTACTTTGTTTATTGTCGTTTTTGTGTTACCTGTGCACATGAAAATGAAAATTTGAAGAGTTTACATTGTTTACCATTTCTTGGCGATTTGGGAACCTTAGCATTATTTCTATGTAGTGGCACAGAAATTGAGGACACTGCACGCACACATGTAAAAGGAGACTCTTAAGGAAATAAAATTGGAGCAACATAACAAAAGATAATTATGATTACATTGAAAAGCCATTATTTTACTGGATATAATGTATTGCAAAAGAATAGTAAGTGACAATTTTATTTGATAAAATGATATGCTTTCTTTTAATATTTAATATTATATTATTGGTTGACTTTTCTAAAATATAAAACCATTTTCTAATAATGTTAGCCTGCGCCCATCTGTATGTGGGTGTTGGCTCTGGTAATCAACCTTATTCAGGTGGCATTTCTAATTTCTGAGTTGTATTTTTTTAATCGGGAACTTAATCAGCATTTTTATGTCTGTCAGAGGAGTTGAGTTGGTATTGGTATCAAAAACATCTTTTACATTGTGACAATTCTGACAGGAGATGTCTGTCCTTCATAGGATTTGATCATTTCATATACAAATGACAATGTGGCTAAGCATATTTCTATTTGCTTCAGAGGCATTTGGAAGATTTTATGAAAGTTCACTCGAGCTTAAGAAAATAGATTTCAACTCCCATAAAATAAGTTTTTTTTTTAAACCTATTTCCATAAGTTTCTCAGTGTAGCTTACCCAAAATACTTTATTTCCGTTTATCCAAGAAGTTTACCACTCAATTTTTTGCCATAAGCCCTGTAATGGTAAGAGCTTATTGAATAAGAACCTAATGAGGCTTTTTATTCAAATGCATCTGTAGTTTGAATGCTATTTTGCAAATATAGTGAGTGATACAGGCTAAAGCGATAAGTTAATTATATTTCTACTTATGCAGCTTTTCATAGAAAATGCAAAATTCTTGGTGTGTTGGACACCTATGTTGGGTACTTTTATACTGAGATTGTGGTGGCTCTTGTATTTATGCTTTAGTCCTGTTTTCGTGCTTCTAGTGTGTTTTAAATAATTTCGTTCATCGTTCAGGTTCACTTTGCAGACACGTTCAAATTTTTCCTTTCATTATATGGCCACAAGCTGCCTGTTCTGTGTATGGATATCTCATCAGATGGAGATTTAATTGTGACTGGCTCTGCAGATAAAAATTTAAAGATCTGGGGTCTAGACTTTGGTGACTGTCATAAATCCATTTTTGCACATGCTGACAGGTGCTACACAGTTATTTGCTGTTCTTTATTTCCTTTCTTAACTGGGAAGCCTAGATGAATCCGTATTTGAATTATATTATGCTATTTATGTGGCAGTGTTATGGCAGTACAATTTGTTCCCAAGACACATTATGTGTTCAGTGTTGGAAAAGATCGCCTAGTAAAATATTGGGATGCTGATAAATTTGAGCTGCTGTTGACTCTAGAAGGACATCATGCAGATATTTGGTGTCTTGCAGTCAGTAATCGTGGGGATTTCATTGTCACTGGATCTCATGATCGTTCTATCCGACGCTGGGATCGCACTGAAGAGCAGTTTTTCATTGAGGTATTCACAACTTGTATAAGATGGCCTACACGTGTTAAAAGCAGGAAAAAGTGCCCATGTCTCTAATTTTATTACAGGAATACTTTCAATTGAATTTTCTTCATTAAATTTATGTTACTGGAGTAAGTATAACATTTCAACTGCAGGAAGAAAAGGAAAAAAGGTTGGAGGAAATGTTCGAGGCTGATCTCGACAATGCATTTGAAAACAAGTATGCATCAAAGGAAGAAATACCAGAGGAGGGAGCGGTGGCTTTAGCTGGGAAACAAACCCAGGAAACCCTTACTGCAACTGACTTGATTATTGAAAGATTAGACATCGCAGAAGCTGAAAAAAAGCGCATTGCAGAACATCAGGTTTACATTTGTTTCCTTGTAGATGACTACCCGAATCTAAACTCAGGCATTTTCTGAAAAGTAAATCTCGAACACTTGCTTGCATAGTTGCATTTTTGCAATATATGGATACCCATGCATAAGCAAATGGGTTTGTAAACAAGTTTAGTAGCATCTACAGTGCACATGTGCTCCCTAATCTATGACTGCCATGGCCTAAATTGTTCTTTTATCTCGCAAATGAATCTGGAAATCATGCTTGCACAGACAATGTCTTTCTAAACAAGTATGCTAGTTTTTCAGCTTACAATTCCTGTTTTAGCGCCTGTATAATAGAGAACTACTCCTCACTTGATTTCTGCAAGTAATTCTCAAATTATGCATACAACACAAGTAAACAACTTTGGGCTTGAAAATATGTATACAGGAAGTTCAATAAAGTGTTTTTTTTTTTCCAGTACGTAGGGTTAGTTACATCAAATTACATCTTTTGGTTATATCAAAAACTTAAATTTCAATATACATTTAGTATGAATTGAATGATTGCAGAAAATATATTATATTCATCTTGTGTGACATGTAAGGAAGATTGTCTTATATATTTTGTTTTTAGTGCCTAATGTCATTGTTGCAATGGTTTGATTTTAGATTTCAGGAGAAAAATAAAAAATAATTACACATTTGGGTTCTATCAAAGACTAAACTTTCAATTCTATCGTTTAGTATGGATGATTGCAGAATATATCTTCAGTTCATTTTCTGTGACATGTAGCAGAAAGTGCAGAGGAAGATTATCTTGCATATATTGTTAAATAATGCCTAATTTCTTTGTTGCAATTATTTGAATTTGTATTTCAGGAGGATAAAAATAACAGAAATGTTGCTGTTTTCCAATCAAATCCGCTTATGAACGGGCTTTCACCTTCTGATTATGTTTTAAGTGCATTTTCAAATGTTCACACCAATGATTTGGAGCAAACATTACTGGTATGTTTGAGAATTGCATTTTTGTTGCTTGATCTCATGCCCGAATACAAGGCATTTCAGGCTACTGCATTTAGGCCCATTCCATTTTTCGTTGTCAATATGTTAATCTTACTTTTAAACCATTGCTTGGGATATGTACTAGCCTATTGAGTTGGTTGAACTTCTTGATTCATTACTATTTCTGCACGTCACATTTATGATCTCTACTAGTTATTTTTTCTTTTTTTTATCTATATATTCAACTACTTATGGAGAAATCTTGACATTTCTATAGTAATCCAACTTGGTTACATTTCCTCACCAACTCTATTTGGTTTAAAATATTTTATCCTCAATCATAATAATATTCCTGCATATCATATTTAGCTTCTAATTTGATGAAAGGAAAAATGGTGAAAGGGCTCATTTGGGTAAGCAACATGGCTAAGGACGTATTAAGTACTTAAACTTGAGAATGAAAATATTAGAAAGGATGCGAGGTGATAATTGTTTCTCAGCCGATTCATGCCTGCATGCACACACACATCAAAGATACAAAGGGAAGATATAAAAAGACAACACGAATTACTGTAGGTGATAAATGGGTACAATACAACAAAACATAGCTTTTCAGCTTTCCCGGAGTTGGTCAAAATATTAGTTCTAAGCTATTCTAATACTCCCCTCAAGCCGAAAATGCAAATTGTTTGTACCAAAATTGTAACACATTGAATTTAAGGTCCTCTTAAGGATTTAGTCAAAATATTTGCAAGATGATTATTTGAGCTGACAAATATAGTGCAAATTCCTTGGAGGACACCTCAAACAATGACAATTAACTTTTATATGTTTGGTTATGAAATACAAGATTGGAAGCCATGTGAATTAGTGTTAGGTTATCACAATACATACTCATCTGTAGGAATTCGACAAAATTTCAGCTTTTGGAGGAATTGTCTTATCCACAGAAGTTCACAAGTGACATCATTGTCCTATGCTTAACTTCAACACTAGATTGAACAACCACATTATATTTCTTGCTCTTCCAAGAAATAATATTAACTCCAATGAAAAAACATTATCTAGAGGTAGATATTGCCCAATAAGCATCGCAATACCTATATGCATTTTAGTATTTCCCTTTTCATATATGAATCAATGTCCTAGAGCCTTTTTTGAGGTATATGGGGATGCAAACGATAACATTCTAGTGAGCAAGACAAGGATCCTAGTAACGATTAGATAAGTTTCCCAACAAGTATTTTATATCTTTCTGGTCTGAGAAAGGTTCACTTTACTCGATCATTAATTTTATTATTTGGATCCATAAGACTATGCTTGGGTCTATTGTCAATCATACTTGTTTCTTTTTAAGATATTTAAGGCATTGCTTTTTAGAATACTATCTTTTGATTGAGCTATTTTGATATCAAGATTATGAGATATCTCACATCGATTAGAGATATGATCAAATTATAGTATATAAGTAGGTGTAAATTTTATTTCATAAGTTGTTTTTTCTAGATTGAGTTAGACTTAAAAAGACAATTTTCTAAGAAAGACATTTGTTTAAAAGCAATTGCATAAGTGTTTCTCCAGTTAAAATGTCTTGTGGCATCATTCCTTATAATGACTGAACTGAGAGCACACTCTTCTTAGGAAGGGCTTAACAATAAAAGACTAAATTATCTGTTTCTTTATGTTTTAGCCTAAATTTTCCAAACTAGTCATGTTAAGATTGGTGGAGATCATAAAGAATTTGGTGTAATTTACAAATGTACAAATCTAGTCTAACGTATATCATTACATTATGCAGGCTTTACCATTTTCAGATGCTTTGAAGCTTCTCTCGTACTTGAAAGACTGGACTTCATATTCTGATAAGGTTACCCCTGATATATGAAAAATTATGTTATCATACATAGTAATGATGTTGATGATGATAATTAAATTAACAATAATAGATGTATAAAAATTTTAGATATTTTTACAAGATACTGGTATTAATGTCTTTCTGATAATTGCAGGTTGAGCTTGTTTGCAGAGTAGGTACGCTGCTGTTGCAGACACATTACAACCAGCTTCTTGCCACACCAGCTGCCCGACCTATCTTGACTGTTTTCAGTGACATTTTTTATGAAAGGGTCAAGGTAAATATGTTAGGTTTTTACTTTTTTTTTTTTAAAATAATTGAAGCTTTGTCATATTTGGTACATTAAAATTTACTGCCAGAAAGCGTATTTAGATTTGAATTGATTAATTCATTATAGAAGTTTAACATGTCTATTATGAGTGTGGACTCCCTATGAAGAAATTGGTAATACTTTTGGATTGTATGTTTTGTTGTTTGGACCTAAATTTTTCAAATTTAGATGTATTTCTGTGATACGTTTTTGTTGTGAAAGTTTGGTTTAAAAAGTAGATGGGTTGTGGTATGCCCAATATTCAAACTCTTGAAAATTGCCTCATGAGATAAAACTGGAGCAAATGATAATGGACCTTTGCGAAGGATGATGAAACACTGACTAAACTTTACGAAAATTACTCTTCTAATGATTCTTAATTATTTCTTATCCTAATGTTTGAGAGGCGTGACATGCTAGGGATTGTAGACATCTTATGCATGACATTGCGAGTCCTCAGACACCGTACTATCATATCTAACATGGGCATTTTACAGACGTACGGTGTTTCAAAAGAATAAAATATCTGATGGTTATGGGTGATAATCCTAATATAAATAGTATTATTTGTTTGTGATCAGAATGAACTTGTAGGTAGCCCAATAATTTTAAAATTTAATTTATCATTATCCAGCTTTTATTTTAGTAATAGAAAATATTTTCTGCCAATAAAGGCAATTAGGATTTATATTTTCGAAATTAAATATTTTTGTTATTTCGTTAGTTTCAGTATAGTTAACTGGTGAACTTGATTGTATCGTTGATAACTTGGTGTCTTAATCTTGTGCTAGGGATGGAAGGATATCTTTGGTTTTAACCTCGCAGCCATGGATCATATTCAGGTTTGTATAAAAATTCTTCCAAACAGTTTTTCGCCACTGATCAACACGCTGATTCAATTTTGAAATGATCTTTCAGCAATTGATGGCATCTAGATCAGATGCTCTCTTTCATGATGCAAGATCAAAACTGCTAGAGATACGTGCACGACAATCTAAACGTTTAGAAGAAAGGTCACACACTGGAGAAGTGAAGCGAAAGAAGAAAAAGACATAAAGTATCGTTGCATATTGGACATAGTTATGTGCTGATGACATGGCTATTTCAATCATGGTGGAAAAATTGATGAAACATTGCAGACTCAGAGCTTAGTTTTCGTAATATAGCATACATGTTCAAGAAAGATGTTGAGTAGAGGTTCGATCACCAAAAAGGCGTACGACCTTGTCAAAACGGTTCATTTTTCCAGATTGTTGCAGTTTTAATCAGCGGCTTATATCTTGATGTCAAGATGTCATCATCATTTGAAGAGTTAGTTTTTCACAGTATATTTTTGCTGATTCGGGTACCTCAGAAAAGCTTACTTTTCCATGTAATATTGTAAACATTATAAATTTTGCCTGAATTTAATTTAATTCATTATACAACTTTTTCTGATAGTTTATGTATGTTAGTGAGAACTTTTCCCCGTTAACTTGAGGGCATTAAATTCTCTCCTAGATTGTTTCCCTATACATATTATATTTTAGTTTGAATATATTAGAATGTTATCATTCTGCCATCTATTTTATTACAGGAAAAATGTAAATTGTGAATTTGAATTATTGTATCGTATTTGATGAGTATTTTTTTTTATATAAAATATACATTAGACATTTTAAGTACTTACAAATTAATTGTATATAAAATTTGAGAACTTTTTTTTATTTTTAATTTTGGTTGTGTTTCTTTTTTACTTTTCCACGTTGGTGTCTTCGATTATAAATTTTGTATTGTAACTTTGAAAGATTATTAAAAATAGAATCTGATAAGAATTGGTGTACACAAAATAAATAAAAAAAAACTATTATTCATATTTCATGTCTTCATTTTTATTTTTCTTTTCTGAAAAATAAATCAGACATGTTTGGAAACAAAAAGTGATGTAGGGATAATTTTTATCTGAGCTAAACTAAATTGCTAAGTAGACAAGTAACCTAGTCACTTCCTAGATAGAAGGAATAAGTTGCAGAGAAAGATCTAAACGAAGTTCTTGCCAACAAAAGTCTGACCAAATTTCCAATTACTGGGAGCAATCCAGCGAGAGGTAGAGTACCTGAGATCACTGCTTCTCACTCTGAAAGACAATGCCTCTCCCACTAACATGACATCAGTTTCCCATTTTTGACCCCAATTTCGCTTCAAATTTGTCCAATGCTTGATTTTCTTGTTACCCTTTAGCTGCACTTGTGTGATATCTCCAGCTCCTCCAACATTCCACACTGATACCAGATTAAAATAAGGATTCCCAGTGATAGTGAACCGAATTCCTCCTTTCTTCTTGCACGGTACCCTGCAAAAATGTAAGACTCCTACACTTAAATAAATATCATTGGAAAAGTTTTTATACTATTTTAACTACCACCTTATGCAAATATGATAAGCTTTTATTCGTAACCTGCGATAATTGATTGGGACTATGCCAGCCTTATATTCTGCAATTTTGAGATATGCAGGTTTGGCCAAATCAAAGTGTTCGCGTGGTGGGTTGCACCATCCTCCATTATCACCAGGTATATCGTAGTTTGGAGGGCAGAGGTTGGTTCCAGTCACAAAAATAGAGGATTTCCCTGCCTTACATCCCGCACGAGAATTTACACATTTGATCTCGTAACATGCACCACATGTCTGTCCATCCTTGAACAAAACTGAACTCAATGCTGTCGTGTCTAGGCCATAGCCATCCTTAACCACATCATCGTACCCACAAGCTCCACCTGCATGCAATGTGATCAGGTTTCATTAAGAGGATACTCGTAACAACTTTACGTATATAGTATTGGTACATGCATTCATTTCAATTAGTTTTTATATTATAACACATCTTTTATTTTGAACATGGTAAAAAATTTAGACTGAATAGCTTTAGATATAAGTAATGAAATCAGGTAAGAAATATTGTACCAAATGTTTTAGTGTCTCCATCATAGAAGGTTGCAAGAGCTTTCTTCCATCCAGTAGGCTTAAAAATTGGACGATGATGTCTGAGTTCACCTTTCTTGTTATATTTGTTAAGGCTTTTGCCAGCAGCATGGACATTAGGAAGTGAGAATGCAACAAGAAAGAGCAATGTTGTGGTTAGGATGGCTCCCGAGAGGAAAGCCATGACAACGTTTCAGATTTCGTTTCAGTTCTCTCCAATATATGAGATGATTCTTTGATGTTTTCCTATATTTTCTCACATGTATCTGTATGTATATATAGGAAAATGTTTTTAGCATGTGTGACAATTTTAATTGGCTGCCACTTTCGCGGAATATTACAGTATGATGACCTCTTCTCTCGGACATCCTTAAAAATTAGAAAGAACAATGGAAGATTTAAATCTAGCTTTAACATGTTTTATATGTTTTAAATTTGAATATTTCTATACTCCTTTTTTAATATTTTTATTTATTGTTTTTTTACACAAAACATTTCACTCTCAATTTCAAGTGTGCAATAACATAAACTTATCCTTTTTATTCTATTTGATCTTTAATTTTCCTTTCATTAGAAAATCTTTTGTTTTGTTAAAATAATTTTCATTACCCTTTAACAATTTGACTAGTTTGTATAACATCACATTTTAATAATATTCAACTATAATAAGAATCATCACACATTCAATATAAAGAATAATCAATTCAAAGAAATATATAAATGTTATTACAATTATTCATATATAACTATAACACCAAAACAATATATATACAAGGATCATATATACTATTAAGAATGTTATTACACTGAATCCAAAAACGTAAATCTTTTGAAAATAGATATAAACAAAAAACTAACATCTTACTTTATGCTTCAATACCATCCCCATCATGCACCTCATCAACATAAGCATCCTCATTTATTCACACCATTAAGTTAATCATTTCAAACAAGAAAACGACCATACAAACAAATAGAGATAGAATGGTAAACTAATTTTCCAAAAGAGCATGCATACAACACTTATATGAACGTTAACACATATACAAATTTATATAAACCAATCCTAAGACATGCAATCATTCATTCTAGACTTAATCAACCGGATAAATAAATTGATGTCAAACTTTGGCAAGTTATGCACTTGTGATGACCTCTACTTCTCTATCGAGCCATTGTCATTGGGTTTTACCTTACTACACACATGGTTAATCCCTTAACGCCTTAGGCCAAGGTAAAACTCGTAGACTAGGACCTCCTGCTCCTCTCACCATATTCCCATCATTCTCTACTTGGGATTAGATGGTTATTAGAGCATCAGGATAATTCCAAATACGAAATCCTTATAACAATACATACACTGTTAAAACCATTAAAAGAAACTTCTCCTTAAAAATTCTTTCACAATATTCACAATTCATAATGACCACCATGTTATAGCCCATGAAACCTCACAATTTCATAATAAACATACATTAAACCCATAGCAAAACACTTCAGTCAAACAAAAGATTATAAAATCACTAAAATCTGTACTAGTGCTCAAACTAACGCACAACACAAAATCTCTTGCAAAAGAGAGCGCTTAATGCTAGTTATGGCGCTCAACGCCAAAGATCTCATAAAACTTCTTGCTCAACAAAAAAGGATTAAGAAAGTTCCAGACTTGTACGCTCAATGGTACCTGTCACCGCTCAACACCAAACCATTCGCAAAAATGGTCGCTCAATGATGAGAGTGATAACTCATTGGCCTGGAGAAACATTGCTTCCAAACTTGCACAACCAAGTTGTGTTCAACATCATACTAACATCCCTAAACGCCATATTAGGAACCAACAAATTTAATTTTGTGATTTGGGGAACCATGGACTTGTTTAGATTACCAAATTGTTATTCCTGACTTAGTGTTTGGTTAAAAAAAAACATGTTTCAATGTTTGTGTTCATACCAACTTATTCCAATGGCTAGACGATCAATCCTTCAACTCAACATTAATTCAAAAAAGCAAACTACACACATACAATTATAACAAAACATATTTCAACAATTCAAAACACCTACATTAGTGAATTAAGTATTTCCAAACAAAAAAAAAACATGCAAGTCAGATTCTTAAAGCATCAACAACTTTAAAATGTTGTAGATAACTTCTCTTACCTTTCAAATAATCAAATAGCTCTAAGGATCTTAAGACAACTCCAACAACTCAAAGAACTTTATCTGCTTCTACAAACTATAGAAACATGATCAGGGTACATCATTAGAATCATTAACCAGTAGAGAGTTTTATAGAAGACTCAAACGTCACATGCAAACCAAGGTAGCTCACATGCAATGAAGAACACACCGACTAGGCAAAAGACCATAAACTAACTTATTATTTTGTAGAACCTGATCAAAGGAAGCAGAAGATCTCGCCTCAAGAATCACTCAGACAATCTCTAATATTCAAACATATGAACAAGAATTAGAAAGCTTAGAGAGATAGTAGAGAGTTCTTAGAGAACGAATTTTAAAAAGATTATATGTTTTTAGATAATGAAAGTCGTTAATAGAAATTAGATTTATACATTAAAATTTTAATACACATTATTTTCTAAGTTTTTACTGTTTGATTTTTTAAAAGTTTTATTTTAGATATCTTTTCACATCCTTAATTATAATTTTTTTTTTGCGATTTCATTTATGTATCAAATTTTTTCTAAAACTCATATTTGATTATTTTTACTTCATTTTAATATTTCGATTTGTTTTTTATTTTTACTGTGTAGAATATTGTTTTAATGATTTTTCATATAATTATTTTTATTTTCTAACTCATAAATTTTATCATTGTAATTGTAAAGGCATTTATTTTACTACAATATAATAATTTAGTATTATTTTCACAAATCTTTTTTATTAGCATTCAACATATATTTCAAATGAAAGATATGTGTTAAATTTTAATTATTATAAGTTTAATATTTGTTTTCTATGGGTAGTGATATACTATAACTTTTATTTGTGTATAAAATAAAACATTTCATTAAAATTTAGAACAAGATAGTAAAGAAAAATTTAAAGTATTTTTAAACTCAAATATATTTTTTTTATTTTTAATTTTATTAATTTTGTTTTATTAATATGAACACTTAATAAATATTTTAGTTTTCATAAAATTTTGTTTAGTAGTCTAACTTTAAATGTATATAATTATGATTTCTTTATAAATATTTTATAGTAAAAAATAAAAATACGTTGATTTGAATATTTAATAATATCATGATTGTTTTGTTGTGAATTTTTATTTTTTTATAAGAATTATTTAATTAATATTGAAATAGTAAGAAAATGGTTATGAACATAATTTCATGTCTTTATTTTTCTTTTCTTTGAAAAATATATCAGACATGTTCTTAATACAAGGTTATATATATAGGGATAAGTTTATCCGAGCTGAACTAACTTTCTATGTAGACAAGTAACCTAGTCACTTCCTATATAGAAAGTGGAAATTGCAGACTAAGATCTAATTAACGAAGTTCTTGCCTTCAAACGTTTGACCAAATTTCCAACCACTGGGAGCAACCTTGGGAGAGATAGAGTGCCTGCCATCACCAGTTCTGACCTTAAAAGACAATGTCTCTCCCTGTAACATGACATCGGTTTGCCATTTTTGACCCCAATTTCGCTTCAAATTTGTCCAGTGCTTGATTTTCTTGTCACCCTTCACCTGCACTTGTGTGACGTCTCCAGCTCCTCCAACATTCCCCACTGATACTAGATTAAAATGGGGATTCCCAGTGATTGTGAAGCGAATCCCTCCCTTCTTCTTGCACGCTACCCTGCGATAAAGGATTGGGACTACGCCAGCCTTCTGCTCTGCAATTTTGACAAATGCAGGTTTGGCCATATCTAAATGTTCGGGTGATGATGAGCTGCACCCATGGCAAGCGTTTGTTGCCGTCACCAAAATAGGGGATTTCCCTGTCTTACATCCCTTACTAGAATCTGTGCATTTGATCTCGTAACATGACCCACATGACAGACCATCCTTAAACAAAACTGAACTCACTGCTATCGTGTCTAGGCCGTAGCCCTCCTTAACCACATCATCGTACCCACAAGCTCCACCTGCATGCATGCAGTGATACCCATCACAACAGATTTTATATTAACACATATATATTTTATTTTAGACATGTGTTAATGAAATTAAGTAAGAGATTGTACCAAATGATTTAGAGTCTCCATCGTAGAAGGTAGCTTGAGCTTTCCTCCATCCAGTAGGCGCAAAAGCTGGTCGATGCTTTCTGAATTGGCCTTTCTTGTTATATTTGTTTTCAGCGTTGGTGTTGTTTTCAGCAGCATGGACATTAGGAAGTGAGAATGCAACAAGAAAGAGCAATGTTGTGGTTAGGAGGGCTCCCCAGGGGAAAGCCATGACAGCACTGCAGATTTGTGTTCAGTTTTCTACAATGTATAAGATGATTATTTGATGTTTTTTTATATTTTTTTATATTTTCTCACTTGTATCTGAATGTTTATATAGGGAAAGGTTTTTAGCATGTATGGCTATTTTAATAGTTGTCATTTTTGAAGAATATTGCACTACGACAGTTCTGTCGGCCATCCTTAAAAAATGGAGAGATGAATCATAAATTTAAAACATATTACTATTTTAAGTTCATTTTTACTTTGTCAACTTCTACGATTTCAAAAACATACATGACTAATTTAGGATGACAATATAAAAACATGTGTGGATATGCAATTTAGGATGACAATATATTATGGATGCCATTTTTATGGAATATCTATTATAATGTGTTTTTGATTTTTTTAACTTAGATAAATATTATTTCACAAATTACTTTCACTTAAACAACTGTTTTTTCATCAACAACTATTTCTAGTTAGTATAACTGGATTTTTTTTTTCAAATGATTGTGAGGATTTTAGTGATATATATAATCACATTTTAGCTTGGTAGGTGAAGAAATAACTATACCAATATTTTTCGTTGAAACCTTAGTTTTGGTTCAGAATTTTGTGGGGCGTTTTAATTATATATATATATATATATATATATATATATGCGCGTTGTCTCATTCTATTTTTTTTTTCATATTAAAAAAACTTTATATAGACAGTAGAAGAAAATAATAATTATTGGAAGAACTTTTAATTGTTGACCAACTTCAACTCTTTATAACGTCTTTCATGACAATCATGTTAGTGATGGATGCATAAAGTCATTTTCTAATTAAATGCAAGTTTTTTATTTATTTATTTAAAGAGATCTATCATTTTTAATGTTATTTCTATTATTGATATTAATTATTTAAATAATTAAATACTTAAATTATAATAATAAGTAAATAAGGCTGTGTCTTTGATTCTTCAAGCTCGAATTGGATAAACTTGATATCATCTTACCTTTTTATTTATTTATTTATTTATGAAATTGAGGTTTTAGTCCGCAATTTTATTTTTTATTTAAAATAAATGAATTTTATCCATGTTGTCACGTAACTAAGTCACGTTACACGTGCTAGCCACCCTGGTGAAAGAGTTGATTGTCTGAGAGACAGTTTCACCTATTTTCAAAATTTTGAGTACCTAAAAAAGAAAACTAAAGTATAATGGGCAAAATTAATTTTCTGCAAATTCAGCCAATTCAATTCATACATCTGAATTTTATGCTTAGTTCAAATAAGTTAAAGTTTATCTAATCAGATCAAGAATATGACAAAAATAAGATTCCAAATCAAAAATCAAATTTTATATTAATTATTTATATATGTTGATGGAAGTGATGTGATGTGATGTTTAATTCTTTTTATCAGGAAAACTATAAATAAAAATTTTGACTTTGGAAAGGATGATGTTTTGGATTATGAACATAAGATGTGGAGTGAGCAGCTTTGAGTTTGGCATGTTGGAGCAGTATTTTAGTTGGTAGTGGTGGTGGCAACTGGCAACTGTCAAGTTTAAGGAAATTGTTTTCGTCCTACAATTCTGTTGGGTTGGGACTTACTTGGATTAAGGAATAATAACGAAATAGGTAGCCCGCATCTTAACATACAAATACTAATGTTTCCCTAGTTTCAACTTCGTCAATGCTGCAAGATTTTGTTGCCAACCTCCTCTAGGGTTCTCTATTTCTTTCTTCACATCAATGGCCAAGAAGCGAACCACACCTCACAGCAACAACAATCAGAAGAGGAAGATCCAATTGATAATTCGCGTGCCAAAACATTCTCAACAGCCAAGAAGCTCACCTCCCAAGCGTCGCACTGATTTCTCTGTGTTCACACGCACTCCCTCCTCCTTCTCTAACCCTGCTTCTGGTACCTTTTCTGCTTCTTATCAAATAAGGGCTTTTGAATTTTTTTCTTTAGTCTACTGCTTCCTGAATTTGGTTTCGGTACGGAATATGATTGTTGTTCACTGTGTGGCCTTATTGTTGCTAATTGATTTTGTTGATTTTTATGTGGGGATCGTTGTTTCGTTTTTCTTTGAATTAATCGTCAACTGTTGCCTGCAAAGCTAGTGCCATTCGTGCAATTCCCCGCATTTAGTTCATTTTCTGCTTTTCTGTTCGGTGCATCTCAGAATAATTGAATTGTAATGATTTCGTAGGGTAAGAAGCAATTGGAAATGGGATTATGAAATCCCTTCTTCCTTCTTTGGTCTGAAGCAGTTCGATTTGCTGTTTATTGTGTCACGTCTTCATAGATGACGATGTTTTAAAAATTTATTGGATGGTAGCTTGTTAGCAATGTGGTTGAGCAATGAAATAAACGTGTCAACGTGCTTGTTGCTTTTCCAATTTTGCGTTTTTTTTGCCAATGGAATGAAATCATTCTTTTGTTACCATGCTAAATGGTTTGTGTGTACTGAAAATTATTCATAACTTTTTTATTTCAATCTTCCAGTCATGTGTATTTGTGTTGGAGGAAAAGTGCAGAATATGGTGTTTTTTGCATGGACCTTTACAGTCCGTATCAGAAGCCACATGCATAAACCTTTAGGGTTGGGTGGCTCCATTGAGATAATGTGTTTGATAAGCTTTGTCAAAATTTTGAAGGAATTAGTTTTGTTTCTTAGATCCATATGACTTTATTCAGGCTAGTTTTATACATTTGGTAATCTAAAACTTTGTTGTTGATGTTGCCAAGTATGGAGGTTTTGCCAGTAGTTTGTTCTCTTCCTTCTAACATCTTGCTGTGTGTAACATGTGATTCAATTTAAATTAACCATTCTGTTAGGATTTAAATCCAGTGTCTGTCTTTCATTGCCAAACTGTGATTGAATTTTGTTAAAATATACTGATCTTTGATCTGACCAATTTTCATGCAGGTTGGTCTTCTGGTGAAGTGAGGTTGAGCAATGTCACTGCAAGATGTTTGCAGGGGAAGGGAATGACAACAAAACAAATTTCTGAAAATACAATGGTTCGATGCAGCATTTACCAAGAGGGTAGACCAGTATGTTCATCTGAGTTTTCTGATGCTGGAGTTATGGAAGTTGATTCAGCTGTTCGAGATGAAAGCCTTGATCTTGGTTGCAATAGGTTTGTTTTTGTTCAAGTGTGCTAGTACAAATAAGTAGAGTTTAAGACCTTGCTGCTTTTATGTTTCTTAGTGGACTGAAACTTAAAAGAAGTTTCTTGTTTTTGTACAGGGATGATTGCAATGAAAAATATGATATTTCCAAGATGTTTGAATCTATAGCTCTTGAATCATCTGTCAGTGATAGCAGTTCTCTAGCTGCAACTCCTGGAAGCGTTGTATGGGCAAGGACAGGGTGTCAATTGTGGTGGCCTGCTGAGGTATTTACTTTTATATCTGTGTGCTGGTTTATGAGTCAATATGGCATTTGATAGACAAGGAATCCACTGATACAAAGTCCGCCATCTCTTTTTGGTATCCTTGAAGAATCTCTTGATTTTACATGCAGTGTTCACTTACCACCTAAGTTCTTCAGGAAAATTCACTGACATCAGAATATTGTTACATGTCCTTGTCTTCTTTAAAATTGGAGAACTTACTTTCAAATTTTGAAATGACTTTCCATATAATAAATAGAATAGGTTATAATCAGTTTAAGCGTCACTGTCTTTGCCTTTTTCCCTTTTTAATAATCGATCTACTATAATGTATTATCTTTATTATCTTGGTAAACTGTGATAAACTTCCTTCTTACTTCTCTATTTACTCATTCCACCATGTTGCTTTCTATTCCTTCGGAGACTTGTGAGACAATATTGATTCATGGGAGCTATAGAAGTTAAGATCAATGTTTTAGATCAATTCATGTTCACTTGAAATTTGTATCCTTTAATAATTGAATATTGAACATTTTTTTCCTATTCATATCTACGGTGCTTGATTTGTCAAAACTTTTCTCAACCTATCTACAAAAGATATGAGGAAAACCAATTAGTGGAACGTTTTTGTAGTTTACAAGGTAAAAAACTAATGGTGTAAATCTGTCATACCTTTGATGTTTTTTAATCCAACCTTCTAAACATAATAGTTAATCAAATAGATCATCTCATGACTTTGGCATGGAGTTTATTTCTGTGTCACTATTTGCTTTCAAATTTCATGGCCAATTTATCTATATTAATTTAAAAAATAAACTTTTCAGATCATGGAAGAAACATCTGCGTTATCCAAACCTGGTAGTGATGGGCATGTTTTAGTGCATTTTTATGGAAATCTTCCCTGGTATTGTCTCATACATTTTCCTGACGGAAGTTTCTTGGTTGTCTAACTTGTTTACTTATTGCTGATATTTCTTTGTTCCTTATCAGTGCCTGGATTGATCCAATGACAGATATTTCAACTTTTGAGGAGGTGAGTTAACCCTTTTCATGCAATATGCTTTTGTAAATATGACATGTTGATGGTGCTTATAACTTTAGAAATCAAGCCACTATCTTGCATTTAAATCTTGTTGATATTTAACATCCAAGTAAAGCCATGCTAGAAGAGAGGCATATAGAATGCCTTATCCTCATCTTCTAAACGAGAAAGCAGAGGGTGAATAAATGCTTATTTCTCAATTTTCTAATATGTTTCCGTGCATCATGTCACACAATTTTTGTACTGAACTATTAAAATCATGATTTGGATTAAGCATATAGTCTCTGCTGTTGTCAATCCTTCTATTCTAAATTTTATTTTCAATTTTATGAATTTCCCTTCTCTTTTTTGTTGAGAGGTTGGTTGCTATGGAATTAGGGAGTTATTTTACACAGTTATCTGTTAAGCAGGACATAATTTTCAACAATTGCGAAGGTAGTTCTATGATTGTTTGCTTAAGCATTTCTGTACATGATTTTTATTGTAGTCGTTTGAAGCAAGGAGCAATAACCCTTCAGAAGATTTTCAACAGGCTTTAAAGCAAGTATGTTTAATGTAAAGCAGATCTTTTGTATGTTTTGCTCCAATAAATTTTACAATTTCAGCCAACGGAGTCTGTATATTATCTATTTTATAACCTCTTCCCCATTCTCGGTAATATTTTTTATTTTTATTTTTCTATACTAGGCATTGCAGAAGAAGGCACAACTTAGTTCTTGCCAAAAGTTGACGGCTGATAGTTCTCCTCAATCTGATATGCAAGAACGTCCATTTGGTACCGTCCTGATTTATACTCTAAATTATTTTGTGTATAGTGAAGTGAGATGCCACAACAAGGAACACAATGGGGGATGCCACAGTATAGAAAATAAACTATTTTCAACCTCTATCATGACCCTCACTGTGACAAATGATAATTCAACTAGAGAATTTTCAATTTCACATAGGCTTATTGGCAATCATGATCCCGTTCCATTCCATATGGTTGATTTTGCATTATAGTTTGAAGATTTAGTTCACGTCTAACTATCAAATACAGTCTGACATGGGAAGCTTAGTTTCATTCTATCATATGACTTGTTACCTCAAATGTAACACGATAAATTGGATTGACAAATTTTTCTTTGCAATCACACTTCTATATGAGACCCATCAAAAGTTCAGCCTACCACAGTGCTTGACTTAATGTATAATTCACTTGATGATACTCTTTCAAGTGTCTTTTGAGATCACTTTCAATGAGAAACTATTGTCAACTAGAACACTTCTCAAGATATGTGTTGGGTCTATTTATGTCCAGCTCCTTCCACTGACATCCCTAGGTAATTATTGGTAGTGATCCTACCAGATATATTGTTGTGCTTTAGTATTGATAAATGTATTTTACTTTTTACTATATGGACATAGGACCAGATATATTGTTGTGCTTTAGACACACAAGGATTCCATCACATGACTCTTTATCTTTTATCTCTACATGGTATCTATAACCTAATTTGAATCTGTGCCCTCCCAATGGATGGTGTCAGTTTTTATTTTCGAATATTGTCTCTTTCCAATTTCCAACATCCCTTCTTTGGCGTGCATATTTTACCATCTATTTTCTATCACTTCCTTCACTGTTGCTCTATTGTTAGCTTTTCAAACTACAACCCCACTATTTGAGTTACCTTGCCTAGTTGACCGTTGCATTGTTGGAGTTGTGGCATTAGAGCAGCCATGCACTCTCATGGACGCCTTGATGCTGTTCTGTTTTTGTCTCCCTTTATCGTTCCCTAGGCACATGATCACAAAGTCATTTAATTTATTTGCAAAAAGTGTTAAAAGTATTTGAGGAAGTTCTAAGAGGCTAACCCAACTGAATGCCCTTTTGGCATGAAGTCTGACAAGTTGGGGTTTGGAGTCAACTAAAAAGGGAGTTGAAATGGATCTGACAGTATTCAAATGCCACTTTCTCACCAAAAACAAGAAAGTTTCAGGCCTTTTAGAGAGAGATTGTATTATATTTCCTGATTCACATCTCCACCTAACAAAACTATATATGGTCCGTCCATCTTCAAATTGTTGTGCAAAAATCAACCAATGGAGTAAAATGATGTTTGCCCAAACTCAGACAATATTTGTGAAGTTCTCGATAGAATCGTTGCCTTTTGCATCAAGTAGCACAACAAAAGTGGTGACTCCATTGAAAATATCTTATTTTTCAACAATAGGTAGTGATTTCATTTTGGGTAGTGATATGATTAAGATTAGGGGTGTCATGTGAGCCAACCCAGCTCATTATGGGTTGAGCTAAAAAAGGATCACCTCCACCCGACTCACTTTTTGATGAGCTAAAAATTTTGTAACCCAGTTTGACCCACCACAAGTGAGTGAGTTGACTCACGAATGTTTTATTTTCGTAATTTATTTTATAAATTTATTGGAGTGCAATGAAAGTAGATTTATCCGATTTTTTTTATAATAGTGGAATAATAATGTTCACCTAATTCTCCAAATATTATTATAAAGATACTAGTTGGAAATTAAAATATCAACATATATAAAATAAAAAACAAAAGTAACTTGACAAACAAATAAATTAAACATCCAAATTATTAAAATATTATTGAATAACATTTATGAATCAATATAATTTGAAGTAATAAATAATTATAATAAAAAACATAAAAAAAATAATAATAATAAAAGGTTGTTGTTAGCAGGTTACGGGTCAACTCAATTTGAACACATTTAATCCATCGGTTAAGTGAGTTAGGCTCAGTATATCCCACATTTAAAAAAACTAATTTTTTTCTAATTTAATCCGGCTCAACCCACGATGAATCAACCGGGTTGGCTCACAAGGCAGAATTTATTTTGACATCTCTAATTAGCAAATACTTTTAGCAAACAAAGGGTTGCGGGACACTTACCTTCAGAGTCCCATGTGCATTGTTTTTAACCATGCTTCATTTAATGTTCTTGTATGTCTTGTGTGTTTGTCAGATTCGACAGCTATCTACTGGTTGGCAATGGTTTATTCTTTTTGGTTGTTCTTTCTGCTTTTTAATAAGAAGTTATGATTTGAACAGATAACTGCCCTTCTAGAACGACAAGCAAAACAAGTGATGATTTTCAAGAGAGACGAAGAGGGAAAAGGGAACGTAAACCCAAAGTTCACTTTGATGTAAGTTTGTAATTTAGAACCTGTGGCATGATCACTATTGGAACTTGTTTTTGACGGGCTTATTGTATGAATTTTTTTCCAGGAGGTTACATATCCAGTGAAATCAGAAAGGAAGCTTCGTCGGTTAAAGATAATGCGGTACCTCGGCCTTGCAGCTCCAATTGGTTCTCCCTTTTGAATTTTGACCACGATTACGAGTAATGCATATTTCAAATGTTCGCAGCCTAATTTCCTTTCTTTAACTATAAATTATCATGAAATATGCATATTAAAAAATCTTTTTTTACTTGCCATTAGCTCTGTAAATTTTGTAGGACCACGTAGTCTCATATTACATTATTATAACCATATCAGAATTTAATGGAATAACAGATTAGTTCTCCAATAAAATCTCCATTTACCATTTGTTTAGTTTGGGTTTATCTTAATGGTCATATTTCGTATAATTTACGAAAATCTTTTGGTCGCCTATTCACTTTCTTTTTTGTCAAAATAAGGAAATAAAACCCAACAAAATGAAGGGGGATGAACTCATAATTACAGTAGGTAAGTGTTGTTTGTTGATCTATTATGAGGCAATATTTGTCAATCCTTAATGATTATTTATCAATATACGTTAATTATTAAACCACCAATTTGAAATATTTGGTCAAAAATCAAAAGATATTATATAGTGTAATTGAAATATTCTGATTTTGAATCATCCGTTTTGAGAGGTTCATTATTGTACCATACTTGAAATTCCAAATGCAGTTTATGTATCTTTGCTAGAAATTTGTAGATGAGAGAAAAAAGTGACCTTGTCAGGGAAACATTATCTATCGATGATGAAACCAAAGTGACTACCCAACCACTTAAATCTGTATTATTGGCGATTCACAGCAGTGGGTGATGCAAATGATTTGTCAAAATTCAGGCTCGTATGTGCGTCTTATTCAATTCGGCCGAAATTTACAATAAAATCTATAATACCAACATGATGAAAAAAACCAAATGATGAGCAGGAAATGAACAAGCCAAAAGAATGAAATGAATAAGTAGAAGACGAAAGGGAACATGAAATACTGTTTGAGAAGAAAATCTTCACATTCATTCCACAGAAGATAAAAGGCCATTTGCATCACTTTAGATAGAAGAAGCAAATTCAAATGTTTGCTATACAATGATGTGCTAAACACGTTATTTAATTATTGCTATTTGCAGTGCTAAACTTACTGAATAACGCGGTATTATATCATCAGATCACAGTATAATAAACTTTTGGGTATTTACCAAAATTAAACTATATTAGTTGTATGTTCTCATACATTTTTTTTAGTTTTATGACTTACCTTGTGGTCTTATGTGTCTGTAACCTTGCAGAGATAATACATATAATACATTACTGCTCTCTCGACACGTCCTTACTTTCTATCAACGTTGTGTTAATACAATGGTTAGTGATGGTTTGAGGTTTAAATTCAGGGAGTTTCGGGCACTCGAGAAGGAGATAAAAGGAGGAAAAAGAAAAAAAGCGAACAACTACGACTTGTGGTACACCACGATCTGTGATGGTGTGAAGTTGAGGGTTTAGTAGTTGAACAAGGAAGGTAAAGGTAAACAAGGAAAAGATAAACGAGAGAAAATAAGAAAGAGAAAAGGAAAAATCTCAACTACCTTTTAGAAATTATATACATCTAACGATTCTAAACTATTCTTTCATAATGGTAATGGTGGTTATGTCCACATTCTCTATATTTCCATTTATTTTTTCGTTGCACAATTTTAACTTATGTTAAGAAAATGCATTTATTATATAAATGTCATAATATTTTAATGTAAATCGTATTTTTAGTACTTAAAAAAGATAATCTCAACCAGAAGCCCTCTAAATAGAATAGACCATTTTTTTACCTTTAAACCTAATCTTTATATTTGATTAGACAATAACTTTATCTTTGGGTCTAGATTTAGGGTGTGTTCGTTTGCGAGTAATTTAATCTGCACGATGAAATGTGAAGATAAATTTGCATTTAATAACATGTTCAATATAAATGAAGGGTCGGATTTGAGGGAAGATTAAAATTTCAGGAGCTTATAGGAAGAGATATGGAAAGATTTACTGTTGCGTGAATATGAAAGATTTTATTATCCTTCCCTTTTTTTAAAAATAAAAAATAGAAAGTATAAAGAATATTAATGTGATTCTGATTATTGAAGAAATTATTATTATTATTATTATTATTATTATTATTATTATTATAATAATAATGATACAATTTTTTTCATTTTAAAAATTAATTTTTTCTTTATAATAATTTTAATAATTATATATGTTATTAATATTTATCATTTTATATTACTTTTATAACTAGGGTATTTTGATAATATTTAATTTTTTATCAATTAAACAATTTTTTTTATCTCTCATATTATATATATATATATATATATATATATATATTAAATATATTATATTTAGTTTATATTTGTTTTTTTATCTTTAATTTGTTTGTTATTGTTTCTTATTTGTATTTTGGCTTATCCCATATTTTTTTTATTAAATAAAGAATCCTAAGTGTGTATTTAACACAAGAAAGATTAATCCTATACATACTTTTTTAATATATTCACAACATATAAAATATCATACGTTTTTTATAAACAAATGATTCTTTAAAATTTTAAGAATGATATAAGTATATACAATTTAAAGTTTTTCATATTTTTTGTGAAAAATAATATTATGTTAATAATTTAGTCAATTTAATTTTAATTCAAAAATAACAATATAAATGTTTTAATATTTTATTTTTATATATTTATTTAATTTTTTATAATAAATATAGTTTACTTCTATTTTGTAAAATATAATTTCTATAATTCGTTTGCATATATTCTTTTAATTTTTTAATAAATTTTATGTGATGGTAATAATCGATGAATTTTAGGATGTTAACATAATTAAGATGTTAAAATTTATTTGAAAATGAAACTCCTAAATAAACCAAACAATAAAAAATAAGGCATGTAGACAACTTAAAACATGTTTGGATTGTAAAGGAATTTTTATTTTTTTTTATAGGAATTGTTTCCTGTTTTCATAAACGATTTAAAATAAGGAAAAATAGATCTCACAGTTACAATATTTCTACTAATTTTAAAATAGAAATTATTTCTCATTTATATTTATAATAAAATAATATTAATATAATTTTTAATTTGTAAATAAATATTCTCTTTCTTATGTTTTTAATAAACAACAACATTCTTTATATTTTTAATAATTTCACATTAACTTTCTTTATTTTATTTAATAATATCATATAAATCAACACTTTCAAAAATAAAAAAACTAAAAATAAACAATATATACTAACATTACTTTTTGACATGAAATTATAAATTTTCACAAATAATAAATTTACTGACTTTACGTGGTTTGGAAAAAAAAACATGTTTCTTGAGTTTGTTGGTTTACTTTAAAGAAAGTTAGTTATAAAGAGAATTTGTGAGTAAATAAGTGTTGAAAATTCAAATTCATTATTATTTAATTACAAATTATTATCTATAATAAGTTTTAGATTTATGAAAATTATTTTAAATTGATATTAACATTAACTTTTGATTGGTTTTGAGTATAAATATTTTTGTCATAATTATTTAAAAGTGATTTAAAGTAAAGATGTTATAACTAACTATGGAAATAAATTTGTTAATCGTGCCTTTTTCTTGTATGCACATTATCATTAATTCTAATTAATTTGTAACATAGGTTGTTGGTGCTGTTAAAAAACAGTCTCCAATCATTTTAGCTGTAAGAAAATTTTGTTTTTCGGGGGAAAAGGAGGAGTGCATCTTAAATTCTAACTAAAGAAGTAAAGAAATGTTCTTGTGTTGATAGTTGATGGGACGGAACCCATAATATTAAATGGGAAAAGGAAGAGAGGGGTACTGTATTTAATTTCCGGAAGGCATGACATAACCAGCGCAGCAGTGCCTGTGTGTCCCCGGGTCGCCACACCGTACCACTCCTCTCTCTATATATGTTGCTCGGCCTTCGCGATTCTCGCACCTTCCAATTCCATGGCTTCCTCAACCTCGATTCCTGCATCCGGTACGTTCTTCTTCTCCTTCTCCGAACATTCGTTAAAATCAATCATCAATTAATCTCTTTCTTGCAGAGGCCGTGCAGGTTCTTCTCTCCTTGCTCGCCGATGACTCTTCCTCCGTCAGAGAGGCCTCCATGTCCTCTCTCAAGAACATTGCCGCACTGTAATTACTTCTCTTTTTTCGTTGCCTTTCTTCAATTTCGCTTCCTATTTCATCCTCACAATTCATTGCGTCTTTCTCAGGAATCCTCTTCTCGTTCTTGATTGCTGTGCCGTCGTGTCGCGTGGGGGACGTCGGGTGCGTTTTCACTCTCTCGTTTTCTCTTTATCTCGTTTTTCATTCGATGCTTAGGTTTTACTCGATAATTGCTTTCTTTTATTTATTTATTTCTCTTTTGTGGTTTTTCAGCGGTTCGGGAACATGGCTGGAGTTTTCCAAGTGATGGCGTTCGGCGTTCGGTCTCTTGACACAAGAGACGTCGATTCTGCTTTCATGGCGAAGCTAGCTAAGATTGCTACCGCTGAGCTGATATCCTCTAAGGTGCTTTGTTTTCTGTTTTCTTGCAGGAGTGAGTAGCTAGATGCAGTAGTGATAGTAATGGACACAATTCTGTGACAGTCACTTTTATGTTATTTTGTTGGCTTAGTAGGAGTAAGTTAATATGCGTGTGCTTTTTTGGAGACTCGGTCTTACTTCGCACCAACTCAAACTAATTATAGAATAGAGGGAGCGCGTATATGGAGATGTCAGCAGGCTTGAATTGATCGCTTGGGACTTTTGCCGTTTTGAATTGATGCAGGATACGTTTAATTTTTTGTTTATTTTTTATCAACGTAAGAGGACTAACTTTTAAGTTTTAACAATGCTTTTCCACATTTTGATAGAAGGTTTATACCTTCACAATTTGGGTAACACCAATTATCAAACCTTCTAACCCTCATAAATATACCAAGAAGGCAGCTTTGTTCCATGAACTTGACACAGATTAATAATCCTTGAAGATTGTGGCATATGTCTCCCAATTGCAAACACTCTATATCTGCCTACTTTTGCTAGAAATTAATTTATCTGACTGGCACGTAATTTGGATGTTATCTGTGATGCTGCATCGGCCATCGCCTATTTAAGATCTAGACAAGAGAATCGAGGATTAGAAGGTTTGATAACTGGTGTTCCTTCACATGTGATTGATTTGTTTTACTCTCCTCTGCAGTAGGAGAGGTAAGTAACAAGGTATTAAAGAACATGTTTATCAAAGAAAATGGTTATGGCTAGGCCTATGGTGTCCGAACTTTTTAGTTGACTCGTGTGAGAAATCAGATGATTACTGCCAGAATTCAGAAGTTAACGAGGAAGGAGCTAAAGAGAAATTGTAAGTTGTAAGAGTGTGGGATTTTGATTAATCTGGCAAGGTTTGGTTGAAATTTTGTACTTTTAGACCATTTGGTTTATATGGGTATGCAAACTAATATGCTGGATTGTGCAGCTTGATTTTCTGTTCCTAACCGTTTGAGGTTTGACATTGTGCAATTCTGATTTCTTTTTTCATAAAGGGAGAGTGCCCGTGATGGAAATAATTTCTTTTCCAAGAAATACTCTATGCAATGAAATACAGTTTGTTTGATCATAGGCAAACATTTTCTTAGAACTACAAACTATATGACCGTGTAAAATGGGTTGTAGTAAACAGGTTTTAATTTTGAAATTAGGGTTTTAGATTTGGTATTATTTGTTAGAGTTTTTATCTTATATTGGACTTATTCCAATATAGAACAATATTGTCTTATTGCAGTGTTTTGTTGTGTTGGGTTTATAAATAAACCACCAGTGTCAACTTTTATGCCTTGTTTTGTGGGGAAGAGAGAAACGAGTCAGATGGAAATGAAAAAGATGAGTGAAAATACCTGAGAAATAAAGTTACATGGGTTTGGTTGAAGAAAATATAAAAGAGACGTGGCGAGAGAGATGGGTAGAGACAAGTGAGAAATAATAAAGTGGATTTCGCTGTTTTAAAAATTATTTCTCCATCTTTCTCTCCTACTAAACAGCTTACATTAATTTCACCCTCTTCATTTCTTCACAACCAAAGTCACCATTAGTATCACATGATTATGTGACATAGATTTTCATTTTCTCATAGTATTTGAGACCTTTATTAGATGAGTAATCCTCATATTTCTGGTCTTTTTTTTTATTTGAAATGATGGTAAAGGCTTGTTTGTATAAGCTTTGCTGTAGACGCTTATAGGACAGAAAAATATTTACGGAGAAGTTTATCTAAACATATCCTAAGTCTATTATACTCTTATTGGATCGTCCCTTGTGTGTTATTTTCTTGATATCATGGTCATCTTAGAATATTCGAGCTGATGGCTTTACCAGATTTGCTATGTTTCAGCTAATGCTTTATTTAATTCACAGTGGTTGTTTTCTGCAGGAACTAAATTCTGACTGGCAACGAGCAGCAACAAGCCTACTTGTTGCAATAGGCTCACATTTACCTGATCTCGTAAGATATCTTCTTTTTCTTTTTAACTATTGAAATTGGTTTTTGTTTGTATTAAAAAATTTAATTCTATAAAGAATGGAAAGATAGGTTTACAGAGCCATTGAAACAAGAATGACCAAGAGAAAGAAAGATCAGTTGCATGCAACCCTACTGTAGTACAGTTTCTTTTTTACCAGTTGAATCATAAGTTAAGAACTGTTGTCCATACTCCATAGTTTTACTTTATCCTTGTACTTAGAATTATTGAAGTATTTTTCTATCAAGCTAAAGTAATATCTCCCATTCATTTTACTTTCATGGGATGTACCACTGCCTTCCATATATATATATATATATATATATATTTTATATAAACTCTTTTTTGCACATCCCCTAGTTTTCCCTGGATTTTTGATCTCATGTCTTTGATCTACCTTTCCCTTGGATTGGTTTTGCAGATGATGGAAGAAATTTTTCTTCATTTATCTGGGACAAATTCAGCAGTACAGGCTATGGTTCAAATCCTTGCAGAATTTGCTTCTACTGATCGTTAGTAATCAATTTTAACTATGTACATCGACTGTCAAATTTTTCTGCGGGATCACACATTCAATTGTAAATGCTGATGAGTTTTTCTTCCATATAAATCTGATACAGCCATGCAGTTCATTCCACGTTGGAAAGGTGTACTTTCCCGAATTTTGCCAATTCTTGGAAATGTACGTGAAATGCATCGCCCCATTTTTGCAAACGGTATAGTGATTTTTCTGTTACTTTGTTGATGGATATGTTTCTTATATCTTTGATGTCTTTTATGAAGCACTGGATAATACTTTGATTGGCTTCACGTATATGTAACCAATTTTGATACTCTTGGATACTTCATTGATACCTATTTGTCAATTATCAAAGCTTATAATTTTTGTGTGAAAATCTAATACAACTACGCTGGTTGTTATATAAACATACAATATGGAACCATGGAAGCACTGTCCGTTTGTGAACAAAAAATGGTGATTGTCCTCTTTATGGTTGATTTCAAGAACCAAATGAGATTAATAGTACTATTCCTTTTTGTAAATAATTGGAAGTGATTTATGATGACAATATTTATACTTTTTTTATTTATTTTAGCAATGTCCATTAAGTATTTCTTAATTTGGATGGAATTGAAATTATATGTTTATTATGTTTTAGAATTCATTATTAATATCTAGATATACATACTAAACTTAAACGTATCTTATTTATTTTTAGAACAATCATATCACCATATTGAATGCATATCATGTACGTGCTTAGTATGCATCATAGGTGACATTCTTGAATTGGTTGATGTTGCTGAAAAGGGCATTTTATATCTGACAGGTCCAGCCTAAGTGAATTGCATATGAATTCACCTTTTTGTAAATTCCATGACATGTTAGGGCATAGAGTAATACTGATAAATGTAAAATTGGAAAACCATAATGTATTAAATATAGTTGTGATGAACAATTTTAGAGTTTTTAAAGGACATGTGCATCTTGTGGTTTCTGGAATTTTAAAAGACCTTGGCCAAAAAAAAAAAACATTTTAAGATAAATTGGTGTTATTAGTAGGCTAACATTTTGAATGGATGGTAAAATTGGAGATTTCTATCAGCATGGACGTGTAAAATCTTGGCTACCTGGTTTTGGAGCATGCCAATTTGGTGATTTTATTTTCTTTGTACGTTTTTTTTTTAAGTTCACTCTAGGTTTAGTTGGTAATGTGTTATATTATTATGGCTGATACATCATTGAAATATTTTTAAATTGTTTAAAATATAAATTTTGAAAATTTATGATCCTTTTGTTGAGCTTTCATTTTTTTATGGTAGGCGAATGGGGGAGGATGATTTTGGCTAACATTGCTCAAAGATGTTATTGTTACTGATAATCTGATCCAGTTAACTCATAATTTATCATTTTTTGCAGCATTTAAGTGTTGGTGTCAAGCGTCTTGGCAATATAGTATAGACTTTCCTTCACATTTTCCTCAAGATGCTGATGTCATGTGAGATCAATATACAGTCTTCTAGTTTATTTTCTAATTCAACATATCTTGTTCCCTTTATTTCTTATCTGAAGGTGAGAAATATCTCTAATTCTCTATGTAGTGCAGGTCATTTCTAAATTCAGCTTTTGAGCTTTTGTTGAGAGTTTGGGCAGCTTCAAGAGACCTTAAGGTCACTATTATTTTTCTTTACTTTTGTTCTTGCATTCTGCTCCTTATATGAGTCTTTATAATTTTCTGGACCCTTTCTTTGCTGATACATCTATAAAAGTTAAGTTTCTGAACATGTTCTGTTTGTGTGGTTGATGAACATAGATGAGTATTTTAGTGTATAATTTATGACTTTTTTACTTGATTGTTTTTTATCTTTCTCTTATTTAAACTTATTTCGTTTTAGGTTCGTGTGGCATCTGTAGAAGCACTGGGGCAGATGGTAGGTCTCATAACACGAGCACAGTTAAAGACTGCCCTACCAAGGCTTATCCCTACAATATTGGACTTGTAAGAATGGTCTTCAAAGCATTTTATCTTTTAGTGATCTATTGTTCATATTTAATTCGTTTTTTTTTCCTATTTAATGTGTGATTTCTCACCAGATCAAAATATGGAAGACACTTAAAATATCAACTAGTATTATCAGATGGATTCATATTCATATCTTCTTATGTCAGGTATAAAAAAGATCAAGATATAGCTTTTTTGGCTACATGCAGTCTCCACAATCTGCTAAATGCCTCTTTGTTGTCCGAAAGTGGTCCTCCTATGCTTGATTTTGAGGTATGAATACTATAATGTTATTGTTTAAAACGTTTGATGGTATGTTAGAATTTTTTTATCATACTTCTGGTTATGTGGTAATTTTCAATCAAACCTTAAAAATTTGTTTTTGATTTGTTTGCATATCATTTAAGTGATGGGAGAGTCACTGCTTACTTTAGGATGTAGTATGAACATCTATAAATTGTTTTGAAATCTTTACCTTTATTATTCTTTTGTTGTGTGGGTTAAGCACTTGTATTTCTGCCATCTCCTATATACCTGCATTTCCTTATCGTCGTGGGAAAGGAGGGCTAACTGGTTTGTTGTTCTGCTGGTAATGTGGTCATCTGTAAAGCAATTTCTACCCTTTTCTAGTAGGAATGAGGGGACAGCTTCATAAGCCTACTAGAATATCTGCTTATGTAAATAAGAAATTGTAATGCCTTGGTATATGTCACTAGTCTAATGCTCATAGTAAATGGTAAATGAATGAGGCTTTGAATATTCAATGATTATGGTTTGAAGGACGACTGTGGTTGTTTAGTTTAAATTTGTTCTTTTACAAAAAAAAATATTATCTTCTGATGTTCATATTGGATTGTATGTTTGTAATATGATAGCCAAAATTATCCAATGATCATACTGCAGTGTGGTGTCAAATGCTATAACTCCATTTATGGGTGTAAAGAAGTTAAAACAAATGCTTTAAAAATTCTTTCAACCAGATAATTGAGAAACTGTGGTTCATAACCCATTGAATCAGTGCATGAACTGGAAATGATAAATATATTAGAATGCAAAAATTTAATTTAGTGGTATTCAGAAGTCAAAATAAAGATAAAAAAAGAACAAATAACTACATGGAAAATAAACTATAAAATAAAGTGGAATAAATATATAAATAAATTATGTTATTGAAGTGTTGATTTTTTTAGGAATAGATATGGCCTTCCTGAATTTAGGTTTGGCTAAGCATTTTGGTGTTATGTGTTACCTTGTTTCTATGGGTTAGTTCTTGTTGAGGTAGCTTAGTTTTGTCTTTGGGTGTATTTTCTTTTGGCATGGGTTTTGGTGTGTTACCCCATGTTTTTTGTATTCCTTTTTCTTTGTTTTTGTTATGGATTCTCATGTAATGGCATATGATTGCTGAGCTTTGGTGTGCTAAGCTAGTTGTGATTCTAAGGTGCCATATGCCTATCGTGTGAGAAAAAAGAACTTCTATGCAGACTTTGTTATAGACTATAAGAGAAGTATGCTGCATTCACAAATTAGACAAACATTATCTGGCCAGGGTTGGGGGAGGGATAGTTTATGATTCTTTTGGGTCTAATATAAACAAGAGAGAGCCAACAGTGAATTAAAGGAGAAGAGCTTCTGGATTCAACCAATGTCAGAAAGTTTTGGAAAACGTGAGACAATTGAAGTTAAAGCCACAGTGGAGGACATGGATTTTTGTTTTTGGGCTGCAGATTTCTGAGGCTTCATATTGAGCCCTAATAGGCATGCTGTCTGGTTGACAGTGCAACAGCTTTTAGAAACTGGTGGTCAAGATTTATCGTCCCTTAAAACATCTGACACATTTCTTATTTTATCTTCTTGATGCTTTACAAATCACCATTTCAAGGATGTATGTATGCAAAAGCAACACTATCTCAATTCTCTCTTAATCATGGACACATTCCAAAGTTGGGATGTATCTTTCTATACTTTTATCACTTGTGAAATTAAATAAAATCGTTGGTTGCAGGATTTGACTATTGTTTTATCAACACTTCTACCTGTGATATCTACGAATAATGATGGCAAAGACCAATCAGATTTCTCTGTGGGACTAAAGGTAATACTATCGATTTCATTAGTTGGAAACTTAAGTTGTTTGAATATGATAATGACTGTTGCACCTGTTGCTACAGTGGTCTATCTTTATTCCATTTTTTACCAACTCAACTTTTATGCTTTGAATTTAGTAGTGCAATTCTTTTTAGCATATATTTGTTATGTTCCTTTTGTTTCTTGGACTTAGGTTCCAACTGCAGGCATAATAATTAGTTTGCTTTTTTATGGGTGCCTTTTGCAATGTAGGGTTATAGTGGTTGTGTAGGTCAGTGGAATTTATCATTATGGTTTTGTAATGATGTTCTTTTTTGTGGGATGGTATATTTTTCTAGAATATGAGCTTTTTTAGCCTGAATAACTTGTCTCTTATTTTGAGATAGAGTTGTATTCTTTCACTTCCTTATGGGCTAGAATTAAAGCTCTTCTGGGTAAGGAATGGTGTATCTATGCATACAATTTTTAGTGGATTAAGAGCACAATGTGTTTTAGATTAAAACCGAGAGTGGGTGGGTACACTCTTGCTCAGTTTAGTGGAGCCTCATCGGGGTTAGATTGTGTGGAATTTTAATGGGTTCTCTATGATGCATGGAAAGGGTTTGGACCCTAGAGAGTCTTTTTGAGATGATGATTTTCCATTTTGTTCGTGTTTTTGGGGATTTCATTGGAGGCTTTCATTTGGCTTTGTGCCAGTACTTTCGCTTTTATTGATTTTCTTTTAGATAAGGGTGTCCTCTAATATTAAGTTATCTCTGAAGTTGATAATGGTTAAGATGTATACATCTTCAATTTGAAGTGTGTCATAATCTTAACCTACTAATATTTGAGGGAGGATGCATCTTTAGTTAATCATTGAGAATATCAATTTAGAATAACTTTTTCCTTTTTCATTATCCAGAGTAAAAGAATTAAACATTTAATTTATTCAATTATGTGTCACAGATGTATAATGAGGTTCAGCATTGCTTTCTGACGGTTGGCTTGGTGTATCCAGATGATTTGTTTTTGTTCCTTGTAAATGTAAGTACTTAAAAATTGGTAGTATGCTTGTAATTCTGTATGGTGTTAATTCAAAGTAATTTTTCTCTTGGCCCCTCCCTTGTTGATTAAAAAAAGAAAATTTACGAAGAATAAAAGAGGAATAATATAATAGTAGAATATAGATAAAGTCAACAAATAAAACATCAGGTTAAATTAATTAAATTTCTTGAAGAAGCTTGAATAGAAACAGGGGATGCTGTTTCTTTTGTCTTTATTTTTCCCTTTTTGGCTGGTATATTTTCTTTAGTAAGTTCAAAAAACCTATATTGTTCAAAATTTATTGAAGTTTTTGAACCAGGAATTGGGATTAAAACTATGTGGCAATTTATAACTATTAAAACTTATCAATTAAAGTTAAGGTCATCAAATTCCAAACCTCAGTTTTGGGTGTATTTAGTTTGTTGTTTTGTCCATAAAAAGTAAATTCAAAATAGTACCTAGTTTTTATCTTAAATATTTGTTTTACTCCCTAATGAGTAAAATCACATCACTTCTGGTAAAATATTCTAGTCCATACGTTTATCAAAAGTAATCTGGTTTTAGTTCCTCGTTAGGGGATAGGGATTAAAAAGCATTTTACCCTTTAAACTTTAAATGTTGTTAGCATGTTCAGTCCAAGAGGGCATTTTATTGTCAGTATTTTTATTCCTTGTTTTCTCTATCTATTTTCTTTTTACAAGTTGAACAATACTTTTTTGTGTTTCTTGTAATATTTACAAATTATGCATGTGTCTCTATTGTACCTGCTTCCAGAAATGCAGATTGAGGGAAGAACCGTTGACTTTTGGTGCTCTTTGCATTTTGAAGCATCTTTTGCCAAGGTTCCTGCCTCCTCTATTCCTGATGGTAATTATTCATATATATTAATAATAATGTAACCTACAATTCTTATTTGAAGGCTGTCAGAAGCTTGGCATAGTAAAATATCTCTACTAGTCGAAGCTGTAAAGTCCTTGCTTGAGGAGCAGAATTTAGCTGTTCGAAAGGCACTATCTGAGGTAAGTTCTGTGTTGGTTTTTTAATATTTAAATGAGACAATAGCGTCTTTCAGTAATAGGTCAATATATTTTGGCTTCTCAGTCTTTCCTCCTTTGTTTATAGTTAATTGTGGTTATGGCTTCTCACTGTTACTTGGTTGGTTCGTCTGGAGAGTTGTTCATTGAATATCTTGTACGGCATTGTGCTATAACTGATCACAATAGGAGTGATCTTGAGAACATACCAAACAAGAGAATAGAGGTACCTTCTCTCCCCCTTCTCTCAAAGCAAAAAAAGCAAGCAAAGTTCATATCTTTGAATTGCCAAGAATTCTTGTGAATTTTTAGTAAAATATGGTTATATCTTGGAGTTTAATACCAAATCGTGTGTGTACTTCTTACTTTCTTGGATATAGTAGTCCTCTTTACTCCAGTGTTTTTAGTGCTTTAGGAGAACTTTCATATGTTGATATGATTGGAAGACTCTGTCGTTTGAGCTTTCCAGTCTCTAGTTCACCTTTCAATTGAATGTTCGTTGTTGTAGTTATTTTTTCTCCTCTCTTCTATGATACATTTATTTTATTTATCATTGACACCTAAGTTTTGACGATCCTTCTTAGATGAAAATTGGAGCAGTTACTCCTAGTGAGTTAAGAGCAGTTTGTGAAAAAGGTCTGCTTTTGGTAACTATTACGATTCCTGAAATGGAGGTAAGTTTTATTTCTTTTCATTGTTGATAAATTTTTTTCACTTGTTTTTGTGGGCTCATTATTTCTTTTAATTCTCTATTTGCTAATTTTACCCACAAATTCTTTTGAATTGATATTGGATTGTACAGCATATTCTTTGGCCTTTTCTGTTGAGGATGATTATTCCACGAACCTACACTGGTGCTGTGGCCACGGTAAAAGTTGTGTCGGGAATTTCAACTTGATTTTTAGATGCATGATTAATTTTATCCATTCATTGTATGATTTGCAAATTGTCTGGATATATAAATTCACTGCAAAATTGAATTTTTATTTTTGCAGAATTTTTTCTTTGGCAAATGAAATGACCTCATTACTACTTTACAGGTGTGCAGGTGTATCTCAGAATTGTGGCGGCATAGGTCATATAGCAACGATATGTTGAGTGAGTGTAAAACCCGTCCTGATATACCAATTGCTGAGGTATGATATCCTTAATAGTTTGATTTTTTTTAATATTTATAATTCACTTTTAATTGTTAAAAAAGAACCATTGTTTCCTGTATCAGAACATATTGCCTGGTTGAATAATTTATGCTTGATGCAGGAACTTCTTGCTCGCTTGGTGGTGCTTTTGCATAATCCTCTGGCAAGGGAACAATTGGCCACTCAAATTTTGACAGTGAGCTAATGACATCCCTTAATATCTTCATAATAGTTCTCAATAAATTCTTCTTTGATATATATTGTCACATAGAGAGGCCTTCAGCATGATTTTTTTTTTATGTTGTAATTCCGTATATATACTAACATTTACCAATCCATGGACAAGAAAGCAAATTTTTATTAGCTTTGGGCTAAAACCTGAAGAAGTTAACATGTTTGTTGAATAGTTTCGTTAATGCTATTAGGAACTAGATATTTCTTCTCCGATTATTGTATCAATAAAAAACATCTTTCGTATAACTTAACAAGTATTGACTCTATAATAGCCTACAGACTTTAGAAGCTTTGCTAAATTACTGTCTAATGCTAATTGCATCATTCTTCTATCCTCTGTTACCATCATTTAGAAAACACATAGCTCCTAAGTTTAGTTCCTCAAGAGTGAACTTTGCCAAATCAAAAAGCCCAAGCGAGTTACTTTATTATTTTCATTCATATCATTTACATTCTGCTTACCTCTATTTGTAGCAATCTAATATTCTAAAAAAGGGAAATATGGAAACAATGTACTGAAAAATAATCTAGAATATCCTACAAATATTTTCTCTAATTAGGAAAATTCTATAGATATTTTCTCTAATTAAGAAGATTCTTTAAATATTTCTTCTAATTACAACAGCTATCATCATGTGGATATATCTCCACAAATGTTCATCAACCTTGTCTGTCCTTTTTTATACAATAATACCTTCATCTTTTCTAGACAAACGTTAAAGGTTGGAGAACATATAATCAAATATTAGGTCTTTTTTGGATACATTGTTTCTTTTCAAAGACTGAGATGAAATTTGTTCTCCAATTTTTATCATAACATGACCGAACATAGGACAAGCTCAAGAAGCTTCAAGATAAACTTTTTAGATACTATTTGAAGCAACCAAACCATATCCTAGAAAAAAAATTTAAAGTTTAGATGGGAAAAGTTCAATACCTTTTCGATTTGTATTTGGAAGTATACTAGAAATATCCAAGAAGTGTCTTATAAAAAAATCTATGAAATACTTATACTTCAATTTGGTTAGTCTAATCCAAGTACTCTACTTCATTGGGACGGTTGTAATTTGAGATAATATCTTTAGAATCTTCTTAATTAGAGAAAATAGATATATAATCTTTTATTTTTCTAGTTTCCCTATTTTCCTTTTTAGGAGAATTAGATTATTACAAATAGAGGGTATGCGAATGTATTTTTCATAATTCAGAGTAATAAAATCAGTCCTATTTTCTACTTGGTATCAGAGCCCATGGTTCAGGTCTGGTGACCGGGCTCAGTCGAGTATGTCCCTCCATGATAAGGTGAAGCCTTGGCAGGTGGCTGGCAGATAGCCAGATATATCATGAGAGGTGGAGAACAAGAGATGCTCAGTGTTTGATCATGGATTGTGAAAGAGAAGTGTTGACCATGGTGTACTCGAAGATAAGAAAGAAAAGACTTCCGTTGTAGGGGAGGTGGAGGTGGAGAACCATAGTCCTTTGTTTGAGGGGAGGATGTTGGGTACAAACAAAGTCTCACATCGGATAAAATAAGAGATGGACATGATGGCGTCGCTCCAGCCAGGGATGTGCATTTAATTGCAGTGAAGGTATGAATATTCGGACCAGAAGCAACGGAGGAGATGGCTTGGGTTTTGGCAGCCAGGTGAAACAGTGATTTAGATGATGGAGGAAGAGTTGTTTGGTGGTGTGAGACTAGCTCAGGCAGCCTTCCACTGGAAGGAAGCTAGATGGAGAATGGAAAGCTCAAATGAAGATGACTTTTGGGAGAATTCAGTGTGATGGAAATGCATCAGCAAAGCAAATTCATATAACATCCAAAAGTGCCTACAATGTGATGCCATGGTGGGTTTTATAGCTTAACCCACTTGGCTGTATGAATGAAACGGAAATCCGTGAAAAGTGGATCTAGGTCCCACCGGTCATAGCATGCAACATGTGAGAAAATGCAATTGTGCATGTGGCCACGTGATGAATTAAATTTTATGTGCCTTCATGATGCAGCCCCTTGCTTGCTAAACTCACCCCCCCTCCTTTGTGGGAATGACTCTTTTACCCTTCTCCATGTTTTGGTACTTTGACAACATCTTCTTGGTCTCCAATCTTCCATCCAAAAATAGCAAAGAGTACATGATCTTTGGAAGAGTGCTCATCTTGAAGCTTCTTGATCATCCCTCTTGTGATAGGTCCTATGGTGCTAGGCCTTCTTGTATCAGGACATGAGTTTATATACACATAAGATGCCTCCATTGGTAAGAGGCCTTTCGGAGTGGTACCAAAAGTAAATCCATGAGGGCTTGATCCAAAGCGGACAATATCTTATCCGTGTGGAGATCTATGTGTGTGTTAAACCTCTCTACAAATGGTTTATTTGTTTCACATTTAGGAACCTGAAGAGATTGATAGTGGTATTTTTCTAAATCTAAATAATGGAAACTAATTTATGATGACAGTGATTTATAATTGTTTTATTTTGACAATGACAGTTTAAGAAATGTGCTTTTAATTTGGATTTACATTATATACTTGTTATGTTTAAGGATTTTTTATACATTTTTAAATATATATCTTACGCATGATGATAAAAGTGCCATTGGATTGAGGCCAGGTCTCAACTCTTCGGCATGGTCGGTCAAACTATCTGGAATGTTATTTTAATAAGTATTTGATGAATTCTTTTTATTGTTGATGGTGTCTTCACTAAGCTTTTTTTTTTCAAATTTAGTTGCACACATTCCATTGGATGACATGTAAACACATTTTCTGCAGGTTCTATGTCTTTTGGCACCTCTATTCCCAAAAAATATTAATTTGTTTTGGCAAGATGAGGTAACATTTTTTGCTAAAAATTATATGTTGTCCGGTTTAAATCTTCAGTGCTTTGTGAATTTCTTTACCTTTTGTTAGAGGTTGACAATCAGTCAAGTTTTATGGTGATACATCATTATTGAAGCATGTCAAAGTTGAGCAAATAAATATTGGTGAAGGTCTTACATTTACATATCTTAATTGTGCTTGTTGTTGAAATTGTAATAAATTATCTTCTATTTATAATAGTATAGTTTATAGGTGAATATATTGGATTTATAGGCCAGCCATTTCAGATTTAGAGGAATCTAAATTTCTCTATTTATGTGTAATTATTATAATAAGCCTCCTTAAGTGAAGTCATTCAAATATTCTGAGAATATTGAATCATAAAATTTTGTGCTTTGCTAAAGTTTTAGATGAAAAAAACACTTTAGCAGTTTTATAGTTTTGCATCTAATGTGTCTGCCTGCATAATTCTGTTTGTTATTGATAAATAACCATAAAGCTTCACATACTTATGTTCATTTTAAAATATAGTTTTGTTGTAATATGCTATTTTGAATCAGTTACATTATAACTTAAAATTTCAGGATGATTATTATAGACCAAAGTGTAATTAATTTCTGTATTTGGGTAAGCTCTAGATTCCAAAGATGAAGGCATATGTTAGTGATACAGAGGACTTAAAGCAGGATCCATCATATCAAGATACTTGGGATGACATGATTATCAATGTGAGTGTGAATGAATTGCTTAACATCCTACCCTTACGTTGTTCAACTGTATAATAAATAGTTCTATAATTTGTAAGAAGTATTTGTCATGAAGGCAAACTTCCTGATCAATGCATGAGCTATTTTTGTTCAAGTAGGTGGAGTATTTAGTTTGTTTGCAACTGAAATATTTTTTCAAATAGGTTAATTGTGAACTGCATTATGATAGTTCTACTGAAGTGATCAAACATGTTTCAAATTGTTTATGTTGATAAGAAAAAGCACAATGATGGATCGGTATACAAATTGTGGTTATTCAGAGCTAATGTATGATCTTTATTTTTGGGCTGCAGTTTCTTGCAGAATCTTTGGATGTGATTCAAGATGCAGATTGGGTTATGTCTCTTGGAAATGTTTTTGCCAAACATTATGAACTTTATGCTTCTGATGATCAACACACTGCACTTCTGCACCGGTATCAATGCTCTAACATTAAGTGTTCTCTTTTGTAAACGGAACAGAAACACATGTTAAATATTGCTTTCTGTTACTTGAGAAGTTGCTTGCTTTAAATTTTATCTTATATATACAAAATAAGGCAGATGAAATTGTATTTGTACTGGTAATATTCAGGTTCACTGCAGAATATGAAATTAGTAGCTTATGATTCATCATTGTTTGTCTGTTAAATTGTTAGGCACCTTTGAAACAAAGACCAGAAAAACAAGACAAAGAAGAACAAGAGATAAACTTTCAAACTGAATTATTCACTTATTAGGTGTTAAAGAACAATGTTTACAAAGGAAAATCCTTTCACACAGGTTATTCCCTGTCACCGAAGTCAAAGACTTTCAATACCAAAAAGATAGCCCCGGAACACCTGTGTAATATGCATTCCTCTATCTCAATATTTCCCTTCCTAACAATACCCACCGCTGCCAGAACAACCTTATCCCCAAGGTTAAATTCTGAAAATTGATCTTTAATGGCAGAAGTGTTTTCCCTGTGCTAGTCTTTTCTATATTCTTGAACACAGTTCAATGAAATTATTTCATGGGAAACTGGATAGAAGGCTTTGCTGCTTGCAAAATTGCTCTAATCTCAGTTGCAATTTCCTTGCCAACTCATCATCAATGAATATAGACCCAACAATAAACTCAACTTCAACATGTTCTTTACCCTGGTACATTCTAAAAGTTTGGTATATCCATGAATCAGCCTGTTGATGCACTTCATGCACAATTGGTGCCCAAAAAACTGTAAGAGGTGTTAAACAAGAGGAGACTTCCTGTTGGAATTGCTGGGAGATGGTAAACCGTCAAGTCTAAAAGTATGTGCTCCAGAAGTTTGACCAATTCCATCAAATCCTTTGTTCGTGTAAGATTTATATGTGTGCTCTAGTGATTCTTCCACCTTGCTTCTGTTGGTATATTCATTAAGTTTCCCTTCCTTCATAGAATAAGTTAATTGTTCTAGACTCCCTATCATTATATCATTCCCATTCTTTGCCTTGTAAGCTACATCTCTATCTCAAATAAGAGGATTATAATCAACAAGTACCAGGTTTTTCCCATTGGAGAAGTCTACTTTTCCCGTTTTTCTCTGAACAAGCAAGAGATTCAGATACTACATCATGATGTTGAGCCATAGTCACAACTTCAGCCAAAGAGTCCATTTTTGGACCTATATCATTCTTCTCTTTAAAATAGTCAAACTGCCTTTTGCCTACAAATCTTCTACTCATAACAGCTGTGAACTCCTCTCAAGATGGATTCTTGGTCTTTTGGTGCCAGAACTTGAACCAGTGACTAGTGTTTCCCTCCATGTTGTTATGGGCCAAGTGGAAATCTTCCATTTAAGAGATGTTTTGTACCTCAAAGAATCTTTTAGGTCGAGTTATCCCTCCTAAAGGACCAATTCCCACAAACATTGACAATGACAACTCCAACCTTTTAACCCAAGGGTGAATTGTTTCTTCTTCCTCTATATTAAAAGCATTATTGTCCTTGTCCTCCTCATCGTAGTTGTCATTCGGGACAGATTGTTCTTCCCTCATCTCTTCTACATTGGTTGAATTCTCCCACCCCTTTGGACCCCTTTTCATTCTTCACATCATAGTTTTTATCCTAGAAAGACTACTCTTCCCTTTTCTCTTCTACATTCATTGAATTCTCCCTTTCGGACCCCTTTTCGTTCTTCTTGATAACTTTAAGCAATTCTTTAAGTTCTTTCATATCTTGTATTGGAGATTCCACATTAACTAGAGATAAGACAAGTTATTAGTGTATAAGTGGGTGTAAACCTCACTTTACAAGTCGGTTGTGAGATTGAGTTAGGTTTAAAGTTCATTTCTTAACATGGTATTAGAGTCATTGTTAGAGCCTATTCTAACGAGATTTGTTGTTTGTTGGGTATATGCTACTAGATCGCTATTGGATCACCTACTAATGTTTAATCCCACGCTCGAGATATATATACCTCGGCGTGACTAAAGATAAGGCTTATTTATAGTATATATAAGTGGGACAAACCTCACCATACAAACCGATTTTGTGGGTTGAGTTAGGCTTAAAGTCCACTTCTTAACATTGTTAGATATATTGCGTTTTATGTTAATTAGGGAAACATAGTTCCTATGTTTATTTGTTATTTTTTCATATTCATTTGTACTTGGGCTTATAGCCTACATTCTCATTATTATAAATATATTACCCTATGTATATTTACTACACAAGTGAGATTAATCCTATATCTCGTTTTATTATTTTCAACTTGGTATCTAGAGACTAAAGCTTATAATAGACAATATTTTAGTTATGAATTCATTGAGAGAGGATTTTTTTGTTCTTGTCATAGAACACCTGATTTTATCAATTGAGATCTTTTTTGTAAATCTTCATTAACTCATTAATCTGCCAGATTGTGGTGTTTCCATATTTGTCTTATTTTCATGTTTTTCTCTGATTTTCTTTAATTAAGGAAACATATTTTCTATGTTAATTATGTTATTTTTACATATTCATTTGTATTTGGACTTAGTCCACATTCTCATTATTATAAGTACATTACTCTATTTGTATTTTCTACACAAGGGAGATTAATCCTATACATCCTGTAGCTATCTTTCACAATATCCAAACCCGTCTTTACCTTTTTCTTTCCTTTCTTGATGTCCTGAAGAAGTTCTTTAATCTCCTCTACGTCCCTTTGGATATCTTTGCTTATAAGCAATTCTGTCTTCATCTTTGCCATAACTCTTCCTTGCTTGTTGGCCAATCTTTCCAAAGAACTCACTGTACTTTCTATAGTTCCCCTTCTCTTCAGATGTGGCAGGTCAGACCAGTTTGTTTGGATACGTGAACAAAACATAAAAGAAAGAGACCTGGAAAAAGGAAACTCAAAGCACCAATGATTATATGTCATGTTCGGGCTATCTCTATTGTTTAGAAAAAACAGAAAACACATACAAAGGTGCTCTCTCCTTTACCATGAGATAATACTCATTTACAACTCCAAGTTCTTAAGAAAAGTGTGTGCCTCAAAGGATTTGATTGGTCTAATTATATAGACCAACTCTCACTCCAAAAACACAGATTCATTTGCCTCCATTATATTGCACCACTTACACATCTTCATTTATTGTTCCAGTGCAATGCTTCCATCTCTTTATTTCTTTATTATTCCACTACACCACTTCCACCTCTTCATTTATTGTTCCACTGCACCCTTTAGTTTTCCTTCTATAATAATCTTTACATGCCTTCTCATTGTTCCCATTACTATCATAATCCCATCTAATTAGGAAAACAAATTGTAAAATAAGCAAATGTGGTAAAAATCCTTAAAGATAATGAAAAATAGGGGAACTATTCCTAAAGGGTAATAATCTAAGATACTATAAAGTATGATAAGACAGTCATAAAAACAATGACCATGAACTTTACTAGTACAAGCCAAAAGATGGCTAATTATTTTCTCAAAATGAAATGCACAGCAAAAGAATTTTTCCACAAAAGAGTAGCATAAATATTACACATTGCCGTGCACATTGGTTTCTTTCTTTCTGTCAAAACCAATAAATCCAGTCAACAGAAACTAGTCCACATGCCTTAGGTAAAATTCAATACTTTCCCCAAATGATCAAATCTTTAATGAAAGAAACAATTGGAGTACAAGAACAAATGGGGAATCAATTCAATTTTTGACTGCAATATATTACATTAGTGGTTTCCTTCTATTAATTAAAAATTGTCATGTTGATTTCAGAAATGTTCTTGTTGGGAAAAAAAAGCAAGTCCTACATCATTTAGAGATAATGTCAAAGTACACTATATAAGTGGGGGAAGTCGTTACCTATTAAGCCGAGTTAAGCCTAAAGCTACTTTGTAAGATGTTATGAGAATCTGTTCTAGATCAATTAAAAGAGTCACTTGTTGTATTATCTATGTACGAAGCCTAATAGTGCTGGATGTGAGTGGGTGTATTGGGAAAAACCCCAAGTCGGTCATACGAGTTGGGCCTAGGCCTAAATCTGCTTTTGTAAGAATTCTAAAGCCTGTGATGAGAAGTGATGGAAAAAGATGAGCAAAACGTTTCATGTTTTTTTTTTTTTCCTTTTTATTATTACTAGTCTGTGCATAAACACCCATATACCACAGTATTTATTTCCAACTTTTGGCATAACCATGGATTCTCCAATTTGGTCCTCTGCATGCACGTGCCTTTTGAAAATTCAAGTTACCATTACTTAAGATTGGAAAAGGTGTGAAAAAGGTATTGTACTTGAACACAGGTGCCTAGGCATTCTGCTTCAAAAGGTTAACGAAAGAGCTTATGTCCGTGATAAAATAGATTGGATGTACAAGCAGGCAAACATTGCAATTCCAACAAACAGACTTGGATTGGCAAAAGCAATGGGATTGGTGATTTAATCTTTTTATTTATTTTAGGTTATTTATTTTGATCTTGTTGGATTCCTTTTCCTTTCCTATTGCTTCTTAAACATACTTTCTATTTATTAAGGTTGCTGCATCACACTTGGATACGGTGTTGGACAAGCTGAAGGACATTTTAGACAATGTTGGGCAAGGCATATTTCAAAGGTTTATGCCTGATTTGTAGGATTGAGTGTATACCGTTTTTTTTTTTTTTTCAAAATGTTATTTGATGAAGTTTTGATGTTCAGATTTTACTGCTACACGTGTGAATTGTTTTCATCCTCCTTTCTCTCCTTTATGTTTTGTTTTCATGTTTTTCATGTTTGCAGTTTAATATATATCACATTGGAATTCAAAACCTTAAGTTTTTTAATGATAGCTTATGAAATTGTTGCTCCTTGTATAATAATCTCAAATAAAACAGTAACTATGCTTTTATATCACCATAATATTACTGGAATTTTTCTGTTTCTATTAGTAATTTAAATGGCATCAGAAACCGAGGAATCTATTTACATAGATCCTCTTTAGCAGGAAAAGGAAACTATAGAATGCTAATAGGATTTTAATCTCTTCAGTGGTTTGCTCTGTTCCCAAATCTTTTTATTCAATCACGTTATGCACATTTCCCAATCACGTTCCCTCCCTTCATGCTTTTCTCCCTTGTTTTTTCCTTGCCTTCATATAGAGGCCAAATCCCAATTCTGTCTTGAGTCCGTTACCTACCCTTCCATCAGGTCTTCTTAAAATGATTTTTTTTTTTTTGTTTCTTTTCCTTTCGAAGATTATATTACATTCAGAATTTGTTGTTTTTATTTGATATATACTCTGTTTATTGAACAGTAAGTTTTGCATAAGAACATGATACCAGCTTGGAGATAGATAGATCTTTATCTTCTATCATTGAACATTAACATTTTCATCATTGCAAGTGTTCCTTAACTTACCTGCTGAATGCTCTGTTTTTCATCATTGCAAGTGTTCCTTAACTTACCCGCTGAATGCTCTGTTTTTCATTTTTCTTTTCTCAAGATTCATATAGTTTCAGACTGTCTTATCTATTTGTAGCTTTTATTTGTTGCAGGATCCTGTCATTATTTTCAGATAGTTTCAGAACGGAAGAGTCTGATGACATTCATGCCGCTTTGGCACTAATGTATGGATATGCTGCAAAGTATGCCCCATCAACAGTTATTGAAGCCAGAATAAATGCCCTTGTTGTAGGTCATTTTTTTTCTCTGCATTTGTCTTTGTTGTCTTGCTTTATTTCTGATCAGATACTTAAGGAATAATTAATGTTTCATTTGGAACCATTCTCAGTTCTGTTTAAATGCAGTTATAATTAGGTACTGTTTAAAGAGAAAAATGATGTTAGAGATGTGGAACTGTGTGTCTAAAGTATTCGACTGAGTCTATTTTATATAAGTTGATTACAATAGATACAAATAACTATATTGATATTTTTCCTAGATACATGATATTATAAGCCTATTAATGAGATTCTAATGAAATTTGGTTGATATCCCTACAATTACAAATATCCTAATTAAATAAGGAAACAAATCACAAAATATAAAAGAATAAATCCTGAGAGAATGTAGGATATTCCCAAATATGTTAAAATCGTATCATTATAAATATCGCTTATTTCTATTAAATGAGATTCTAATGAAATTTGGTTGATATCCCTACAATTACAAATATCCTAATTAAATAAGGAAACAAATAAAAAAATATAAAAGAATAAATCCTGAGAGAATGTAGGATATTCCCAAATATGTTAAAATGGTATCATTATAAATATTGCATATTTCTAGCACCCCAAGTTAAAGTGTTAAGTAGTTGGAAAAGAAATCCAGAGATGGTGAATCTGGATAGAATAGCTAGAATGATAGCTTAGCCATATATCTAAAATAACCATTAGTTTGAGCAAAGATTCATAGCAAGCAAAGCAAAGTCCATCCATCTCAAAGGTGTACATTGAAAGCTGCAAATCGATAGAGTTATCAACAAAGTGAATGTCGGTTAAAAAGAAATTCACTTGTTAATATGATTCAGGTAGGAAAATATTTACATGTTAGAAAAATGCTTCAGGACTGAAACATGTCCACCTTTTAATTCTGTTTTATTTTATTTTTTTAATTGTTGTTGTTTCCCTAATTTTAAGGAATTAGTTAGGTTTGTAATCTCTGATTCATGTTTTCTCTAATTAATGGATATTTTCTCTAATTACAACAGTATTAAATGTATTACTAGAAGTTGTTAGAAGATTCTAGAGATCTCTTGTAATTATTACTTTAGGGTTTGAGTTCTCTATATATAGAAGTTGATATACTATTTCAAATTAATTAACCGAATAACAATCTTCTTTCTTTCATATTAATCCTTTTAAGTTGGTATTAGAGCTCATGACCTAGGGCCATGCTTTCGCAATTCTTCTTTCCGTCTTAGTTATGGTTCTCATTAACATTAGCTGAAGTGCAGCCATTTTTTTTTTTAATTATTGGGGTTGCCTGAAGTGACCCCAGGTTGTGGTTTTGTTGCTATTGTTGTTGCCCCCATTAGTGTGAGGGAAATGAGTTGGAAGTCTCACATTAACTAGAAATAAGGCTAGTTTAGTGTATATAAGTGATTGCAATTTGCAAACTTCACCTTACAAGCTAATTTTAGTGAGTTGAGTTAGCCTTTGTTAGAGGTGGACTTTAAGCCTAACTCAACCCCACAAACCGGCTTGTAAGGTGGGGTTTGCACCCACTTATATATTCTAAATTGGCCATATCTCTAGTCGATGTGGAATTTCCAACACACCCCCTCACCATCTCAAGCGTGAGACTAGACATTAATTGGTGGTCCGATAGGTAGTGCCCAATAGTGGAAAAGATTAGGGGAAATCTCCCTTGTGTGTTTTGCATACACATAGGGTAGTTTATTTATAATGTAAGATATGGGCTAATGCCCTCAATACAAGATGGGCTGAGCCCAATTAACATAAACACACAACTTAACATCTAACAGCCTTAAATCCTACTTTTTAAAAAAAACAATTTTCTAAACAGTTTCTAATAGGATATAGGGTTATAGGTTATTTGACAGTTAGTTACTTAGTGGGAAGGGGAAGAGAAACTTTATAAACAGGGAGTGGGTTCTGTACAAGGGGGGGTATTGACTGAATTCTTTGTAAGTCTGGACTTTGGCCAGAAGAGGGAGGTTATGCTCCCAACCCATTATTTGTAAAGAGGAATTCTTTTACTGTGAATAATATAGAAAAACCATTCTTCCATCACCGTTTCTATCTTCTAAGTGTGTTCTTGTTAGGTTCCAAATCCAGGAACCTAACAAATTGGTCCGACCCGCCGAATCAAAGTGGGGGTGAAGGATCAATAAGCTGTTGGATCATCAAGAGAGGACTGCCGAATCTCCATAGGAGAGGGCTACCAAATCAAGAAGGGATCAAGAAGTGATCAAGAAAGGGTGGAGCATGGAAGGAAGAAACAATACCTTGGAGAGGAGGACTAGCGGACAAAAAATGAGCATGGCAGAATTGAAGATGAGCATGGCAAAATCGAAAATGAACATGGCAGAATACAGAAGAAATATGCAAGAAATAAGAGAAATGCTGCAAGAAATCAAGATTCACATAAAGGGCTTAGGAAGAAGTGAGGAATCTGTCATGAAAGGGCAGAAAGAGGGTTTAGATGAAGAGGAGATGGAGGAAGACAAGGGTGAACAGAATTGGAGGCAGCAGGTAGAATTGGCCCGGTTTGAGGGACTGGACCCATTGGGATGGATCTCTTAGGCAAAGAAGTTTTTTGACACCCAAAATGTCACAAAGAAGGAGAGGCTCAGGTTGGCTTACTGCTGCATGGAAGGTGGCACAATCTATTGGTTCAGGGCCTGGAAAAATAAAACCAAGAACCTTTCTTGGAAATGGTTGAAAGAGGCATTAATAATGGGGTTTGGAGGAAGAGATAGAGGCTCTGTTTTTGAGAAGAAAAGAGAAACAAAAGCTGCAGTTTTGAGTGTTGATGGTTTTGCAAGAATTAGAGGGCAGGATAGGAGAGAAGAAAATGTACGTGGAGAGGAAGGCAATGATGCAAACTGTGATGGAGACATGGGTGTGACTGCTGCTGGAAAAGTTGAAAAAGCTGCTGATTTTACTGCTGCAAACTGTGATGGAGACATGGGTGTGACTGCTGTTGGAAAAGTTGAAAAAGCTGCTGATTTTACTGAAAAAGTTGCTGCTGCTGAGAAAGTTGCTGTTTTTAGTGGAGATAGTGTGGTAGGTTGTGGTGTGAATGTCAAAACAGTAAAGACAGGAAAAAAACGCTCAGGTGGAAGAGAAAATGCAAGCAATTGGGAGCAAAAAGGAGAGGATGCCACTGACAATAATGGAGCTAGGAAGGGTGAGGAGACACCAATTTTTTCGTGGGTGAAAAGAGAAGAGTTGATCACTTATGAAGGGATTGACACACAAGATCAAACAACAGGGGCAGCAAATGCTTTTAAAGTTCAAAACGCCAAAGGATCAACAAAAGCACATCCAAACAGCAAAGAAAATGTAGTCCAGGGGTGCAAGACTTGGCATAAAAAATTCAAACACCTTTCTTGGAAAATCTGGCCTCAACTCTACTAAAGATAGTTGAAGGGAACAAAAGAAGCAGTATATGTGAGAATTGGGCAGCAGTAACACAGAGGGGGAGTGTGGAAATTTTATATGAGAGTTTGCAAGTAGATGGAGCAGCTGCCAAAAGTGTTGTTGCTGCAAGGGCTGATGAAGTCAGAGTTGAGATTTTAAGGACTTCCCAAAATTGGGCTAAAAGAATCCAGGAAGAGTGGAAGTCATTGGAGGAGGATTTGCCACCACCCAAGCCTCCAGACTTGAATTGGAGGGCAGCATCCAGTGGGTAACAGGTTGATGAAGAGGAGCCATGAGATCAAGCTTTCCGGTTCCAACCTTGAGGACAAGGTTGTTCTGCAGTGGGGTGTAATAATAGGATATAGGGTTATAGGTTATCAGTCAGTTAGTTAGTGGGAAGGGGAAGAGAAACTTTAAACTTTATAAATAGGGAGTGGGTTCTGTAAAGGGGGGGGGGGTATTGAGTGAATTCTTTGTAAGTCTGGACTTTGGCCAAAAGAGGGAGGTTATGCTCCCAACCAGGGAGGTTATGCTCCCAATCCATTCTTTGTAAAGAGGAATTCTTTTACTGTGAATAATACAGAAAAACCATTCTTCCATCACCGTTTCTATCTTCTAAGTGTGTTTTTGTTAGGTTCCAAACCCAGGAATCTAATAGTTTCATTAATTTGCCTTTTGAAAACCAATGAAAGTTATAGAACCAGTTTGTATCAGAACCTAGGTTTTTTTTTTATTTAAAAAAAAAGGATTGTGTCCTGGTTTACTCTTCTGTTCAAATTATGCATGAAAGAACAAAATCATAAATGAAGTGTAGGTTGCGTGTCTCCTTTCCTGTAAGTTCGTTATTTTTTTGCTTATTTGCATATGTTTGTAATAAGGGAAAGTTGATTACATCGTTTCATTTATTTGTGGGCAGGGCACCAATGTGCTCTCACGACTTCTTCATGTGCGTCATCCCAAAGCAAAGCAAGCGGTCATCACAGCAATTGATTTACTAGGTTTATAGTTATCTTTTCAGAGTTTTATTATTTTTCATTCTCATTATTATCCCTTTCATTTTTTAACTGCTGATATGGTTGTCATGAACACTTATCTTCTATTTTTTTCTTCTCACTTGACTTGAATTTATGCAAAAAAAAGGGATTGCTACAAAACCTACTTTAGAAAGTGAACATCTGTGAAAGTTGTGGTTATTTTGCCCCATATACAATAGTTGTAGAAATCATGTTATTCATGATTTGTTTATGTTTAATGAATAATTTTTATGACTGACTTTGTTTGATTAATTGTGAGCTTGATTTATTGCAGGTAATGCTGTTATTAATGCTGCTGAAAGTGGCTCACCATTTCCACTGAAAAGAAGGGACCAACTGCTTGATTATATTTTAACTTTAATGGGTCGGGATGATGAAGATGGTTTTGCTGATTACAATGACCTATTGCGTACTCAGGTATATAAAATTGAGTTATGCCTAAGATGAAGACGGTCATTTAAAGCTGAGAATATGTTAGTTTGCTGATGTGATTTCTTATATTTAGGCCCTTGCTATAAGTGCCTGCACCACTTTGGTATCTGTGGAACCAAAGCTAACAGTTGAAACTAGGAACCATGTAATGAAGGTATGTGGGTTTCATTTGATTTATTTTTAATCCTACCTTTTAATCATCCGAGTTTCCTGATGAATTTGACAGGCCACATTGGGGTTCTTTGCTATACCAAATGATCCAGTTGATGTTGTCAATCCCCTTATAGACAACTTGATTACCCTTTTATGTGCAATTCTTCTCTCTGGATTATTTAATCATCCAAGTTTCCTGATGAATTTGACAGGCCACATTGGGGTTCTTTGCTATACCAAATGATCCAGTTGAGGTTGTCAGTCCCCTTATAGACAACTTGATTACCCTTTTATGTGCAATTCTTCTCTCTGGGTAATTTAAGTTAGAATCTTATTATTTATTCTGCTTAAGTTTCTAGTTTGTTATATTACCAGTTCTTTTGAACATTGTTCAACTTTGTTGTTTTCTTTAGAACCGTGTGTCAACTGTGCATCATTTTATTTTTATTGTTCATTTAAAAAAAAAGTTTTGATTTATTAAAAAAAATTGTTTCTCTTTTGTTAGATCTGTTTTTAATTCCATAGTGGGCTATCAGTTCTTGTTTGTTGTTGGTTCCGCATCTTGTGCACTACAAACATAACATCATTATCGCACTCCTTCTAAACACACCTGCCAGTCAGTTTTTGTCATGAATTTTTTTGTCATTCCTATCTGGTCGTTCTGTGCATGTATAATTACTTTTTCTTTCTCGTGCTGATTAGTAAAAATTTAATATATAGTGGAGAAGATGGAAGAAGTCGAGCAGAGCTGCTAATGCTTATCTTGAGGCAAATTGATCAATTTGTCTGTTCACCCATTGAGTATCAGAGGAAAAGAGGCTGCCTTGCTGTACATGAGATGCTTCTAAAGTTTCGGATGATTTGTGTTAATGGGTATTGTGCACTGGGCTGCCATGGGAGTTGTGCACATAACAAGCAAATTGACAGGACTCTGTTTAGGAATTTTTCTAAGCTACCATGTAAATATGTTGTTCCATTAGATACCATTGAATTGCTCTTCTTTCATATATTCTGAAGTATAGTTTTTCTTATCAACCACCAGCTGCATTTGTACTGCCAAGCCGAGAAGCTCTGTGCTTGGGAGATAGGGTTATAATGTACCTTCCACGATGTGCAGACCCAAATTCTGAAGTCCGAAAAGTATCGGCACAAGTAAGTAGTATATGATTTGTGCTCCTTTACAGAAAAAGGCACTCAGTATTTGTATAGTTTCAGGGATATAGTATGGTCTATATTCTATAATGTGCATGCTCTGTGCTTAACTTCTGTAGGGAGGATATTGTGGACTTGTTCTTAAATAGTCTAATTAATTGTTTTTTGTGCAGATTATTGATTTACTCTTTAGCATCTCTCTTTCACTTCCAAGACCTGCGGGTTCATCTATATCTGCTGAGGTTATAGAATTGTCATACAGTGCATTATCTTCTCTTGAGGATGTTATAGCCATATTGAGGAATGTAAGTTCACTGACCACTTTGTTTTATTTCCTTGCTTCTTGTTCTGATTTTCCCATCTTGTATTTTATAGTGTCAGAAAAAATGAGACCAAAGCTCTTGGTTTTCATGTATATTTGTACATATATGCAGGATACTTCTATTGATCCATCAGAAGTTTTCAACAGGATTGTTTCCTCCCTCTGCATTTTGTTGACAAAAGAGGAGGTAAGTGTCGTTGATTCTCTGCGTGTGTATGGATCATTTCTAAGTTACATTTAATAACTGTGTTAGCACTGGTGTACAGGTGGTGGCTACACTGCATGGTTGCTCAGTTGCTATATGTGATAAGATCAAGCAGTCAGCTGAAGGGGCTATTCAAGCTGTTGTTGAATTTGTTACAAAGAGAGGGGGGGAATTAACTGAAATTGATATCTCAAGGTTTAAAGCATAGTGTATACACCAACACAATGTTACTTGAACTTTGTTGATATCGTACTGTCTTTTGAACTTGTAATTTTGAGCATAGGTAATGGTGACATGACATAATGTTTTTGCCCACAGGACAACCCAATCATTGATCTCTGCTGTTGTGCATGCAACTGACAAGCATTTGCGTGTGGAAACTCTTGGAGCTGTATCCTTTTAATATTTTTAAAGTTGACATATTTCGTGGAATATCTTGTCATAATTTTAATTTGTTAGGAAGGTTTTGTTTGTTTTTCTCTCTCATATATATAATCGGTATATGTTGTTTTCAAGCTTTTCACTAATAGATCCCCTATTAAATAATGACAGTGTCTAAGGAGTAGGAAAATGTGCAATGCACTTGATCAAAATTAGGAGAGTGAATATTCTAACTAAGCTAGATCATGGGGTGTGCTTGTGTTGTATGATGGAAAGAGACAGTATAAATTGGGGGAGGTTGAGAGGTGAGATGGGAAGGAATTTGTTTTGACCTGGGAGAGAATTGGTAACTCTTGAATTTGCCCATATTATCAAATTTTTCGATCTTCTGCATCACTTATGTATTTCTCATACATAGTCTTGGTATCATCCTGATACAGGCTAGGGTTTCACTGATAATGCATACCTGTCTCTGATTTTACTTCAATGTTTCTGGTGTCTGTCATTTTCTACTGGCAAATTTATCCTTTACTTGCTAAAGATTTCTTCTTTGGCTGAAAACACTAGCTCAAAAACTGTTTTTGATGAAGTCCTGGCTACTGCTGGAAGGGATACGATCACAAAGGATATATCTAGGTTACGTGGAGGATGGCCCATGCAGGATGCATTCTATGTAAGTCTCATTGTTTTCAGTATGAAGTTCTTTAATCCACTGTTATACAGAATGTCCACTGATCATTTTTATTCAAGAATTGATTTACACAAAGCAATGATTGGATATGAAGAAAATAGGGCTCTAAAAGTTGTTGCTGTTATGGTACACAGATATGGGGTTAGGTATAAGGAATATAAAGATTGGACTTGGAAAATCTATGCTTATAGAAATAAATACAGTCAGGGGTTATTGTAGGCAGGATTGTTAGGGTAATGGCAGTTCTACCAGGTAGTCAGTTAGGTGGTTAAATTGGAGTAAGTTGTACAGAGAGGGATTGAAAAATATGTTTCGCAGCCAAGCTGAGTCTGCAAACTCTATTGAGTATGGAAAACCTTGTGAACAATTAGTCTCCTAAGTCCTGATTTATTCTCCCTTCAATAACAGATAAACTGTTATTTCAGTTTTCCATTTTATTGTCATTGCACTTTGGTACCTATCTCTTAAGCTTTACAGCCCCTGTTGGATACAATATTTGTTCAATACTGGGATGTCATTCTGTATAATAAATTATTAGTTAGATACAAGAATTAAGAGTTTCTTAACCTTTTACGAATTTCCCTACTAATTAAGCAACAGACAAGAATTCTAGCAATTCTAGTAAGTGGAACATGACGATTGCATAATAGATGGCTTAATTGCATGGAAAAGTAAAAAACATGAGGATTCATATCACTAATATCTTTAGGGAGGGAACTATAGAGTGGATAAGTTAACCAAATTTTGTATTACTTTGCAGTGGTTTACATGATAGGATAGTATACCTTTTGTAAATTCTGATATTTTTGGAGAAAGATTTCAACTTCCTTGTTATAGGTTTTCTTGGTGCGTAGTGGTCTAGTCCGCCACTTTTTTTTTTCTAATTTATTTTATGGATTAGGGTGTTGCATATGATTGTTAATTGTGGTGGTGTCAGCACAGCTAGGATTACAATTAATATTATGATGCTTAACACTACCTTTTTTTTTTTAAAATGGTGCATCTTCAGTTAGAAGCTTTGGGTGCTCTTAATTTAAATTTAACCTTCTATTAGAACAATGGTTGCAACATCAATTGAACTCTAGAACACTTGATCATATATGCTTTAATTAACACTATGTTATGAACAAACTATCCCAAAAAGCTAAGCTATTAGGTGATGACACTATTGATTTTAATTTTTACATGGACCGAGTAACATTTATGTTCAAATATTATTAGAAGACGAGTTTCATGTTGTCATCTTTACTCCCATTTGAAGATTTTTTTTGATAAATTAATTGATTTTTTTGGGTACAACTTTCCAGGCATTTTCTCAGCACATGGTACTGTCAGTTTTGTTTCTAGAACATGTGATATCTGTCCTTAGCCAGATTCCGATTCTAAAAGCTGATGTGGACAGAGTTGAGGATAGTCCCGTTGACAGTCATGCAGAAGATGGCAAACTACAAGCTGCAATTTTTGCTCTTACTGCTTTCTTCAGGTCTGCATTATCAGCAATGCCTTTTGGCTTTAAGATACATAAATGATCCAACAATTTTACAAAACATTATTTGATGCAGAGGTGGGGGAAAAGTTGGAAAAAGGGCCGTTGAACAAAACTATGCTTCTGTTCTTTCTGAGCTGACACTGCAACTTGGAAGCTGTCATGGTTTAACCTATTCTGGTCAGCATGAACCGTTGAGGTAACCACTTTGAAACTGTGCTTCTGCTTTTGCCTATTTCTGTTCTTACTGAGTTTACACTGGAATTTCACTTGCATGATAGCATCACATTTGTGTTGCCTATCAAGTATGTCTGTAATTTATTTTGTTTTACGTATAAATAACACTTTCAAATTTAAATGTTAGGGATAATTTTAAAAGGGTATGTTTTGAAATCTACAGTTCATATTATTTTGGAGATATTTTAATTCTGTAGGTAAAACCCCAAAGTGAGTTTTAAGGTCTGACCTACCTTTTTTTTTTTTCGAACATGATATTATATCATATGGTATAGTTGGCATCTTCAAGGGAACCGAACAAATTACAAGTAAAATAAAATTTGTGAAAAACTACTCAGAGAAAGCAGTTATTTCCACTTACATTCTTGTGCAGGAATCTTCTTACTGCATTTCAGGCATTCTGTGAATGTGTTGGTGACCTTGAGATGGGCAAGGTAGACAAATTTAAAATTGCTTCGTGTTAGGGTATAAGATATGGTCTTCAAATTAATACAGAAAGTGTTCATTTATCTAGATTTTAGCTAGAGATGGTGAACTACCAGGAAATGAAAGGTGGATTAGTCTCATTGGAGACATTGCAGGCTGCATATCTATAAAGCGACCAAAAGAGGTAATGTGATTTCAAATATACTTAACTAGTATATGCATTACCTTACATATCCAGGATACCCGATGAGTTAATGATTATATGACCAAAAGGAAAATGCTAATAGGATATTTGGAGTTGCCCCAGTATATATTGATGAAATTTAGTTGTTGGTGTTGGAGATGTAAATCAAACCTTGAGTCACCTTTTCAAGTAAACCCATTTCTGGAAATTGTTTGATAGGTCAAGGCTTTTCAGTTTATGATGATTAAGTTGTTGACATTGTATCTTAAATCGAAATCTCTTTGATAAACTGTTTGGACTTCAATTCTCTCTTTATTGGATTATTAGTGGTTATGCATGTTGGAGATACGAATCTGAACCATTTGATTATTCTCTTAACAACGCAAGCTTTTATATGTTTTAAGCCTTGGTTTTTATTGAAAGTTATGATAATTATATCGATTGACTGTTATTTTATTTGTATTGGACAAGTCTCAATAATTTAATATTATATAGTTCAGTTTGAAGGACTGTGCGTGATAGGCTATTTGATGCTGTTGAGTACTAGCCTGCCCACTAGTCATGAATATCTTTCATTCCTAATGAAATGAAATCAATATTTCAAAAATCAGTTTTTGCATACATTGGGTTGGATAGGTTATGATGGTATCACTGGAATATAATGACTACTTTAGCTGATTGTTTTGTTTAAAATAATATTGTCATCAATATAGTGGTCTGGGATTTGGTGTTAATTTCAGTTTCCCTTTTCTTTTTCAATAGGAGGTGTCTCATCTTTTCTTTATTTTATAGGTTACTTATTCTAGCTCCACCCAGTCACCTTCCTACTCTTTTTCCTTCACGAATACTGATTTGACTGATATTTGGACTATGGAATAGACTACATCAATGAAAGAACCTGACTAACCAGCAGAAGTGACTGTATTTATTTTTTCTGCTTTTAAGAATGTCTTGCATTTGACCTTCTGCTCTCATTTTCTACAAATAATACGATATAAAAGTTATATTGTTGGGAATCATTTTCTTTCCTTGAGAGCTATTTAGTAAAACATTGTAGCCCTCTGAAGTGTTAACTTGATTGACCAACTTTCTTTCCTTGTTGGATATATAGGTACAAAATATTTGTCTATTTTTGAAAAACTCATTGCATCGACCCCAGAAATATCAGAGGGAAGCTGCAGCAGCTGCACTATCAGAATTTGTTCGGTATAGGTGAGTGGGTATATAATGACACTTTGAATAATTGCCACCACTTAAAAAGATTAATCTGAAAGAAAGAAGATTCTTATTCATTTGATTAATTTGAAACAATACCTCAACCTCTATCTATATACAGAGAACCGTAACCCTATAGTAATAATTGTTGAGAGATCTCTAAAATCTTCTAATAGCTTCTAGTAGTACACTTAATATCCTACTAATAACACTCCCCTCAAGATAGTGAATAAATATGTATTGTTCCTAGTTTATATGTGAGGTCATGAAATCATTTAGAAGGAAGACCTTTGGTAAATAGATCTACTAACTGAAGTCCAGATGAGGCATAAGTAGTAGGGATAATGCCATTATCCAATTTCGGATGAATAGTTTGATCTATCTGTGTTTTGTCCTATTATGTTGAACCGGATTGTGAGAAATGCTAGTAGTTGACTTATTATCAAAATGAAGAATCATAGACTCTTCAATGCCTCTTTAAGATCATGTAGAATAATTCTCAACTATAACAATTTACACATTCCATGTGCCATAGCTCTAAATTTAGCCTTTGCATCAGTGTTGCTTGCCTTGCTCTCTATGAAATAGTGGAGAAGATTAGGAGAAATCTTGCTTATGTGTTTAACATACACATAGGGTAGTTTATTTATAATGTAAGATAAGGGTTAAACCCTAAGTACAGAATGGGCTGAGCCCAATCAACATAAACACATAACTTAAAATCTAACACTCCCCCTCAAGCTGAAGCATATAAATCATATGTTCCAAGCTTGTTACAAAGATAGTCAATTCTAGGTCCTCGTAAGGATTTGGTGAATATGTCTGCCAACTGGTTGCTTGAGTTAACGAACTCAGTCTTGATATCTCTGGATATGATTTTTTCTCTAATAAAATGACAATCAACTTCAATGTGCTTGGTTCTCTCATTGAAGACAGGGTTAGAGCTAATATGAAGAGCAGCTTGATTATCACATATAAGTGTCATGTGAGTGACATCTCCAAATTTCGATTCACTAAGTAATTGTTTAAGCCACACAAGCTCGCAAGTAGCAGATGCCATAGCTCTATATTCTGCTTCTGCGTTGGACCTTGCCACAACACTTTGCTTCTTACTTTTCCAAGATATCAGGTTGCCACCAATAGAGACACAACATCCAGAAGTAGACCTCTTATCAGAAGGGGAACCAACCCAATTAGTATTTGAATAGCAAACGATTTTTGTATCGTTTTTAGGACCATATAACAAACATTTTTAAGGTGATCCTTTAATATACTTCAGTATGCGAACAACTGCATCCCAATGGTCTTCACATGGGGAGTTTAGAAATTGACTCACCACACTAACTGCGAAGGAAATGTCAGGACGCGTAACAGTAAGATAATTTAATTTACCAACTAATCTTCTATACTGTTCAGGATCTGAGAAAGGCTCCCTCTAATTTGGTAGGAATTTGATGTTAGGATCCATAAGTTTCTCAACAGATTTACAGTTTATTAATCTTGTTTCCTCCAAGATGTCTAACCCATTCTTCCTCTAAGTTATGACAATACTAGTATTGGATTGTGCTACTTCAATACCCAAAAAGTACCTGAGTTTGCCAAGATCTTTGGTTTGAAAATTGTGACAAAGGTGCTGTTTCATCTGAGAGATGCCAAGATAGTCGCTTCCTGTGAGAACAATGTCATCAACATACACTATTAAGTAGATACATCCAGCACTTGAGTGGCGATAGAACACTGACTGATCCGCTTCACTGCGAGACATACCAAATTGTTGAACAACACAACTGAACTTACCAAACCAGGCCCGAGGAGACTGTTTTAGGCCATATAGGGATTTACGAACACGACATACCAATCCAGATGACTCCCCCTGAGCAACAAAGCCGGGTGGTTGCTCCATATAAATTTCTTCAAGCAAATCACCATTAAGGAAAGCATTTTTGACATCAAGTTGGTAAAGAGGCCATTGTCAAAGAGCGGCCATGGCAATGAATAGACTAACAAAGGTCATTTTTGCCACTGGAGAAAAAGTATCACTATAATCCAAATCAAAAATCTCTGTGTAGCCTTTGACAACCAGTCGAGCCTTCAAACGATCAATTGTACCATCAGGGCCAACTTTGATAGCATACAGCCACCTGAAACCAACAACAGACTTTCCAGATGGTAATTGGATAAGCTCCCAAGTTCCACTTTTTTGTAAAGCACTTAATTCATCCATGGCTTGACGCTAGCCAAGATGAGTTAAGGCATCACCCACAAACTTGGGAATTGACACAGAAGAAATGGATGAGAGACATGTGTAAAAAGATGGAGTTAATTTGTGGTAACTAAGAACAGTACAATGGGGGAAGGGTTACGAGTGGAGCGTATACCTTTACGGAGGGCAATGGGCAGATCAGACTCATTTGCTGGAGTCGGAGGAGACACAGGAGGCGGCACTGGAAGTGAGTCATGAGGGAGACGATTGCGGCGACTATAAACCTGAAGGGGTGGAGTTGAAGGACGATCCTCTGGGGAATGAGAGTCTAAAGAAGAAGGATCACAAAAAAAAGGAATATCAACATTAGCAAGTGGAGGTACAGATCTAGAAGATAAATGTGAAAAGTAAAACGAAGATTCATCAAAAGTGACATCACCAGAGAAGAAATGACGATTGAGGGAAGGGGAAAAACACTTATATCCCTTTTGTGACCGTGGAAATCCTAAGAAGACACATTTGTGAGATCTAGGAGATAACTTATCAAGACCAGGATTAAAATCATGAACAAAACAAGTAGACCCAAAAACTCTAAGAGGTAATGAATGTAAAGGGTCTTGAGGAAATAAGATAGAATGAGGGATTTTGTTATCTAGGACAGAATACGACATGCGGTTTATGAGATAACATGCAGTGAGAACTGCATCACCCCAAAAACATGAGGGTACTTGACCATGGATTAGAAGTGCACGAGTTGTTTCAATAAGGTGTCTATTCTTGCACTCAACCATCCCATTTTGTTGAGGGGTATAGGCAAATGAGGTTTGGTGAAGAATGCCATGAGAAGCCATAAAATGTTTAAACGGTTGAAAAAGGTATTCAAGGCCGTTATCACTGCGTAAAGTGCAAATAGAAACCCCAAACTGAGTTTTTATTTCATTGAAAAATGATTGGAAAATAGAAAACAACTCAGAACGATTCTTCATTAGAAACAACCAAGTACATCTGGAATAGTCATCAATAAGGGTAACAAAATACTAAAATCCTAAAGTTGACTTAACACGACTAGGTCCCCAAATGTCAGAATGAACCAATGAAAAGGGGGATGACGCTCGTTGTGAAACACTACGAGGAAAGGAACTCCGAGTATGTTTACCTAATTGACAAGACTCACACGACAAACTTGATAATTTCGACAAACTCGGAACAAGTTGATGCAGTTTGGCAAGACTGGGATGACCTAACTGAGCATGATATAGGCCATGAGACTCACATCCTGTGCCAATCATGTGTTTCAAACTCTTGTCCTGCAACCAAACAAAATCTTTGGTAAATTAAATAACACAATTAAGGGAACGAGTTAGACGACTTACGAATAATAAGTTAAAAGGAGATCCAGGGTCATAAAGTACATGATCAATGGATATGGACGGAAAAATATGAATAGTACCAATACCATGAGATGAGACTCTAGACCCATCAGCCATTGTTACCGAGGGTAAATTATCCAGACATGTCAAGGAAGAAAACAATGACTTGTTACCAGTGATATGATCGGTGGCGCCTGAGTCAAGGACCCAAGATCCGAGAGAGTGAGTCAGACCAACAAAAGGAGTACGTGTGCGTGTAACAGAAGCAGATGTAGTGGAACTAGAGTGCTGACGGTCTTCATACCATTTGAGAAATTCCTGAAAGAGTGCAGGATTGTCTATGGTATTTGATGAAGTAGGATGGTCTGCAGACGGTGATCGGGGAGGTGGATCAGAATTAGCCATTGCTATAGGTCGAGGAGGACGTCTATGAAGCGCATAACATCTATCAATTTTATGGCCTAGCTTGCCACACTGGTCACATTTTGGACGTCCTTTACCTGGCTGGCGAGACTGACTTCGATCATCACGTTGGGCAGCCATGGAGAGGGAGAAACCCTAAAATTCCAAAATGCTTCGATTGACGCAACGACAACAGATCCAGAAAAAGGGCGAGGAGGCGATCACGACGGTCCTGGTCGGCGGCAGATCTCGCTGGCGAAGGGCCGGCACGCGTGGCGGGAAGCGGCGGATCTGGTGATTGTTGCGGCGACGCGTGGAGGCGTGTGGATGGTTTGTTCGCCGTGATCTTTGCACCACGGTGGTCGCTCGGCCGAGACGATCCGGATGGTATGGTCGTTGATCGATTCTAGAACTCCGGCGACGACGATGGCGGCGACGGCTGCGGCGGCAATGGGTACCGGAGACTGTGGAACTGGCTGGAACAAAACCTAAGCTTTAGATACCATATGAAATAGTGGAGAAGATTAGGAGAAATCTCCCTTATGTGTTTAACATACACATAGGGTAGTTTATTTATAATGTAAGATAAAGGTTAAACCCTAAATACAGAATGGGCTCAGCCCAATCAACATAAACTCACAACTTAACATCTAACACTCTCCACTGCACACCAACTTTCACTGTCGCACGAGGCCACGCATTGCCATCAGTCGTTGCTTTTAGCTATGTCTTTTTTATTTTTTGTCAAGTGTCACCTACATTCTTATTTTTTTTCTTCTTTACTTCCATATTTGAATTTCTAGACATAATATTATCACTTTTGCATAACAATTATATTTATGTATTTTTTATAATATATATTATATTTATTCTAATGGGATATGATATCCGTTATAACTTTATAAAGAATTTTTGGGGTTTCCAATATTTTCCGTTATTTGATATCGGTAACACGATAACACTACTCTGCACTAGATTTTGCAACAATATTTTGTTTCTTACTTCTCCAAGTCATTATCCACCCACGAACATGCAATATCGTGAGGTGGATTTCCTATCTATGACAAATCAGGCCTAATTTACATCAATTTCCATTTTTAGTTTTTCATTCCTCTCAACAATAATCCCCTTCCTGGGCTTGTTTTCAAATATTGGAGGATTTTGTTCAGAACTTGTAAAGGTTTCTCACAACATAGGCTATCTTTGGTCTAATGTGAGCTAAGTAAATGGACTTCCCCAGAAGTCGTTATTCATAGTAGAACTATCTTCATTACTCCCAGTTCTATCTTTTGTTTATTGGGAATTCTAGTGGTCTTGCAAAGGTCCAAGGGTATCAAGAAGGAGCACTTGTTCCTAGCTCAGACAATTGGAGTTGGTCTTGGATCATGTTAGGTTGCTTTTTGCTCCTTTGATATTGTGTACGCAAGAAACTCTTTGGATCACTAATGTTTGGAGTTGACCCCGACTCAGGTACACAGATGCCTTTGTTAGGAGAAGCTTTAGAGACATAACTAATTACTATAGCTAACTTGACTATGGAACAAAGATACGCTTGTTAGGAGTAGCTTCAATTCAAAGATATCCATATAAGATATGCAAGGTGAAGTTTTAGGAGTACCGAGAGTAGTATCGGTAAACGGTTCCTGTATGAAAGAGGTAAAAATATGATTCAAGAGATTCAAAAGACTCAGAGAATGGTAACAACAATATCCCTTTTTATTAGATGCATAACCATTGAATATGTATTTAAAAATTCTAGGAACTGGATATGGACAAACACTACACATCCAAACATCTGACTTTGAAGACTAGAGAGAACAGGAACGGATGGAAAGAAGGACGTACTTATCCCAATACAATTTAGGGATATAAATTTGGAAAGGAAGTGTGCTTATGACCTCAAGAAGATGCATATTTTTATTTTCCTTTCAACAATGTCATTTTGTTGTATATCCACACATGTGAATTCATGAACAACACCATTTTCGAAAAGAAATTTAGACATGTTGCCTCCCATTATAAGAACCCAAACATTTAATTAACTTTCCAAATTGTGTTTTTATCACACGGAAGAATGTAACAATGACGAAAAAAGGTTCGACTTTTCTTTTTTGAGGAAAATTAATTTAATAGGGGTACACTCATTAGTAAAAGTGACAAACCATTTAGTACCATATATACTAGAGTTTGATGTAGGTCCCGTAATGTCATGATGAACTAAATAAAAAAGATGAAGACTTTTTATTTTACTAGGAGGATATGTGACCTAATGGTACTATGCAAGTAGGCATACATCAAATTTAAATTATTCAATAGACTCTTTGAAAAATATGGAGGAAAACGTAGATTTTAGAACAGAAAAGGATGGATGAAATAGACGATAGTGGAGAATTCAGATTTGAGAAGACTAAAAAATCTAGTTACACTTTCGCTTAGGTCATCCATCATTCAGTACCTTAGAAATTTCGTTTCCAAATTTATTTCAAAAAGTTGACAAACAAATGTTTCATTGTGATTCATGTGATAGACAACTTTTTCTCAGACTTTAGGACAACAGATCTTGTTGTACCTTGAGTCTTTGGCTGTGTATCCGTTGTCCATCTTTATCCTAATCATGGGGGAAACTTGATTTTGAGGCTGTTAAGTGCATATGTATTGGTAACTCACCTACCTAAAGGGATACAAATGTTATCACCCTCTAATGAAACCATTCCTTGTGTCTCATGATGTCACTTTTGATGAAAATACACAATATTTTCAACCTTATCTTTAGGGGAAAGCTTATGCATTGAAGATAAGGATAATTCGCTCTTGACATAATACCTAAGTTTCCCATATTTAAGTTCCGTTAATACCCCACCATCCATTAAGTCTAATACTTAACCATTTACTAAGTCTAGTCCTGTTCCTAATAATTCACCATCTACTCAGTCTAGTTCTGTTCCATCTCCTATTTATTCTCCTAATGTGAAGCCCAAAGATAATTGGAGAACAAACTCGGGAGAATGGAAGCCTTAAAAAAATGTTTGATTACAGAATTTGAAATATTTCTTGTGCATTGAAGTTGTTCATTCCCATAGTACCATTTTCATCTCTCAACAGAAATATGCGCTGGATTTATTGGCTGAAACTAGTAAATTAGGATGCAAATAAGTAGAGACACCTATTCAGCAAAATCACAAGCTTGTTGAATCAATTGAAGATGTGGTTGTTGATAGGCATTCTTATTGAAGACTGGTTGGGAAATTGATCTACTTGTCTCACCCTAGGCTCAACATTGCGTATGTTGTAGGGGTTATAAGTCAGTACACGCATAATCCAAAGGACTCATCTTGGGAACTGTTTATCACATTCTACAGTACTCTTCTAGAAAAGGAATTCCATGCTTCCAACATGAGACTCAAGTCACAACTTGTAGTTGGGTCTTATCATGCTTATATTGGTTATATAAAATATTTTAAAATTTTGATAGTAAAATTTGTTTTAAAGTTTGTAGATATTGGTCTTATTAGTCAATCTCTAATCCCCACCCTTGAGTCTCTATTTAAGGAAACCCCAAAAGAGGTTGCAATTAAGTTGGGTCATGGGTGATCACAATTATAGGGACCTTTCATCAACAACCAAAACATCTTAAAAGTCAATGAAACAAATAATCATTTCTTTAAAGTTGAGTAAACAACATGTTATAAAATTGATTTAAATTTCTAAAATAATTGTGGATAAATAAGAGAATATTTTGAAATTGTAAACTGTAGTTAGCATTAACTATAGGAGAATAAACTCTAGTCAGAATAATTGTTTGTATGCAATGCATATTTTCTTGATTCAATAGAACTTTTAAAATAATTTTATGGATGAAGTCATTCATTGACAATGTTTATCTTTTTAACTTCAAATATTTGCAATATTGCATTTTATTGTCTTGGCACTGTATTAATTAATCACCCGCCTTCCTTTATGCATTTGTTGACTTATTTTGACTCTTCAATTGAAGTTCATATTGATTTCATCTTCAATTATGTAGTGGTGGACTTGGTTCACTTTTGGAGCAAATGGTTGAGGTTTTATGTCGACATGTATCAGATGAGTCTTCAACTGTTCGGCGATTATGTTTGCGAGGATTAGTGCAGGTATTGTGTTTCACCTATGATACTTGGACATGACTTATGCCAACATGGTTTCTTTGTTTTCAATTGTATTTATATTAACAAGAACTTAAGCCAATTTATATGCTTGATTTCTTGGCAACTATCTTCTCATTTTTGCATATAATTAGTTTTCCTATATGAGAAATGTGGTTGTTTATGTGTAATGACAATCATCAGATTGAGATATATAGTAACCTTGATCCAATATGATCATTGAATTGTGGCATATGTTATGAATTAGAGTTTGAATTACAAGTAGTAGATCTATATATCAACATCACTAAATTTGAAATTGCAGATCCCTCTGATTCATATTCTGAAGTATACAACTCAAGTCTTGGGGGTTATATTAGCTCTACTAGATGATTCTGATGAATCTGTGCAATTAACTGCTGTATCATGCTTACTAATGGTGAGGTTCTTTGTTTCCAATTTTGATTGTATTTACTTTTTTTATCCGTTCTAAGTTCAGTTGTTTATTTTGCTTTTGAGTTCCTTGTAGATTCTTGATTCTTCACCTGATGATGCAGTTGAGCCCATTTTGCTTAGTCTTTCAATAAGGCTTCGAAATCTTCAAGTATGTGAAGTTACTGTTATATGTATCATTTATTTTGCTTATGTATTTATTTTGGTTCTAAATGTTTATTAAAGCTAGTGTGTTCCAAGAATTGTCATATTTCATCTTAAAACCAATTGACATCAAGGCAGTCAAAATTTAGATAGGTGAAACTCAATCTCATAAGACTAGCTTGTAAGTGAAGTTTGCACCTACTTATATATTATAATTAAATCATATCTCTCGTTGATATGGGATTCCAATACATCTATTCATACTAAAAACTAGACATCTCAAGTGTGAAAGTAAATACTTTTAGGCGGTCCAATAACAACTAAATAGCAGTGACACAATAACTGAAAAGACCTTGCTAGGATGAGATCTAATGCCATCTTAGAAAGAGAAGTTTAGGCCTAATTCAGCCTCACAAAATCATCTTGTAAATGAGGTTTGTACTTACTAATATACTATAATTTGATCCTATCTTTAGTAAAAACAAAATCCTAACGAAAGAAAATAAATCTCTTAAAATAAAGGAAATAAACCTCCAGGCATAAAGACTATATCTGAAACAAATCTACCAAATAAACTCCTAATCCCAATCCTTTAACTTTAAAGGATTTCTTAACAACAAATCTATATTTATTGTACAGTAGATGTGCAATATTTACACCATATTTCAACAGGGTTGTCTGAAATTCATCTTAGTTATGATCACTTCCAACCTGCCTTAGTTAGGATCTAATGGTTGGGAGCATCCCCTGCCCACTATATGGCATGCTGTAGTGGAGCAGTTCTGGTAGCGATTGTAGCAAATCACCCTCAAACTCAGTGAGGTTGACAAAGAGCAAATCTGTCAATCACTCCTAGTTTGCTCTTAGATGTAGAAATGAAGAGGTGAGGGAACTTTGGTTAAAATGTCAGCCTTCTGGTCAGCAGCATGATTGTGAGTTACTGAGAGACTCCTTTTAAGCACCTTCTATCGAACAAAAAAGGTACCAAGTTCCATATCCTTTTCTTGTATATAGAACCGGATTATGAGATAGCTACTGGTCAGATAGTCACATAAAAGCACGGGAATTTGGATAGGAATCTGCAGTCAGTTAGAAGTGACTGCAGCTAAAGGAGTTTATCAGCAGTGTTGGCCAGACTGCTGGCAAGACTGCAATATTCACCTTCTGTGGTAGATCAAGCTGTCAATTCCTGCTTTTTTTCTTGGACCACCAGCACACTTGATTTAGACCAAAATCTTATGGTGTCATTGGCATCACTGAATGCTAAAACTGAGAGACTAGAGTCGAAGAATCATCAGAAGATGTGGAATGTCCAAGAGCATCTGGAATGTAGAAATGAAACTGTTGTTGACTAACCACCATGTCATACGATAGGCTCAAGAACTATACTCACCCAGGAACACGTGAAGCCACATGTGGCAAGGATGGTCCAGAGGGGCTCACTGGAGGGGGAGCCCTTGCTAGTTGTGTAGTCACATGGACATAATCAGGCAGAGGCACATTGGTTTGTGGGAAATTATTGACTAGTTTGTGTATTACCGTAAAGTTCTTCTTTCTTTATACTGATCTCTATTTATACTGAAGAATGCTAACTGTAAAGGGTACAAAAAATCAATTAAATCCCTAATATCTAGTAATTGGATATTTCTGTATTTTTTGTATTTGCATATACTAAATGCACACATTTAACAAGAAATCAGCAATGCACTATCTCTATGAAAAGTGAGAATTTATATATGTATTTGTATATTAGAAGGTACTTTCTTGCTTTTATAATTTTCTTTGGATATTTTATTCACCCTTCATATTACTAATATCCTCAGTTTCTGTAAAAGAAAGAATAGAGAACTTTCCATTAACTACTCTTCGGAAATTCTTACCACTGTTATTAAACAGGCAAGCATGAACGCAAAGATGCGAGCCACTTCTTTTGCAGTATTTGGGGCCCTAAGCAAATATGGAACTGGGGCACTAAGTGAGGCATTTGTTGAGCAGGTTTATAGCTGACTCTGATTGCAGTAGTAGCTTTTATTCTTTCCTCTTTCTCTCATTTTTATTTTTTTTTAATTATGGACTCTAATTCTACTATGTAACTGGTGGTTGTCAGTAGTGGATATATGTAGATGGGAATAGAAAAGGGTATTTATTCTTGTAATAAGGAAACTTGCTTCTGGGGCATTACTATTTACAATTATTTTTGTTTGATTGTTATTAGGTGATGTCAGAAAAACTTTTTCTGGTATTATTTATAGAGGAACAATTGCTTTTAAATAGAATACATAGACATAAAATATACTGTCAGCCTATTAATACTTCTAATTATGCAATGTAATTAAATCTCCTAATTATGTGATTAAAACTGTACAGGAAATATTAACCACAGCATAAATCAAGGGATTTTGACACTCACCCTCAACGTTGGTGAGTGGATGTCATCCATTCCTGACTTGCGAACAATAGAGTGAATGTGGCCCTTTTGTGCAATATTTATTGTTGACTTGTTACCACAATACAATCTCATAGGCTTCTTTCAATCAATCTTCAGGTCTTCTAAAAGTATCTTTAACCATGGCATTTCACATATCCTAAGGCCATGGCTCTAAACTCTGCCTCTACACTAGATCTCACTACAACATTTTGTTTCTTGCTCCTCCAAGTGACTAAATTTTCTTCAAGAAAAGTACAATATCCAAGTTAGATCTTTTGTCATCTATAGAAACTACATAGTCAATGCCTGTGTAGGCTTCTAAGATCGTTTTACTCCCCTTTGTAAATAGAATTCCTTTTATAGAAGTTACTTTCAAGTACTGTAGAATGTGATGAACAACTTAGAGATGAGTCTCCTTTGGATTATGCATGAATTGTTTTACAACCCCTAAAACATAGGCAATGTCCAGCCTAGTGTGAGACGAGTAGATCAATTTCTCGAGCAACCTTTGATAACATTGCTTATCCCCAACTACATCTTCAATTGATTCACCAAGCTTGCGATTATGTTCAATAGGTGTCTCTACTAGTTTGCATCCTAATTTACTAGTTGCAGCCTATAAATCCAGCACATATTTTTGTTGAGAGATGAAAATTCCACTATGGGAATGAGTCACTTTAATGCCTAAGAAATATTTCAAACTGCCTAGCTCTGTAATTTCAAATTTTGTTGTTATTAGATATATTATCTTTATCTTATCTTTGTATTTTATCTTTAGCTAGTTTGTTATTATTCTTTGTTTGTATTTTGGGCTTAGCCCGTAATTGTTCTATTATAAAGAGGGTAGCCCTATGTATATATTACAAGTTGATTTTGTGGGGTTGAGTTAGGCTTAAAGTCCACTTCTAACATGGTATCAGAGCCATCGTTAAAAGCTTATCCTAGCGATATTTGTTTGTTGGGTATATTGTTCCACCCGTTATCGGACCACCCATTAATGTCTAGTCTCATGCTCGAGATGTATATACCTTGGTGTGAGGGGGTGTGTTTGAAGTTCCACATCGACTATAGATAAGGCCAATTCATAATATATAAGTGGGTGCAAACCTCATCTTAAAGCCGGTTTTGTGGGGTTGAGTAAGGCTTAAAGTCCACTTCTAACACATTTCTTTGTCAACTTTTTGAAATAAACTAGGAAATATAATTTCTAGGGTACTGGATGATGGATGGTCTAAGTGAAGGTGGTATAACCAGACCTTATTTTTCTAAATTGGAAAGAGTTGTTTCTGATATCAAATACAAAGGAATTTGACTGTTAGTACTATGCATCCTGCTAGCGTCATCTAGAAGGTAGAGTCGATTGTCTCCCTTAGGAAGTTGGAATCGGTTGTGGGTTCAACTTCCTCCACTAATACTTGGGAGTTATAAGGTTGGTTTAATGGGTTTGGAAGGGAGGGTGGGAGAGGTTGTGGATTCTCCACACTAACAAAATACTAATAACTAACATTTATCGATAAAAAAAGAGAGAAAAAAAAACTCCCTGTTTTCCAATTCTGAAATTGGCATCTTCTAGGATTAAAAACATCAAACAATGTAGATCCTTTGTAAACTTGTGAGGAGAAATCAAATTGGCAGATAATTTTGGAACATTTAGAGAAACCTTCAGAATTAGATTCTGATTTATCATAATATCTTCTTTTCCAGCAACTGTGATGAAAGTTCCATCCCCAAGTGCAAATTTTTAGTTAGTTGCATAATGGGCTCTATAAGATATAAACCCATTAGAAGATTGAGACATGTGTGTGGCTTCAGAATCAACTACCCATAGAGCTTTAGAGGAACTTACGAATGTGTTAGAAGTTTTACATCGACTAAAGATAAGTCTAATTTAGAATAATAAGTGAATGCAAATCTCATTTTACAATCCGGTTTTGTAAAGTTGAGTTAGGTTTAAAGTCCATTTCTTAACATGGTATTAGAGTTATGAGTTTGAACCTATCCTAGAGAAAATGCTAATTTAGAATGTATAAGTGAGTGCAAACCTCACTTTACATGACAGTTTTGTGAGGTTGAATTAGGCTTAAAATTCACTTCTTAACATAGTATTTAAGAGTACAAAATATTACCTGCAAATGCTAAGGAGCAATTACTTGAGTCTACATGTTTTGTTAATGTGTTCAACAACTCTATTAATTTTAGACAAGCCAGTTTTTGTAAGGCTAAGTTATGCTTAAAGTTCACTTTTTAACATAGTATATAGGAGTACAAAATATTACCTCCGAATGCTAAGGAGCAATTACTTGAGTCTACATGTTTTGTTAGTGTGTCCAACAAACCTATTAATTTTAGAATCTCCTCTGTGGTGAGTCAAGTTTTTGAGTATCAGACCTTTTTTAGGTTTAAACTGTGACAATGTAGGCCGAGAAGGAATACAATAGAATAAAGAAAGGTTTGTGATGTTTCTGCAATGTAGGCTGCGCAAGAGATCACTCTGGCCCCAAGGATTTTAAATATCTGATACCATGTTAGAAAAATTATTTTTGATATTATTCATAGAGGAGCAATTGCTCTTAAATAGAATACAAAGACATAACAACTGAAAACCCTAATTTATGATGGATATATTTTATCTCTACAATTTAGGGTCAATGCTCTTGTACAATAAATATAAAATATATTGTCAGCTTATTAACCCTCCTAATTATGAAATGCAGTTAAATCTCCCAATTATGTAATTAAAACTTTACAGGGACATATTGACTGCAGCATAAAAAAAAGGGATTCTAACAGGTGACATAACTAGCTGATAGCAATTTTACCACGTTTTCATTGTGAATACCATTTGGGTTAACTTAACAAAATGATAATTAATACAAGTTTGGTACATACACAGGAAAAAAAGTGGCCACATTTAAGCTTGTAGTTAATAGACTATTTGTGCCTTATTTCTGCCAACCGGCTATTTGTAGACTTACCCATACTAAAGCCCCGAGCTGGGTACATTGCCCAGTTCCCTCCATCCTTAACTAATCTCCAAATACATAATTTCACTCTTATCTAGTGCTACTATAGAGTTATGCACTGTTTATCTGATAATCTTAGACTTCACGTATTCCAATTTAAAGGTAGTTGTTTTTACCCAATAACCAAATTTGGAATTTCCAACTTGGCAATTTCAAAACCTAGTTAAATACTTCTTTAACTATCAGTGAACACGTGAATCAAAATAAAGGAAAACAAAAGGTTAATCTAGACCACAATGTAGAGCCTCTTAGTAGTTACATCATACTTGTTTATTGTTATATAACCAGTATCCAAAAAAATCATATTCTTAGAAATATTATCAACCAAGTTGACAAGTTTATCATCCAAGTATTCCAAGGTGATATGTCTTCCATTATTTTGGTGAACCTTTTGATTGCATAGTAAACCAACTGAATCGGTGATCGTTATGTTTTAGCTTCTCTAAATATTTCAGCAAGCTCATTTTATTATGTCAATGATTTTTTTGAAAGGTGCATGCTGCTGTTCCTCGCCTGGTCTTGCATCTTCATGATGAAGATTTTAGTGTCCGATCAGCCTGTCGGGTAATTGACCATCATCTTGGATTTTCTTGAATTGGAGATTTGTAAAGAAATGTCTGAGATGATAAATGCTTCCTTTTTTATAGAATACCATGAAACAAGTTTGCCCATTGATGGAAATTGAACGATTGCATGCTGTACTAAACACACACAGTTTCCTTTCTGATCATCGGTATGGTTTGACAGATTGTAAAATTGCCTAGTTTGTTATTATTTTGAATGATTTACAATGACGTATAATTATGCGTATAATTATGACAATGGCGTCTTTTGTGTATATAGAAGTGACTATGAGGACTTTCTCCGAGATATTGCAAAGCAATTTATTCAACATCTTCCCATCAGAGTTGATAGTTATATGGCTTCATCAGTGCAGGTTCCTGTTCACAATTTTGGTTATAACACAATTAGTCATATTTTTTTTACTGACTGAAATTAAGATTATTTGTGCTTGGATCAACTTACTTTTGTTTTTCATGATGATTTTATAGCCAAAGCTTTAATCTTAATGTATTTGACAGCATTTGAATTTTTTTAAAACCAATCTTTTTTTCTCTTGGAGTTTAATATTCATGTACTATCAGAATAATTTTTTTATACAATTTAGAAATCATTGACCTGCAAGGTTACCCTGTTTGTGCACTCTGATTAATTTTCTCTCGAAATTAATCAAAATTGAACATGCACTTCTTTTGTTACCCCATTCCTAAACAATCTCTCTTTTGGGATGAATGAATTGTAATCTCTTTTCTTTTTCCATTTTAGTTGAAAGAATCTAATGTAGATACTGTATCTCTTTTATATATGTATATATAAGTTTCATCTTTTCTTTTTTGAGAATTATCTGTATTGGAATTACAAGTTTGAATTTATTCAGATTCGTCTTAAGGTTTATGGATATAACTTCATGTACATAGAAAACACCATTCATAAACCTGAGAGAAAGCATTCTTATTCATTTTCCTTGTAATCATAAAATGAAATTATTTCAGGGTGTGCGTGCATATATATCCGTCTTTGCTGGGTGCTTTTCCATTCAAGTAATTAAAAAATAAATCTCTCTAAACATCCGCTTCTCAAGTATCCACAGTTATTAAGTCGTACAAAATATTCCTCATCTTCTCTGCATTGTTGAAGCATGATCTGTCAACTTTGGTCGAATGTGTAGAGCATAGTAAGATTGGATAAAGGGCCAATATGTATTAGAACATTATTTAAGTCATGCATTTTAGCTGAATTTTCTTTTCATGGACTTTCTACTTGATAATTCCCCAATGCAAGTAAGCTTGTAATAATTGTACAAGAAGGCATTAGAAACCTCAACCAAGCACTGGTGTGTTGTGAATTATTTTTCCTTCTGTTTAAATCCAAGGCTTTGAGAATTTAGTTATTTGCTTTCTTGATGAGGCAGGCTTTTGACGCACCATGGCCCATAATTCAGGCAAATGCTATATACTTCTGCAGCAGCATGCTCTCTCTATCGGACAATCAGCATATTTTATCTGTTTATCATTCACAGGTATTTGCAGGACGCGGTTGCAATTTTCAGGCATTTCGGCTAAAACTCAGGTTTCACCAGATTTGTCTGTCTTCTTTTAGGTCTTTGGTATGCTGGTTGGGAAAATGAGTCGATCACCTGATTCTGTCGTCAGAGCAACGTGTTCTGCCGCTCTGGGCTTGTTGCTGAAATCATCCAATTTATGTTGATGGGTGGACTCAACATCACGGAACAATGATGCAGAGTCCGTGAAGAACTAGCAACGGCCGCCACTTCTGTATTCTATTCTATCCATTTCCCCCCTCAAGTATGTTATTTTCTTGTAAAGTTTGAAATTGAACATCGATCCCTTTTTTTTTTCCTTTTAAATGTACATTTATATTAGTGTCGTGATCGTGTAAATTGTTGTATATTAATTATACACTTGAAACTACACCAGGGAGGAGTTTTTTTAGTATTTTCATTATTTTTTTTTTCTATATTAAATAATTAATGGTGTTCAAGTCTCTCTCTCTTTCTCCCTCCCTGCCTCCCTGTGCTTGTATTAACGATGAAAGAGGAAATAAATTCTGGCTATATCACGTGGCCAAAGTTTTAATGAGCAAGAATTGTGTGCCTAGAAAAAAATAAGGAGGATATTACCGTCCGAAGATAATGTGCAAACTCTAATTCAAATTAAAAATTAAATTATACTTAAGTTACTCCGAATTATTTTAATATTTGTTAAATATTATCAATTTTTGGTAATTTTGTTTGAAATCTCATATGATCATTTGTGTTTAAAGTGTTTAAATTTTGTTTGAGTATTTCAGTATCATTTTAAATTTGATTAAGTACCTCAACATCACACTGGAGTTGGAGTTCTCGTCTCTTAATCTCACCTTACCACCATTTTTCAAGAGTTTCATCCTCAAAATGTCACTGAGTATCATGGAGGGTTCTGACGTGCTGTGCAACTAAAACGATTTTTCATTTAAGCAATTTAATTAACTTAGGATGCTTTGTGTTTCTGGAGTCAAATTCAAACCAAAATGCTTGAAAAAGCAAATAAGAATATCAAACGTAAAAAGCATTCAATTAATATTAAATCTTTAATATACTATGGTATATGGAGAGTCCAAAGTACAAAAGTATTTTCTTCATCGATTGAGCATAATTACTACTCCTCTACTGTGATTTGGATAGAAATGGATCAGGAGAATGGAAACGGAGAATTCTTGACAGCACATAGTGACTGAAATACTATTAAACATTTCTGGAAAGTTTTAATTTTTAAAAGAAACATTTCATAATAAATTTTAACTTTTTTTAAATAAGAGCTTTACCATTTGGCGTTCTGAATTAAAGAAACTAAAATAGTTAATATTATTTTGGAATCAATCTAAAGGCAAAACATTCTGATAACATATTTTGAAAAATATAAAGATTCTAAAAAGTTTTTTATGTATATAATTTAGGAAAATGAACAAAAACAGTTATATAAAAAAATATAAAGCAAAAGTCACTATTCTAGCGTGGAAAATGTTAAAAGGAAACTAAGAAAAACTCTCTTGTTACAACTTACAACCCAAAGGTTCATATGCTTTCTTATTTAATATATTTATTTTACCTCGTACCGTTATAGAGCTCCAAAATTACTTAATCAATACAAAGAAGATTTCACCATTATTGAATCATCTAGAATCCTCCGTATAAAAATTTAAAAAAACCAAGAATCTCCAGTTCTTGTCACTGAATAATTCATATCATAGGAATTCTATTTCCATAAAAAAATAAAATAAAAATATAAAAATTGACTCATAATTGGAAAGTTTCTACAAATTTATTATGCTCCTATTCGGTCCATCTCTTCCTGAACCCAGTGATCGTGTAGAGCTCTGAATCTTCCACAAGGGAAGCGGCTGAAGTCTGTGTCAACAGAAGATATCTGCACTGTCACATCTCTATCGCTCTATCATCTCTCTTTCGTGTTAGAATAAACTTAAATTTAGGAATTATCATATAGTTAATATAATTATTATGAGTGGTTGTGTTTTTATAATAATTATAGGCCTTGTGACTTTGAAAATGAAAACTCAAATGTTTGCCTATAAATTAAGTGAAATGGAAGTGACACCAGAAGCGTATTAAAAAAAAACACAAAAAAATATAAAGTATATGTGTCGTGAGGGATGGTCAGTCCAGCAAAAAGTGAACCAAAAGTGAAGTTCAGAATTTAGTTAACAACAATCTCATGATGAAAACTAACAAATATTTATTTAGCTAAATTATATTATAGGTAATTCTTTTAAAAATACTATTATTTAAGGAAAAAAATTAGTAAAAGAATCACCTATACACTGACTTTGCTAACTAGAATAAAGTAACTATTTATTAATGATTATTATATTGTTGTTGCCCCAATCATTTATCTTATATACTGGAATATTTGACTCTTTTATAGAGATAACTAGAATTTGAAAGAAGCCCTGACAGCACAGATTTTTGTTATCAACTTCTTTGTTTGCATCTTTTTGGCAGAGAATTTTGTGACGCCAAAACTCTTACACCTTCCGTATATCCATGCACTGCATGCACTCCAACCACAATAAATTATTATTAAATCCCTCAAAATCAATGCATATTCTCTCTTACATTATCCTTACAAATTTATGGCACTCACTATAAAAACTGGGACAATTAAGCAAATGCGAAGAGCAACACCAAATGAAACCAGGCTTTCGAGTGTGGTTGTTACATTATTCAGAACACCAAAAAATGCATCACGTTTCAATTCTGTCCTTTCTCGTGCTGTTTCATCTGGTCTCCAAATCCGACTTTTACAGCTGCATTTTCCAGCAAAAGAGACAGGACTACCTGAAGGCTGTGAGAATTTCGACATGGTAACATCAATGTTTGAAGCACTTACTCCAAAACCAAGTTGCATAGCTGAAAAGTATCATATTCCAAGGATTTCGTTCCACGGATTTTCTTGCTTCTGCCTCCATTGTCTGCACCAGCTACACATTTCAGAGATTTTGGAAAACATCAGAGTATTTCACTATTCCTGATATACCTGACCAAATTCAAGTTACCAAAGAGCAGTTACCAGGAGCACTAATGGGATGTTGAAGAAGGAGGCAATTCCTGGTAAGCAAATTGAGCGAAATGGGAAAGAGAGCGATGGTTCTTCTTATGTTGCCATTACTTCGCTTATCAAAGAACTTATGCAACAATCAACTAACTAGCAACTTGCATGTTATGCTTTTTTTGTTCGACTGACGGGATTACTTTTAAAACCACTTAATTTTGTTTTCATAACAATTAGAACTAAATAAATAAATTAAATTAAAAGTAGATATTATATTTTAAATAAATTAATGATAAATATGATTCAAAATAAGATGTTAACTTAATAATATTCACGCTAAAAAAGATATTAACGTCTACTGTAATTTTAATTTTAAATTATATATTATTTTCAATATTTTATTGTTTAATTTATTAATAATGTCAATATTTAATTATTTATTATTTTATATCATTTTAAAAATTTTAATGATATTATATTAATAATACTTTGTTATTGTATTATTATTAAATGTTATTATGTATTATAATACATTACTGTATTGTTAGTTACTTTTATATTTTTTAGAGTTTAAAAGTCATGTAATTTTTACTTTTAAATAAATGTTTATGTTATTTAAATTATTTTTTAAATTTAATATAAGTGTAGTATAAATTTAAATGTTTATATTGTTTATAATATTTTATTATTATGTTTATTTTTAGTTTATTAATAATGTCATTATTCAGTTATTTATTTATTGTTTTATATGTATTTTAAGTTTTATTATTATTATTTTTTCTTTATTTACATATTTTTATTAAAAAAAATTATCTTTTATCTTTTAGATTTTGTTTGCATCCTAAATAAGAATTTTTCTTATAGGTTAAAAATATATGAAAGTCTTTTACATTGTTCACTTGCGGGCACATTCAGAAGCCATGAATCACTAGTAAAAAATCGTGTTATGAACTCACACATTATGCTTCGGTTTTTCTTGAACCGAAGCGTTTCAATATGTGGTGGCAGTCTGATAATTTTAAAAACGTTATATGCTTCGGTTCTTAAGCAACCGATGTCTAAAGGTAATACTGTCTCGAATGATAAAGTGAACCGAGACATAAACCTCACGTGGCAAACATACTACCTCGGTTGGCAGATGGGTCGAGGCCTAATATGTCTTGGGCTTGGAACCTTATTCCTTAAAGCCATGAAAACCTAACGCGAGCAAACATTTCTCCCCAAAACCTAAAAACCTAGCACGTCTCCTCTTCTCCTCTTTTCCTTTTTCTCGACAGTGCAGCGCGAGAGCAGCGACGATGCTGCGATGGCAGCTACGATGGCGGTTGCGATGCCGGTTGCGATGGCGGCTAGCGGAAACTCTTTTCTCATGGAGCGGCGAGGTGGTGGCGGCGACGACATCGTGGTGGCGGTTAGGCCTTGGATCTGCGTTTTTTTCCTTGGGTTTTTGGTTTTGTTTCTCTATAGTTGGATGGCAAAATGGATTTGGGGGTTGTGCTTCTTAGTTTGCTCTGCAGCTTCTGATTTCTCGCTGGGAAAGAAGAGAGAAGGAAAGGGACCATCTTGATGGCAACAGTCGAGTGGTTGAAGCGTCCCCGGTAAACATTTCTCCAATCTCCGCCGAACTTCAACCCCAACCGCTCGAAGAAGTTGTTGGTGGCAAACCAGATCTCCTCCGCCGTATACTCGCGGAAGGTGCACCGTGTGTCGACGAGCCTAGCTGCCATTCCAATTGAGCTCCTCGATCTCCCTCACCTTCTCCGTTCTCTCCCCTATCGCCCTCTTGAGCTGCGTCTCTAGCCGCGTCTTGCACCTCCATCAAGGGTGTGATTGCTCGCTAGGAAAGGTCTTGGGGTGGATGGTGATGATTAGTGTTGAAAATCTAGGTTGTTAGTGCAGGTTGGAGTTTGGGTGTCACTGGTTCGTGATAATCAGAGGAAAGGTTGTGAGAACGCGCTTTAGTGTCGATAAGAGTTTGAAAGAGAGAGTGAAAGGCTCTTTGGTTTGTGTCAAGAAGGTTCTGTGGCTAAGGCTGCACATATTGTTTATTTTTGGTCTCAAAACTTTGTTTCGGTATGTTTTATTCCTTCTGTCTTATTCCTTCTGTCATTCATATTTTCTTTCATTCTTTTTTCCAGATCATAGGTTCTGTTTATATGTACATTATTTGTTAAGTTTGTGGCTTCATACTTTCCATTGAATAGTGAGAACTTAGCAGCAAGTTTCATATGTGGATGGTTTTCCTTTTCAGTATGTTATCTTTATATTCCAATTGCCAATGGTAAAGAGCTTCTTTCTTGCTTTGTTTGATCAACTCAGTTGAGATTAAAAAAGAGAAGGAAAAGAGAAAGAAAAAGCATTGAAAAACAGAACATAACGAGAAAACGATCTCGGCGATTGAGATTAAAAAGATTAAAAAATTAAAAACACTTTACTACCTCGGTTCACAGATAACCGAGGCATAATTTGAATCCTTTTGTTCCGGTTCATACCCGAGACAAAAAGCTTGCCCTTTTTATCTCGTCTTTATATGCCTCGGTTGCAGAACCGCTGCCTATAAGCATAAACAAACCAGTGTCATTTCCCCTTAGTGTACTAGTGAATGGAAGTCAATCACGTGTTCACTTGTAGTGATTTGCGCAGAACGATTGCAGTTGAATTGGAAGATTTGCTACTTTTTAATCACCGCTAAAGAGATGAGATTTGGAGGGATCTAACTACAAAAGTCCCATGTGCCCGTTGTAACAAAAGATTTTACTACAAAAATTTTGATAATTACCGACGGATTTTTATCGACAAAAATATTTTCATCGATAATTGTAATTTATTGACGGATTTTATCGACATAATTCATTTTTTTTTACCGACGGAATCATTACCGAAGGAAAAATCCGTCGGTAAATTCGTTAATAATGCAGTTTACATTAACCGAAAAAAATCTGTCGGTAAATTTGTCTATAATGCAGTTCACATTAACCAAAGAAAAAATTCGTCGGTAATGCATCCTTCATTTACAGAAGGAAAAAGTCTGTCGGTAATGAACCTTGAATTTACCGAAAAAAAATCCGTCGGTAAATCTGTTGGTAATGCGTCTTGCATTTAGTAAAGGAAAAAATTTCTTGATAAATCCGTCGATAATGCACCCTTTATTTACCAAAAGAAAAATTCGTCGGTAAAATGGGCGGGAATTTTCCCGTCCATTATTTTAATTATCGACGTCGATACATCCGTCGGTAAAATGAACGAAAATTTTCCCTTCATTTACCATAGTGCTTATATATCTCGTTTTTTCTCATTTCTTCCTCATTTGTGCGAGGAACTTGCGTTTTTCCCTATTATATCTTTCACTCCATCTTTTTCTTCTCTTTCACTCCATTGCAGTTACAAATTAAGTCTGCCTCCATCTCCATTCAGCAAGATTGTCGCTCCGTTCAATCAAGTCTTCTCCATCTTTCTTCTCTGCAACCACTTTCAGCACCGTCCAATGTCTCTTTTCTTCCCATTTCACGCTTCAGCTGCTACCATCATGTGCAAACTCTCTTTTGTTCTTCCGTTTGCACGCTCAGGCACCTCTATCAATGTGCAACAATAATTTTTTCACTATAACGATTGGTAAAAATGATTTTGTCCACTTTAACGACCAAAGCCAACGTTTTAATTCACCATGCAAAGATTCTGGATCGATAAAAATGAAATAAAGAAAGACAGGGAGAGGGAGAACGGAGAAGAAGATGATCCAGATCGTGATTTTTACTAACGGATTTACCGACAAATTTTTCCTTTGGTAATTATCGAAGACTTTTTTTCTTAGGTAATTATTGACGGTTTTACCGACAACACTTTTACCAACGGATGTTCGACCGTCGGTAATCCGTTGATAATTTTACTTTACCGACAGATTTTTCGCATTACTGACGGATCAATCTTCATACTTGCTTATATTCGATTCTATTACTATGAATCGATTTAACCATTATAAAATAAAAGCAAACAAGTTAAGTGCATTGTGCACTCACGAGAGAGTGAAAGTGAATGTTGCAGGTTCGTGATAGGTTGAAGGGTAGTAGATGATGAAGAACGAAGTGGTTGATGAAGTACACGAGCTGGGAAGGTGGAGAAGATGCTAGAGAAGACAAAGAAGTGAAACCGTATTCGGTTCCAACACGCCATATTCGGTTACAGGCGTCTAAAAAAGAAGAAGGGAAAGCGTATTCGGTTCCCATCTTGACGTAATCAGTTCCGCCATTGCAGAGACATTGGTGTATTCGATTTCCAAGTGTGTATTCGGTTACAAAGAGTTGAGCTGTGGACGTTGCAGTTTGTATTCGATTCCATACAAGGTGTATTTGGTTTCCTTGGAAAATTTTGGTTGCTGCTTGCTGGCTTGGTGGTTATGGCGCCTTCATGTTTGAGGAAGGTGGAGGTTGCAACGATGGTGGTGTGGGCATGTGACGAAGGTGCTGGTTGCAGCGTCTGGTTGGAACGTTGGTGGTGGAAGCGTCATGATCCGTGATGTTGACAAATCTGGTCGAAGAATTGTGAAAGTTAAAACACAAACAACGAAAGAAGTAGGACTATTGTTTATGAAAATGGTTGCCTTCTATCAGTACTCGGGGCTACACATGTTGTGCAAGAAGTAAATAAGTTCTCAGAGTAATTGTCGGTTATTGCTGCTCACTCGGCAGCTGGGCTAGATTTGCTATTGCTAATAAGCAAATACAAGCTTGTTCGTGTTCTTTGCACTTCCATACTCAATTTTGTAATAGCATATGATATGAAGAAACATGTGTTGTGCTAAATGATATTCACAGAGAGCGCTGTGTTCTTGCTGCTTGTAAGATGGTTTTAATTTCACAGTTCCAGGGAGGAATCTGTGAAATGATTATTACAGATAGGCATTTTGTTTCCTGTTTGCCATATATTTTATTTTAATAAAATGTTGATTTATTTTTTGTTTAGAAACCGATAAAATTATAAGAAAGAGTAGGTGTTATGTTTTTGGCAGTAGTAAACAAGATAACAATCCATGCAATGAGACATTCAGAAATGGAAACTGTCGTGTTGCGGAGTTACCGGTGTACCATACAATATATTATGTCCCCATTATCTGTTATTATTCTTTCCAAATTGTGTAATACAATAGATTGAGTGCTTTATTTTTAATCTCTATAATTAGGTCCTCCTTGTTATATTTTGTGTTTGTTGTATGAATTTAGTCCCCATGCACCATAATAAGTTGCAGCGGGACAATGTTAAAATCAATTGCATGTACATGACTAGTTTAAAAGCGTTTTCATATAGGAAAAAAAAATGAAAATGAATGTCATTATGAATAAGGATGAATAATAATATTTATTTTACTAAATTTTAATTTTTTTACTTTTTAATAATTATTTTTAATATTTTACTCATTAGAAACATTTTTACAATTAAATATAACATTAACAATTATCATTTTATATTACTTTAATAACTGGGGACATCTTGATAATCTTTCATTTCTACAAATCAATCAAATCCTACATTAATTCTTACAAACTTTATCTTCAAATCCACCCTCAATTACTTCCAAATTCACTCAAGTAAACACCAAAAAAATTTACTCTCAAATCTATTCAATCACTCTCCTCCAAATCATCTCCTCCAAATCATCTTCTCCAAACTCCCTCAAGTGAACACAATATTAGAGACATTAAGTGGGTCCATTAAAAATGCTTCAATTTTTATATATTTATTTTACATTTTGATTTTCTAATTCAAACTTGTTACCATATTTCAAATTCAAACTTTTTTACTATATATTTCGAATTTTAAAGTTTGCAATATGAACAGTAATTTTTGGAAGAAAAAAATTGATACTGAAATAGTTAGTTTAATAAACTAAAAGTTTTAAAAACATCGAAACAAAATTAAGACGCTCAACACGACAAGTTAATTGTATTAAACCTCAATCATTCTTAAGAAAATAATAAAAAAATGTTATACACTAAACTTCCTATGCCAAAAAACGCATTATTAGAGTTAAAAGGTTAGTATTTGTTTTCAACGCAAAAAAATATGTAATCTTTCTGATCTCTTTCAAACTTTGAAAGGCCAAATACATAAGGTTTGCTTGGATAACACTGAGTTATATATATAGCATATACTATAATATTATATATGGGGAGATTTTAAATTTTATAAAAATACTGAGTATTATAATATTTTCTTAATTTATATTAGTAGTTAGTAGTATAAAATAATATTAATCAGTTCTAATTTAATACTTATATTCATTTTTTAAAAACATTGTTATTTTAATCAAATGAAATTATTTACATCTTATTTCTTCTGGTAATAATATATTATTATTATTTTTATTAATATAATTTCATTTTTTAAATTACATAAATGTTTAATAATTTTAGTTTGTATTATCTAAAATTTATTTTGTTATTAAAACTGTTTGTGATTTAATTTATTATTTAAAACTTAATAACAAAATCAAAATAGAATTAGTATTTTATAGAATCAGCCAGTTGATTTAACTTTAGATTAAACACATAAAACAAAAATGATTATAAACTAAATTTGTTTAATAATTTTTGTTTGGAGTAATGTAATATAAATTTCATAGATTTTTCATAGCTTCACAGAAGCAAGCTTAGCTTTGCAGCTGAAGAGGTGGTAGGGAGAGATAAGTAGAAGTTGAAAGAAACCCACAAGCAAAGACTGACAATCAACTTCTTTGTTTTTATCCTTTTGGCAGAGAATTTTCTGACGCCAAAACTCTTATACACCTTCCGTATCCATGCACTGCAACCACAATAAATTATTATTAAATCCTTCAAATTTATTATTTATCTGTAAATATATCAACCACAAACTAATATAATTATGTAAGGCTGTAAAAAAAAAAGTAGTAGATAATCAAATTATTTTTTTTTATACGTGTGGTCTGTTTTTCATCTACGTCGTATTTATATGTTTTTTCAATTTGGATCCTGGGCACGGTTTAGACACATATTACTCTAAACACTTACCACACACTCTCATTGTATGAAATTTAAAGAGACATTTTATGACGTTTTTTATCTATAATTTTGTCCACCGATTGATTTTTTGAAAGGAAAATATTGTAAAAAATTATTGGTGGATTACTTTTGTCCACATTTCAATAAAAAATAAAAAAGTTTCAGATACAATTCCAATGGCCTAAAATACAATTGTCATTCACTTTCCGTCTTATAAGAGAATTGAAAAGCTTAGAATGTGCGTGGGGGCAACGTCAAGGTCGAAGCCCTAAACCTAATATCAGTTACTTCTCTTTCGGTTTCATGTGAAATTTCTTTTAATTCTAACCACACTTGTTCTCAACAACTTTATAATATGAATCATATGTTATCAATTTAGGCTATACATATATATATAAACTTTAGAATATGCTAGAGTAATTATATTTTATTAATTAATTTATTAAAGTGATTTAATTAAATAAATTTATTGATAAAAATATATATTTCATGATTTATGGTTTAGAGATTATTAGTGATATTTTAATTTTTTGAGCGATCAAATTATAAATATTAAAACTTAAAAAAAATAATTCACAAAGGTTATAATTATTTCTATTTTTTTTTTTTGAAAGATTAAATACATTTGATTTATGTTATTTCATTGGTGAATCTAGGTATGTCAATTCGGTGTATTGAGGATTACTTATTTGATGAAATATTTATTACTCATTGTTATTAATTTAACAACAAATTACCATAAATCCTAATCTGCATTTTTCTCCAATTTTATAGAAACCTAATTTGAAATTCTAGAATTTAAAATTTTATTTTTCAAATTAAATGGATTTTCAGTGCACCATCTGAATTGTTTTGTGTTGTGTTTTATATAGCAATAAAGATGTCTTGATTGGAACCCTTTCCAGTGCAGTAGATTTTGAATAACATGAATGGGATGAAGCCAAATCCAATTAGTATGTATTTTTCATTACCATTATATTTTGTTAGCGAATTTGAATCATACCTCTATATATATATATATATATATATATATATATATATATATATATATATATAAAATTAAATGTGTTAAGATTAATTTATTAAAGTGATTAATTAAATCTATATATGTCATTTTTTTTAATTTTTTTTAGGGGCCAAATTATAAATATTAAGAAAAAAAATAAAATTACATAAAGGGTTATAGTCGGTAAGTATGTATAATTATTCTTGTTTATTTCTTTTTATCACCATTTAGAGAAAATCAAAACTTAAAGTGTCCCACAATTAAAAGATCAAATACATTTGATCTATGTTATTACTAATTAATAACCAATACATTTGGTCTATGTTATTACCAATAACCAATCATTTTATGAAATATTAAAAATTGCACGGATTTTATGTTATCAGTGTTAAAATTGGTATTTAATAATCTGTATTCTAATGTATTTTTATATAGTATCTAAAAAAATATAGTTTAAAAAAACTTATACGACATGTACAGATTAATCTGTGATATATTATAATATCATTGACAAATTCTCCAACCGATTATAGCCCTAGATATTTCAAATTAATACACATATATAACTGTTTTACTTTAACATTTTAAATACCCAAGTAACATTATTTTATTATTATTATTATTATTATTACTACTATTTTCTTAACAAAATTTTATAGTATTTAATATGAAAATAATTGAGTTTTCTATGTTAGATGAAGTGAAGTATAGTTTATTCTTGTTTTTAATACATTTTATTTATAATATTATTATTTGTTAATATGAATAATTTGTAATTTATATATAATCAAAGGATTTTAGTAACATTAAATAGATTCTGGTTCGCCCGTTTTAGATAATAAGAAAATCATTGCATATGCTCTTACATCATCCCCACGAATATATGGTTTTATATAAGTGGGACAATTAAGCACACGCGAAGAGCAACAGCAAAGCCACACTCCAAAGACTCTCGTTTGCCTCTTGCAATCATGGTGTTCTTAACAGCCAATCTTCACTTCGTATTGTTTCCCCTAATGGCTCAAGGCCACATGATCCCAATGATGGATATTGCAAGAATATTGGCACACCGTGGTGTAGTTGTTACCATGTTCACCACACCAAAAAATGCATCACGTTTCAATTCCGTCCTTTCTCGTGCTGTTTCATCTGGTCTCCAAATCCGACTTCTACAACTCCATTTTCCAGCAAAAGAGGCAGGACTACCTGAAGGCTGTGAGAATTTCGACATGATAAGACCTGCGGATATGATGAACAACATGTTCCATGCCATCAGCATGCTTCAGAAGTCAGCAGAGGAATTGTTTGAAACGCTAACACCAAAACCAAGTTGCATAATCTCTGACTTCTGCATTCCTTGGACCGCTCAACTAGCTGAAAAGTATCACATTCCAAGGATTTCGTTCCACGGATTTTCTTGCTTCGCCCTCCATTGTTTGCTCCAGTTACACATTTCAGAGGTTTGTGAAAGCATCACTTCAGAATCCGAGTATTTCACTATTCCTGGCATACCTGACCAAATTCAAGTTACCAAAGAGCAAGTACCTATGATAACCACAACATCAGATGATGAAAAAATATTTATGGAGCAGATACGCGATGCTGAAATGAAGTCGTATGGGGCAATCATAAATACTTTTGAAGAGTTGGAGAAAGCATATGTGAGGGATTACAAGAAGGCGAGAAACGATAAGCTTTGGTGCTTTGGTCCAGTTTCATTATGTAACAAAGATAGTTTGGATAAGGCTCAAAGAGGCAAGCAGGCCTCAATTAATGAGAGCCATTGCTTGAAATGGCTAGATTTGCAGCAACCCAAGTCTGTGGTCTATGTTTGTTTTGGAAGCTTATGCAACTTGATTCCTTCACAGCTTGTGGAATTGGCCTTGGCCTTGGAAGACACTAAAAGGCCATTTGTATGGGTTATTAGGGAGGGAAGTCAGTTCCAAGAAGTAGAAAAGTGGATCTCTGAAGAAGGGTTTGAGGAAAGAACAAAAGGGAGAGGCCTTATAATTGGAGGTTGGGCACCACAAGTAATGATATTATCACACCCTTCCATTGGAGGATTCTTAACGCACTGCGGTTGGAATTCAACACTTGAAGGGATAAGTGCTGGAGTGCCACTTGTTACATGGCCTCTGTTTGGTGATCAATTTTTAAACGAGAAGCTTGTTACTGATGTGTTGAAGATTGGAGTGAGCGTTGGGGCAGAGGTTCCATTGAAATGGGGAGAGGAAGAGAAGAGAGGTGTGATGGTGAAGAAGGATGATATTAAGAGGGCAATATGCATGGTGATGGATGAAGATGGAGAAGAAAGCAAAGAGCGAAGGGAAAGGGTAAGCAAATTGAGCGAAATGGGAAACAGAGCTGTTGAAGAAGGAGGCTCTTCTCATGTTGCCATCACTACCCTTATCCAAGACATTATGCAACAATCAACTACCAAAGTGGATGCATATTTGACGCACGCCTAGTGGCAGTTTACATCCAAGCTAAGTTTTTTTTACTAATATGTACGTTGCATGTCCTTTGGGTATTTTTTTTTTTATATTTATCACGGCATAAATTATAAAAATAGACAAATTTAGAGATAATTACAAAAATAGACAAATTGCGTAATTCTTATATAACTTTAAATGAAAAAAATTGTTTGTCCTCCATACTACTTTTATGTTGATTATGTTGAAAATTAAAAATTGTCAATCTTTTTAACGGTTTTAATGTGATATAATTGATTACAATGAATATGTAATAGATTGTTTGGAGGATAACCTTTTTCAATTTGGAGTCAGTCTCTAACCATTTTCTTGTAAAAAATAAAAAAATTCAATCGATTTTTCTGTAATATTAGAATTTTAATGACAAAGAAAAACGGAGTAGCAATTTAGTAGCCTAATAAATGGGTCGGGTTTTAAAGGTCTTGGCCGAATTGTATCAGACCTTGATCGAGTTGTATCAGACCTTGATCGAATTGTATCAGATAAGTTATGTTAGACCGTGACCGAACTGTATCAGACCTTCGTCAAGCTATGTCAAACCATAGTCAAACTGTATTAGACCTTGATCAAGTTTTGTTAATATGAAGTTTAACAAAAGAACCCTAATCATAAGAACTCCCAATTTTTTTTTTTTTGTATTTCAGTTTCTTTTCCCCCCAATTAAAGGTGACAGCCCTTACAATTTTTCATCCTTCCAATTTTTCCGTTCCCTTAATCTGCTATGTCCTATGGTTTTTAAAAAACTCAATAAAAATGCCACATGTCATTAGTAATTCAACTGTGGAGACCACTTAAGCAAATATTTAATTGTTATTAAGTGAATTTGATGGTAGACCTCTAATTGAATCAAATTTACACTAATAGGAACCTAATTGATACGCCAAAAAAAAAGAGATTTATTTAAAATTTTGATAAAATAGAAACTTATGGTAAGATTAAACTTTTTTTTAATCAAGTTGCACTACGGACCGCATTCACTAAACTGGCAACTTTATATTGTGATTGAAATTTCATTGTAATGTAATGAATTACAATCATGTTCATTGTAATCTATTAAATCACATCAAATTGTTGAGGTGGAATAAAATAAAAATAAAAATATATTTTTTTTCATTTAAAATTATTTGTGAGATATTAGTGTAGTCACATAGTAGTCTCTTTGAAGACCGAGTCTTCTTTCTGATTGTAACAAATAAAATATAATTCCTAATATTTCTTCTTCTTCTGTTAGTCTATTTTTCCTATGTTATTATACACGCTCCATAATTATTATTTTTTTTAATTTGTCTATTTTCATACAAAATTTAATAAAAGCTGCCTTTGCTTTTCTTTTTTTCTCATGTCTGTGCTTTAAATTTTTGAATTATTTTATTTGAAATTCGAAATATATATTATTTTGCCAAATGATTTATACCATAATGTAAAATAAAACAATTACTTTACATATTTTAATTCAGTTATCTAAAAGAACTAATGAAAAAAAAAAGTGCGATAACAAATTTTAAAATTTTAAAGTTTTTACATCGGCTGTGAAAGGAACGAACTTATAAAAACTGTTATTTTTAGTGACAACTAGAAAGCACTCTCTAAATTGACGTAGAATCATGTTTTAACTTAGCATTCGTCTATTTTCTCTCGTTTACTCTTTTAATTACCTTCTACATTTCGCTCCTTCTCGCTGTACTAAGTCAGGATGCAGGCTCGTGCCTTTGCTCCTCATATTAAGGCAATGCAAGCACACTCAACAAACTTATTTCTCTGATATTATATCATGAATATAAAAAATAATACTTTCGTTTAATTTTTTAATATTTTTCTGTGAAATTATTTGATATAATAAAATACAAATTTCTACATTTTTCCTTTAATTCTTTAATATTTGTTTTTCACATTATTAAATATAATAAAATAAAATAAAAATAATATTTTTTTCATAGTCCTCCTCAAGCTAAATTATTGATTGATTCAAACTTGAGAAGTAAATAAAGAAATTATGTATATAACAACACTGTAAATATATGATTTAATTTATCATAATTTTATACTTAATGATTTTGCACTTGCTAAACTTAATATCCTTTATCCAGTCATAAAATACAATTGATTGCACTATGCATATGTGTAGTTGGTTGATTGTCAAAAAATTATGTCAAAAACAGTATGTATTATCATAAATTCACAATTTATATCTCACTAAAACAAGGACTCTTCAACATAGAAGAATAAATTCTTGATGAGGCTTTTGAAAAAACTTATCAGAAAGATAACACGTCAATCAAATATGACTACGAAAGAAAATCGCGAAAAGAATATGATTTTAATGAGACATGCATAAACCAATATATGAGTTTTATTATTCAACTTTTTTTATATTTATTTAATCTAGAATTTAGACTAAAACTAGAATTTTCAACTGTTCTCAATATTTAGAACAATTTAGAAAATTGCTATTTAACTTTTTTTAATTATCATAATAGCTTTGGAAACATGTAATTAGATGATTGTTTGATGAGAAACTCTCAAAATCCTCTTTCTCATTCCATCAAATTGTGTTTCCTTTTCAGTGCACTAAATCATATCGTCATCTTTAAAGTTTCGAATCGAAGTGTCCTAACCAAATCAAGAAATCGTCTCATATCCTATTATGATTTTTAGGGTTCTTTATACGTTTATATGGTAGCAGCTATAAGAAATTTTGCAACCTCTAGAACATCGTTGGGGCATAACGTTTTTGCGTATACGTAAGATCGGAAAACAAATTCAGTCAGTTTTTCTCGAAAAAAAAAACTACAGTAATTTTAGTTAATTTTTATATATTAAATGACCAACTTCAATTTTTTAAAAAAGAAAATATAAAAGAAACCAATTAAAAATTAAACAATTTTTTTTGAAAAATAGTCATTGAATCTGTTCCTCTAAAATTGTAATCAGCATCTTTAAAAGTTTGATTTTTATTGAAAAGATAAGAAAAATACTCTACAATATTCTTTACAATTTTGATCCGAATTAATAATCAAATAAATTCACATTAGTTAACTACTTGCTTGCCAATTCTAATGTTGAGTTTCCACAAGGCAATTTAAGAAAATAAATCATTTATTTGAAGAATTTGAATTTTTCTAATGTAAAATGAATTGTTTGGATGAAAAAAAATTTAAGAGTTTTAAAAAATTATTTTAAATAAATAAAACAATAAAATTTAAAATTTACTTAAAAAAAGAAAAAAATTGAAATTTCACAATGGAATTCCCGTTAGTATCAAAAAATTAATACAACACATCATAAAAATATATTAAATAACAACTAAATTTAAAGATAAAAAATAATTATTTATTAATTAAATTGAAAACTATTTTATAAAATAAAAATTATTAACATTTAAAATAGTTTTTATTATAAATAAAAAAATGTAATTAGCTTGTGAATTATAATTTATTATTTATTCACATTAGTTTCTAATTTTAAAATATAAACTAATTTTAAATTAATAATAGTAAGTAGCTATAATGTTAGAAATTAATTTAAATATTTGAATCACAAGTTAATATATAATTTTTATTAATATTATAGATTATTTTAAATATCTATAGTTTTTAAAATAATTTTTAATTTAAGTAATATAATAACTTATTAATTTTAATCTAAATTTAATTGGTATTTAATAATTTTATGAAACGTGTCAGAAAAACATATTTTTTTATAAATATCTTTTACATAAAAAAGTGGGATAAAGTTATTTTGATTCTTACTCCTTCCGTACATGTCATGTGTGGAAAGAAACACAAATATCTTACCTATTGAATGATTCTTAAAGACAACAAGATAACATCAAAATCATACAATAGATTTCTTCAAGAAACAATACAACCCTTGAAAAGAGAAGAAATATAATCACAATTTTATTTTATTTTTTGTCTATGCTGTCCTAATTTTCCTGATATACCAACCCAGATATATTTCAAGTGAATATATTTCAAATTCACAATATATCTACTTTCACGTTGGAAAATTGATCAGAAGTTCCAATTTATTTTTGAAAATAGATAAAGAGGAAGAAAAATAAAATTGATGATATCAAGGATGCGAATAAGTGTAGTTTACGAATTATATCAAGGATGAATTCATTTAGGTAAATTTAATTAAAATGGATTAATTTTTAGAAAAAACTTGTATGATGTGATTGAAATCCAGAGGACAAAAAAGCTAAAACAAGCGGCACACAATCCTATGTTACGTAAGTGCTTACGTTAACATTCACAGATACATCTATGCTTATATATAGCTTACAAAAAGACTATACATGTACCAATCGAATTCATTGTATTGTGATTTGTATGTACTTGTCATTTCACCCGAAAAGATGCCTTCGCAAGAACAAAATCTACACTTTGTCCTGTTTCCATTGATGGCCCAAGGCCACATGATCCCTATGATGGACATCGCCAAAATATTGGTGCAACGCAATATTATTGTGACGGTAGTCACAACGCCACATAATGCAACTCGTTTCATCTCAATCTTTGATCGTTATATTGAGTCTGGCTTTCCCATTAGATTAATTCAAGTTCAATTCCCATGTGAAGAAGCAGGACTACCAGATGGGTGTGAGAATCTCGATATGATACCTTCACTAGACATAGCCACAGGTTTCTTCCAAGCAACAAGCCTTCTGCAACAACCGGTGGAAAAACTATTTCAAGAGTTAACACCACCACCGAGCTGCATCATATCTGATATGTGTTTACCATATACATCCCACATCGCCAAAAAATTCAATACTCCAAGGATTTCTTTTGTTGGAGTCAGTTGCTTTTTTCTTCTGTGTAAGCATAATATAATGATCTATAATGCTCTGGAGAGTATAACGTCTGAGTCCGATTCCTTTGTTGTTCCTGGTATCGCTGACAAAATTGAAATCACCAAAGCCCAGTCTGCACAGCCGATGAATGAAAGCTGGAAATATTTTAGTAGTGAAATTAAGGTTGCTGAAATGGCTACTTATGGGGTAATCATGAATTCTTTTGAAGAGTTGGAACCAGCATATGCAAGGGAATACAAGAAGGTGAAAGATGATAAAGTGTGGTGCATAGGACCTGTATCTCTTATTAACAAGGATCACTTGGATAAGGCTCAAAGAGGTAGGGCTTCAGTTGATGAGTCTGAACATATGAAATGGCTTGATTGTCAGAAGGCAGGGAGTGTAATCTATGCATGCCTTGGAAGTCTGTGCAATTTAACAGCACCCCAGTTGATAGAGCTTGGTTTGGCCTTGGAAGCATCAGAAAGACCCTTCATTTGGGTTATCAGGGGAGGAAAGCATTCAGAATCATTGGAAAAGTGGATTGAGGAAAACGGATTTGAGGAAAGGACAAGTTCTAGAAGCCTTGTGATTCGGGGTTGGGCACCTCAATTGTTAATATTATCACACCCTGCTATTGGAGGGTTCATAACACACTGTGGTTGGAACTCTACCTTAGAAGCCATATGTGCTGGTGTTCCAATGATTACGTGGCCACTGTTTGCGGATCAGTTCTTGAATGAAAGTTTTGTGGTGCACGTTCTAAAAGTTGGAGTGAAAGTTGGGGTGGAAATTCAGATGACATGGGGCAAGGAAGAGGAAATTGGCGTAGCAGTAAAAAAGGAAGATGTTGAAAAGGCAATAATGGAGATAATGGATGTGAGAAGTGAAAGTGAAGAAAGAAGAAAAAAGGTCAGAGAATTGAGTGAGATGGCTGAAAGAGCCGTGGAGAAAGGGGGATCCTCTCACTTTAATGTCACCTTGCTCATCCAGGATATCATGCAAAAGATAGATATAGAAGTGTGATAATCTCATGTTCATGATCTTTTTCAAATTTACTAATTATCTTCTATCTTTTTTAATACCATGACATCTTTCAAATGTGTCTTTATATTTGTGCAAGTCCATGTAATATTTGAAAATTTATATGGTTGAAGAAAATTTTCACTTTTTTGACAACCCATTTTTTTAATACATCCACTATAATTTCCAATAATAAAATATTATATAAAAATAATAATAAATATATGAAATATTATAATAAAATAATATTTTATACTATTATCCTTATTTCACTAATATAACATATCATTACGAAATGATTGTGTTATTTGACTTGCAAAAATTTATTTCATTTTATTCTTCTTTTGGAGTACATAAATCTTTTGTGAAGATATAATTTTATTTACTCATACATGCAATTATTTTTTCTAATGATATTTTTTAACATGACTTAGACTTAAAAGAGGTTTTTTATATGTTAATAACTTTTTTAATAACTTTTTGATAACATAACATTTGTCATTACTTTATTAGTTTTTTTAAATTTGTTTACGTAAATTATCATATATACATTGTAAAAACATTATAAAAAAATTGTTAAAAAAAACTTTTTTTTCTTCTTTAGCACAAATCACTACTAATATATTATCATTTGTTATTTCCCACTTTGGAACGATAATGATGACTATGTTTTTAGATTATCTGAAAAAATTCTAATAGTGTGACCTGTTGTGACAACTCACCAAAAATATAATTTTTCGTGGTTGGAAAAACTGCTAGAAAACTATCACCACTAGTTTAGTCTCACTTTCGGTCATTTGTTTCAGAAAATGTTTTTCGACAATAATTGATAAATAAGAAAGTAATCACTTTGATCAATCAAACTAATTGTTGTGTATGTAATGATTAAGTATTGACACTTATTGAATGATGACAGCTTAGTCAAGCACATAATATTTCTAACAAAATAATAATACTCATTTTTCTTCTCTTTCCACTGAAGTCATTACACACGTTTTCCTACGAATCACAATGGGCTCCACCACATCAAATCGTCTACAATGTCACGTTATCCTCTCTTTTCTTTATCTCTACTAACTTTATGTTGTGTCTATACAAGAAATTTTAACAATTATGTATTGTATGGGTCCACGGTACATATCAAGCATAATAATATGACCGACCGTTTGAGTATGCAAGAAATCCATCAGTAACTATAAGAATTAGTTAAACGTTTAATTAATTTAAATAGGTTAATAATTAAGTTTAAAAAGAGTTTGATAGTAATTAAGTTGATTTTAATTAAAAATTTATAAAAAATTATAAATACATGTAAAAGATATGGTTGTTAAGACTTTTATTACATGTTTGTTATAACACTAATTGTTTGACCGATTAAATTTGAATTAATTTTAACATAGAAGCACTTTTAGTAAGTATTTCATGATCGGTTGATAAACGGATTATTCTAAAAGACATTATTGGAGTACGTGATAAAGAAGTTATTTTAACTAAATGTTTAACTCTACACCTAAAACATTAAAAATATATAGCATTTGAATTACTTACAATTGAATTATCTTTATTTCTTGAATAGTTTTTTTGGACGGAGTGATTGAAATATCTTGAATTTCAACTTTTTTTTGTTTGAACAAAGCAAAATAATTTCTCTTTTAAGGCAAAAATTTATTTTAAAAATGTTTAGCTCAACTTTTAGATTAAACTAATTTTACTCAACCTTTAACCTGGACCAGTTCTTCTCGACCTTCAACCCAAATCAACTAGTCCAGGCTCTCGATCATGATTGACTTCACTCATCCTTTGTCTCAAAATGGCTTGACCTTCATCACCGAATGTTGAGTTAAACTAGCCTGAGTTGAAAGGTTGAGCTACATCGACTAGGGTGAAGGTCGAGTCAAGCCAACTTGAGCATAAGCTCTAGTCGAGTTGATCCTGATCAAAGGCCGTGATTACTCAGCCTTGACTAAAGGTTGAGACTAGTCAGCCTTAGTTAAAGGTCGAATTGAGTAGGTTTAGATTGGAAGTAAAGCCAAGTCATCCAAGATGAAGGTCCAACTTAGTCAATCTGAATCAAATGGTTAAGTTGAGTTGGCTTAGATAGAATGTTGAGTTAAATCGGCACAATGTTAAATCGGCTCAAGCAAAAGGTCAAGATGAGTTGTTTCTGAACATAAATAGAAACAAGTTAGTTTTGGTCAAATGTCAAGTTAAATTGGCACGATGTTAACTTAACCCAAGTTGAAGACCAATATGAGTCTAAGGTTTTGGATTCGTAAAATTTTCTCATCCAAACTAATAAGGAATTCCACAACTTTGGAATTTCAAATTCATTTTTTTAATGAATTTTTAGTTTTATTATTTTAATTATTTAAAATGCCTTCTTAATATTTTTCAATTTATTTATTTTTTAAATTTTATCATCGAAACAAATCATTTTATTTAAAAATAAATAAATTTTCTAACTAAATAAATCACTCTCTTTAACCCGTCCAAAACACAACATTATTATTTTCATAGTAACAAGGACTGGTGATGAAAGTTCTCTACTAATTTTCTTGTATTGTACTTTTATGTTGAAGTTATTATATTAAGAAAACACAACATTATTATTTTCATGATAAAATAATAAGGATTGGTGATGAAAGTTCTCTACTAATTTTCTTGTATTGTACTTTTGTGTTGAAGTTATTATATTAAAAAAACACAACATTATTATTTTCATGGTAAAGTAATAAGGATTGGTGATGAAAGTTCTCTAAATTTTCTTGTATTGTACTTTTATGTTGAAGTTATTATATTAAGAAATTTGTTTATATATTTTAAAATGTTAACATTAATCTCTATTAGTCTAATTTGAAAAAAGTAAAACAGAAAAACAAAAACAATAAAAAAAAATATTCAACAAATAATTCAAAATCGCACAAGCAACCTCTACCTTTACTTTGTTTTTGGTTATTAATTTACCTAGAGAATAAGTACCACATGGATAAAGAGTTATACAAGGAAGATGAAAAAAAAAATGGGAGAGAAAATGCATAATTTCTATCTGAGTAATAATATTTTTACACACAAACATTTTACATTTATTTGATATTATTTTTCATTTATTTTTAAATTTCTTTTTTTTACAAAAATAAAAATTTATTTTGGTTACTCTTATAATATATATCAATATGTCCCTATATTATTACTGCTATTTCTATTTTGTATTCTCTTGAAACGTGTTGAGCATAGAGTCAACAATTTGATAGTGCTGGATATTATGATTATTACTTTTCTCAATCTCTTAGGTTGTGTTGCTTTTTATTTATATTTTGAATAACTTTTGTATTTACGAATAAATACTTTAATGTTGTAAATTCTAATACACGATGAGGAAGGTTTTATCAACAACAACGTCAAATATGTAGAGACAATTTAGGTACGTACATTAACAATTAAAAGAGTATTTGCTAAAGATGATTGTTACAGGTTTAATGTCTTTCCAAAAACAATATCATTAATAATGACCTAAAAAGATTATTGGTATTCATAGTGGAGCAATGATACTTAATTAGCTTGATATTTGTTTATAATCAATAATATGTTTAGTTTTAACATATTAATTTGTTTAAATATTGACACTTTGTTATATTTAAAAGCACATAATCTTTTAAAAAAAATAGTCATATTAGTATATAGTGTTATAAGTTTCTTTTAACTTATTTGATTTTATTCTTTTTTTTTTTAATACAATGGTTTTTGCAAATAGTTCTTCCTTAATAGATTAAAAAGATAAATAAGAGTAGAAAGGAAGAATAAGTTATTTTAAAGTAATTTTTATCTCTTCCTCGCATATAAATAATTATTTAATATCTTAAAACATAAAAGTTTTAAAATTGAAGGATTAAATGGACATGACAAGTGCTTACGAGATAATTAATAGCGAACATATTTTAACAATCATGGTATTTCTGTGAATTATACTAATTTTGTTGATTATTAATTAATGCTACAAGAAAATTATTGAATGTGGAGAAAAAAAGAGACATTACAGACATTTTACCACACGACTCTACCTCTTTTATTTTATTGAGCCATCAGACCCTCGGTAACAATCTTTGTTTCACATCTACTTGCAACACAGACACCACATGTGACATGTCTAAAATGTTATATAAGGAAAACTGAGAAAACTGAAAGTAGGAGAGAAAAAGAATGAGATTTCTGATAAAAATAAATAAACTAATGTTAAATTAATTGATTTTGACAATAAAATATATTTTTTATTTAAAATTTAGGAATTAATATCAGTTAAAGTCTAACTAAATATAATTATTTTTTTATGTTACCGTCATTAGGTCAATCGAACAATAAATTAAATTCATAAACAATTATGAAATATCTATAATAAAGCGTGTTTTATTTTATTATTATAATAATATTTAAAATAATAAATAAAATTATATAACTTTTTACCCATATTTTTTAATTACTTTGTTTTCTACTTATTTTTCTTCCATTCTTTTTTCTTCATCTCGCATTTATTTCTTTCCTCTCTCTATATATATATATATCAAAAGGGTATTAATATAAAACCAGGTCAATGTAACTATTTTCAATTTTGTATCATTTTATGTTGATACTAACTATTTTCATATAAATAAATCAAAATGTTGCTTGCAAAAGCAAATCGTAGTGACAAAACCGTCAGTTTGGCTCGTTTTGTCTGTCCCACAATTGATATGTTAAAAATAGGATGGTTGAAGCTAGTCTTTCATATAAAAATCAGTTGAAAATAATCTCTTAAAACACGGGTTGGCAACTTATTTTAAGATTTTTTTTTAAAATTTGTTTATATATTTTATGGTTTGATCAACTTAGAATTGTACGGTCCCAAAGTCAAGAATATGAAATAAATTGATTGATCGAACAACATACATTTTGAACTGTTAGCTTTAACCAATTAAGGTTAATGATAATTAATTTAAATTAAAATAAAATTATTACTAATTAGATCATAATTAGGTTAGAGCTAATTGGAAACTCATTTTAAAATTTATAAATATGTATTTAAGATAATCATACATATTATTACATTTAATATATATTTATTGTTGAGTGAAATTCTTATTTAACTTTGGTATCAGATAGATAAAAATAAGTAAGTGATAACTAAAACAAAGATTTGGATGTACCAAACTTAAAAGTTATAACCTTAATCCCTCATCTCAGACACACACACCTACCTCACACACATAAATCAATTATATAAATATTGTTTCAAGTTTTTAATTATTTAATTAAGTTTTTCAATCTGATAAAAAAATTATTATATTTATATATTAAATTATTATATTATAACTAATAATCAGACTTAAATTATAAATATTAATGATTTAAGTTATAATAATAATACATATTTAAAGTAAATTTATATAGAAAAAAATATTTTTTACATTATTTTTATTTTTAATTAAGAAAATGTCTGGTTTTATCATTTCGCTCACCATTGTGAAATATTAGATGAGACAAATCGAGGTGATGAGTTGAAAAATCCAACTTTTGACTTGCAAAATTTGGTAAAGTAACATACTTTTGCGTGGACTATAATCCACTTCGTCACCAACCTCATACATATCCTTATTTTAGTCAAATTATTTCCGTATTAAGTTAAGTTAGTTCACTATATATATTTTATTCAAATTAAAAGAAATACATATCCACTAAGTAATTTTAAACTTTAGTTGTACGCTTTTTCTTTTTTAAATTTAGTCTACTTTTTGTTTATTAAATTATATTATAGCTTTTTTTTTCTTATTGACATTGAATTCCTATTTCAATTCCTCATTTTACTACCCTTATTCTAGTTATAAATTATTTTCTTTTAATTATTAAATTACGTCAATTAATTTCATTGAGTAATAAAATATGATGTAACATATAGATTGTCAAAGAAAAAAGAAATTGTGATTAGTTAGGATACAGCTACACTTACAGTTTCTTTTCATTGTGTCTTCTGTTGATAAAATACAAATGCCAATGAAGTATTTTCAAAAGTTGTGGAAAAAACATAAACTTTACATTCATAATAAAAATTTCTTAAACAAAAAAAGAGTCAGATCGTACACAAATCTCATGCCTCATGAGACACGGGTATTTTAAATAATCAACTAAAATTACGTAAGCTCTTACATCATAACCATCAAATGATAATTCTGTAGTCTTCATCGCTCTTATAAAGGATAAGGACACTGCAGAGGGAAAACCACAAAACCAAGAGAAGGAACTTCATTGCTACCCATTTTTCATTTGCTTCTTGGTAGCCATGACTCTCCAAACAAATAATCCTCACTTTGTATTATTCCCCATGATGGCTCAAGGTCACATGATCCCCATGATGGACATTGCAAGAATATTGGCACAGCGTGGTGTGATTATCACCATATTCACAACCCCAAAAAATGCATCACGTTTTAATTCTGTCATATCTCGAGCTGTTTCATCAGGCCTCAAAATCCGTTTAGTACAGATAAATTTTCCATCAGCAGAAGCAGGGCTACCCGAAGGGTGTGAGAATTTGGACACGGTCTCATCCAATGATATGTCCAAAATTTTCAATGTCATCCACATGCTCCAAAAGCCAGCAGAGGGGTTCTTTCAGACACTTACCCCTAAACCAAGTTGCATAATCTCTGACTTCTGCATCGCTTGGACCATTCAATTAGCTGAAAAGTATCACATTCCAAGGATTTCTTTTCACGGGTTTTCTTGTTTTTGTCTCCACTGCCGGTACGTTATACATACTTCAGATTTTTGTAGAAGCATCACCTCAGAATCCAAATACTTCACTATTCCCGGCATACCCGACAAAATTCAAGTTACCAAAGAGCAGTTACCAGGATCACTTGCCAATGATTTGAATGACTATAAAGACCAGGTGCATGATGCTGAAAAAAAGTCTTATGGGGTTATCCTAAATACTTTTGAAGAGTTGGAGAAGGCATATGTGAGGGATTTCAAGAAGGTTAAAAATAATAAGGTGTGGTTCATTGGTCCAGTTTCATTATGCAACGAAGATGGTTTGGATAAGGCTCAAAGAGGCAAGCAGGCCTCAATTAATGAGAACCATTGCTTGAAGTGGCTAGATGTTCAGCAACCCAAGTCTGTGATCTATGTTTGTTTTGGAAGCATATGCAACTTGATTCCTCCACAACTTGTGGAGTTGGCCTTGGCCTTGGAAGATACAAAAAGGCCATTCGTATGGGTTATTAGGGAGGGAAGGCAGTTGCAAGAACTGGAAAAGTGGTTCTCTGAAGAAGGGTTTGAGGAAAGAACCAAAGGGAGAGGCCTTATAATTCGAGGTTGGGCACCGCAAGTAATGATATTATCACACTCTTCCATTGGAGGATTCTTAACGCACTGCGGTTGGAATTCAACACTTGAAGGGATAATGGCTGGAGTGCCACTTGTTACATGGCCTCTGTTTGGTGATCAATTTTTAAACGAGAAGCTTGTTACTGATGTGTTGAAGATTGGAGTGAGCGTTGGGGCAGAGGTTCCATTGAAATGGGGAGAGGAAGAGAAGAGAGGTGTGATGGTGAAGAAGGATGATATTAAGAGGGCAATATGCATGGTGATGGATGAAGATGGAGAAGAAGGCAAAGAGAGAAGAGAAAGGGTATGGAAATTGAGCGAAATGGGAAAGAGAGCTGTTGAAGAAGGAGGTTCTTCTCATCTTGATGTCACTTTACTTATCCAAGACATTGTGCAACAGACAAATACCAAAGAGGATGCAAATTTGACAAACGTATGAAGGTTATCGATTCCCATGTTGACGTATTCCTTTCAGTTTTAAGTTCATATAAGCTGTATTTTTTATGGTTATAATAGAGAGAAGCAGTTTGATTTATGGGGAGATCATTCAAAAGGCGAGAGGGAATCAACAAACATGAATAATAATAATATTATATTGAAGTAAGTTATTTAATATAAATATATAAATAACAAATGTATTGCAAAAGTGGGAGTAAAATATGTGTCTAGTGGCTGAGATGATGGTCCTTTGATTTGTCTTTGTCCAATGACAACCTGTATAGGTCCTTGAATCTATATATATCTGCATGTGATACCTTATCACTTTAGGTATTACTTATATTTTTGTCTTGTGATTTATTTACTTCTATTTTCTTTAATTTCGATTTGATGATGTTAATTAACTGTGATAGGTTTAGATCGTCACTAGAAAACTATTACTATTCAATATTTTTTCAGTAACATATTATTCAGGACTTAACAACACTTTCAATTTAGACAGAGTATCAAATTGTATTAACTCTTAAAACTTATAAGGAACTAAGCTGTCTTAATTTGAAATTAACGTTTCAATTTAAACAATTAATTTAAAACTAAATAAGATAAATAAATAATGTCACAAAACGTAATTATTCCTTTACTTTAAAGTGCATTACTGCGCGTTAAATGTTTTCTTCGTCAATCATATAATAGTCAGAAGATTTTATTTACGGAATATATATTATAAGGGGGGAAAGTTAATACATACACTATAAATTATACTTTTACTTCCTATATTTCCTTATATATGTATTTCAATAATTTTTCCTTTTATATATATATATATATATATATATATATTTATATTTTTTCAAGAAGACAATAAATTATAATATATGTATATGCATTGAATTTTTCTTTAGGAAAACATGTTACTAAAACTAATTTCATAAAATATTAATTAAATAACAAAACTTTATCACTCAAGAAAAAAATTTATTTATATATTTGTATAAACTAATGCTACATTAATAACATTAAATGCAACAATAATAAATATTTTTGAATACATTACAGTGCAGCATTATAATAGTTATTTTAAATACTAGATTTCAGTTCTATACCTCCAACATAATCAAGTGGGATAAAAAAAGTGTGAATTTTTAGTTTTAGTTAATTATGAACATTGCATAAATGTTTGTGTTTTTTTTTTAAAGTTATTTAAGAACTGAAACATTAAACTATAAATAAATACTAAAAAATAATGTGAATATGGTTTCAATTATAAGTAAAATTGAAGTTAAACTTTTGATTTAAAAATATTATTTCATTATAAGGGTATTTAGTTTCAATTATAACCATTTATTTTTAAGCGTTGTCATGTTTGAAATATTAATTCTTCGTCAGTCTTATATCATGTTTATATTCATCAACCATTCATCATGCAATACATATTTAATTTAAATTCATGTTCTTAGATTAACATAGAATAATTTTTAAGTCAATGATACAACTATATACATACAAATCAATAATACAATTACCAGAATTTTACCCGATACAATCAAATATTATTAACAACTTAAACAATTGAAATATTATGTGGGAAGATTGTTCTAACTACAGACTTTTAATTAAAGATCTGACCGATCAAAGTAAATAAAAACATGTTTGGAATCAACAGTAAAATTTTCAGTTCAATCAACGGTTAATGAAGGAAATCTTATTTTTTGCCTAAACGATCCAAAAACAGAATTAAGGTGGTGTTGAGTTTTCAAAGAATCATGAAACTAATTTCTTTAAATATAGACCTCCAATTACAAATCCGAGCGGTTAACATGAATCAATATGTCTTATGAAGTATATATATTCAAACTTCATATTAATCTAAGGGTTAACTAAGTAGAAATTGAAGTCTTATGGAGATAACTGAAGAAGAGAAATTCAAGTGGTTTTCAATTTTACTTAAAATGAGAAATTACTTCCTCTAAGAAGAGATATCCAATTAAAAATTTGAACACTCAAGATGATCATAATGTCATATTAACTTATCAAAATTTTAGGTCAATATAATGGTAAAGAAAGTGAAAATTAAAATTTTATCGAAGTAATTTAAAAACAAAAATACAATGTTAATCCAATAACTAAAAAATCTAAAATTAATTCCTCTAATCATAGACCCTGCATTAATAATCCGATCGTTAAAAAAATAATATATATTTTCTATCTTATATCAAAATTTTAATTTAATACATAACTAGAATGTGAACTACTACCATTCTTTATTTAACTTGCTACTTTTCTTTTATATAAACCCATTAATCATATATATATATATATATATATATATATATCAGAATTATCTATGGATACGTGATTAAAAGATGACCAGCCATGATTCTTGTTCTAAATCCTTTTTGGTGACTCTCTCATTGACAGCTATCGTGTGATGGACGAAAGGACAGACAAAGGAAACAAACAAAGAAACATAATCCTAGTTCATGTATTAGTAGCCAATTGATTTGAATGCGGCCGAGAAGGTCAAAATTCTTGACTCGGGAGTGTGGCATTATTCCATATTTGCTTGCGTAAGCGCTTACATTAATATTCACTAATACATTACAAATTGACAAGCAAATGCGAATTCTTTGCATTGTGCATAATCATTTCACTGCAAAACTATGTCTTCCCAAGAACAAGGGCCACACTTTGTCCTGTTTCCATTGATGGCCCAAGGCCACATGATCCCCATGATGGACATCGCCAAACTATTGGTTCACCACGGTGTGACTGTGACTGTCGTCACCACTCCGAGTAACGCAGCTCGTTTCACACCAATCTTTGATCGTTATGTTGGGTCTGGACTTCCTATTAGATTAGCTCAACTTCCATTCCCATGTGAAGAAGTTGGACTGCCAGAAGGATGCGAGAATATCGATATGATACCTTCACTTGGCACGGCCAGGACTTTCTTCGAAGCAACATACCTTCTACATCAACCGGCGGAAAAACTCTTTGGAGAGTTTTCGCCACCACCAAGCTGCATAATATCTGATATGTGTTTGCCATATACATCCCATATCGCCAAAAAATTCAATATCCCAAGGATTTCCTTTGTTGGGGTAAGTTGCTTTTGTCTTTTGTGTCATCATACTATACTCGTCAATAAAGTCAGGGAGAACATAGCATCGGACTCGGAGTACTTTGTATTGCCTGGTATCCCTGACAAGATTGAGATGACCATGAAACAAAGTGGAGTAACGTTGAATGAAACATGGGAACAGTTCCGTGAAGATGTTATGGCTGCTGAAATGGCTACTTATGGGGTAATCATGAATTCTTTTGAAGAGTTGGAGCCAGCATATGCAAGGGAATACAAGAAGGTGAAAGATGATAAAGTGTGGTGCATAGGACCTGTATCTCTTATTAACAAGGATCACTTGGATAAGGCACAAAGAGGTAGGGCTTCAGTTGATGAGTCTGAACATATGAAATGGCTTGATTGTCAGAAGGCAGGGAGTGTAATCTATGCATGCCTTGGAAGTCTGTGCAATTTAACAGCACCCCAGTTGATAGAGCTTGGTTTGGCCTTGGAAGCATCAGAAAGACCCTTCATTTGGGTTATCAGGGGAGGAAAGCATTCAGAATCATTGGAAAAGTGGATTGAGGAAAACGGATTTGAGGAAAGGACAAGTTCTAGAAGCCTTGTGATTCGGGGTTGGGCACCTCAATTGTTAATATTATCACACCCTGCTATTGGAGGGTTCATAACACACTGTGGTTGGAACTCTACCTTAGAAGCCATATGTGCTGGTGTTCCAATGATTACGTGGCCACTGTTTGCGGATCAGTTCTTGAATGAAAGTCTGGTGGTGAAGGTTCTGAAAGTTGGAGTGAAGGTTGGGGTGGAAACTCCGATGATATGGGGCAAGGAAGAGGAAGTTGGTGTGGAAGTGAAGAAAGAAGACATTGAAAGGGCAATAGCAGAGATAATGAATGAGACAAGTGAAAGTGAAGAAAGAAGAGAAAGGGTTAGAGAATTAGGTGAGATGGCTAAAAGAGCGGTGGAGAAAGGGGGGTCCTCTCATTCTAACGTCTCTTTTCTTATCCAGAATATCATGCAAAAAAACAAGGGAGATAGGCCATAGTTTCATTAGCCATAGACCACTTTTCACTTTTAAGAATTTTTCTTCAAATGTTGTCCGTGATGGCTTCAATAAAATTTACGAACTTTCCATATTTTCTCTTTTACAGACACCCCAATTATGTATCTTTTGAACGGTGTACCATGACATTTTTCAAATATATTCTTATATTTTAAAAAATAGATATGATATTTTTAGACAATTCTTTCTGTTGGTTATAATCTGATATTGCTATTCAAATATTATAAATTTAGTATCCCTTTGTGTTGATTGAATCTCTATTACAACTCGTGGTCATAGCAGAAATTCATACGAAATGGCAACGGGTCAGGTCTTCGTGACTACTAGTTATCTAATTGCATAAAAAAATCATATTTGTTACTTACTTTGCTATCCATTTGATATCCATGTCAAAAAATCAGCAGATTATTAAGGATAAAAATAAAGTCTTACATTGGATATATGAACATGGATTTATATATACATAAAATACTTCCATTGGTAAAATGTTTTTTAGAATGATATTAAAAGCAAATCCGTGAGATCTTGACTCAGAGTGAAAAATATCTTACCAGTATGAAGATTTATGTGTGGTGGTAGACAGTCAGATAAATCATGGGAGGTGGAGAGCAAGAAATGCTCAGGACATGGTGTACTTAGTGGTGCCAAAAGGTAATTCGGTTACTAACCGCAGTTAACATCAGATAATTGTTACTAAAGTTAGTAATTCAAGGAAGAACAACAAATCAATGTAGGTGGCTAGTGGCAGTAACCATGGGTCTGCAGCCTTTTGAAATGGTACAAAAAGCAAATCCGTGAGGGCTTGACTTAGAATGAACAATATTTTATCAGTGTAATGAGTTTGATAAAAAAACACAATAATTTGTGTGCATATCTCCAATTTTTATATTTTTTATTTAATTGATTGAAAATGTTTTTTTAAATATTATTAGCAAAAAATACTTCTTTGAATAAAACCTTAACAATAACTTAAACTTAATAAGGATAAAAGTGTAATTTCATTTTCTTAACGGATAGCGAATACGTACGAATACGGATAGTATGATACTCGAACTCGACCCATTAATGGACAAATACTAAATTATCCGTTACTCACTACTTGCAAATACCTATTACCTATAGTGGATACATATATTTTTGTCATTCTTATACATAAGCCTCTTTCACAATCAAATTTTTGAAAAATATATATATAAAAGTAATTAATTTTTGCATATAAGCCATTTTTACCATCAAATTTATCCATAATTATTTCATTTTATTTAAATATAAATTTATTTTATTTTCATAATTAATTTTTATTTTTTTCCTCTTTGAAATAACTTTTACAAATATTATATTCTTAAAACATTAAATTTTATCCATAATTATTTCACATTATTTAAATAAAAAATTATTTTATTTTCATAGTTAATTTTTTATTTTCCCCTTTTATAATAATTTGTAAAAATATTTATATTATTAATAAATATTATTTTATATTACTTTTATACATTTTGGTAATCTTCATTTTCTATCTATTAAAATAATTTTTTATCTATCATATTGATCAAATCATATATAAACTTTATTTTCAAATCCACTCAGAATCACTTCCAAATTCCTTCAACAAAACAACACTCAAATTACTTTTAAATTTCATCAAATTCATTTACTCAGTCTCTTATTCCTCTAAATAAACATACCTTAATTATCACATTCGTCTTTTTATTAGCTGTATAAATCTTTTCACATTCATCTTTTTCACTCACACATATTTATATAAAAACATATCCAAATTTAAATTCTAACCACTTTTAATATGATAACAATCATAATTGCCAATTCCATTTAAAAGAAAAGACATTTATCTTTTAATTTTTTATTCATTTATTCATAATAAACAAATTATAAATATTTACACAATAATTTTTTAATTTAATTTTTATTATCTAATAAAGTTTGGTTAACAAAACAAACATTTTTTTCTAGATTACAAAAATATGTTAGAGAAATAATTTTGACACAGAACATTGACTAGATCAATTTTCTCAATGAATTTTCTACACACTAGTTAACCAATCATCACTTACTCAAACAAATATTTTTTTATTCCTAAACTATCAACGGTTTTCCTTGTTGAGTCCACGTGTCCACGAACTTTTTTTTTCCTATTTTTAAGTTACATTAATTTAATATTCTAAAATATAAAATACTTAAAAATATCACTTGTGCATGCGGTGGTATACGATTTTATTATTCTCATTTTACTGTTTTGCACCATTTGTCAAAAATTAGATTGTAAGGGGCTGACCCAAATAAGATTTATAGATTAATCAAGTTTCACTCTCATTGTCTAATTGTGTTTTGGCAACGTATCCATCTATCTAAATATATTTAAAAAGTTTAGAAAATTCTTTATTAAGTTTAATAATCTTAAATTTAAGTATCTTGTAAAAAATAAAAATTTAATTTAATGTAATTATAAAAAGAATTATGAAAAATATAATGATATATTAAAATAGATCGTAAATAAAATCTAACTTTATATTTATAAATATATAATATTAAAAAATGTTTTATTAAAAAAATAATATAAACTACAGTGCCAACTAATCATCCCATACTTTGACTTGCCGTTGATTTAGGAGTTATCGGAAGAAATCCACTCCATTTTCCAGTCTTCTACAAATGGGACATGACCATGTTACCATCTCAGCTTGTGAAACAAAATAACAAAAGATAAGAACAAAATTTCCAAATTTGCTTTACAGTCAAAGTCAGCATTTCACAAATAATTTGTTTGGTAAGAATGAGAGAACTTCTATTTTTATTTTTCTTCTAAGAAGAGTGTTTCTTTTATATATAATTTTACCCTTTTTTTAATCAATATTTCATATCAAACATCACTTTGAATTAAGACATTCCAATTAAAGTGACACCGAAAAGTTAACAATAATATATTATTGTATAAAAAATACATAAAAAATAGAAAAGTTCATTATAGAAATATGGGAAACGAATCAATTTTATAATAAGGCAATAGACTTTAAAAAATAAATAAACACATCTTAATTTTAGAATTAATATTTATTCAAAATTTAAACTAATAACAAAAGTAAAAGCATTAAACTAAGTAAATTTTACTCTATTTCTAATTCAAATATTATCAAGACATTAACACATCTATTGTCTTCACGTAAAATGTGAAAAATTTTAAAGGAAAAATACATATAAGTTGAGAATTAAACCATGTTGGAGTTATTAGTACTCAACCAATCTAGTAGAAACTTTTCGATACTCACCGTGGAATCGAGCATTTATAAATTATATGGTAACTACAAAAAAAAAATATAATGAGCAACTTTGTGTTAGAATAAGCTTTGGAAGACCAATTCAGCTAAAGAGAGACGATGAGAACTTATAAAAGTGGATGGATGAAATGCAGAGTAGATATGAGGAAGAGTTAAAATCATTGCGTGCGAAGAATGCAGCCATGTGACAGGGTCAGGATGTTAAGAATCTCGTGCCTTCTACCCCGACACTACCTGCATCGATCAAACAATCGTGCAACGAACCTGACCATGCGATTTAGGAGAGTAGTGTAGCTAACAAGGATCATAACCTTTTCATTGCAACAATGGATATGATAGGGATGCTCCCGTTCACCCTAGGCATTAAGAAGGCCCTCCTACCTGATAACTGAAGGATGCCTATTTTCGACAAGTATGATGGCTCCACCTATCCAAACGAGCATATCAGAATATTCGTGAACCTAGTGGCATTGTATACAATGAGTGACACCATTTGGTGCAAGGTTTTCTCTAATTCGTTGAGAAGGGAGGCCCTGTCTTGGTTTTCACTCCTACTATAAAACTCCATTAATAGTTTCACTACCACTCAGTCAAAGTTTGGAGCACAATTTACCACCAAGTGACCACGCCACTTGATCTTGATCACTTTGATAATGTAATATAAGAGAAGGGCGAGTCTCTTGGGGTCTTCATAGATCGATTTGGTAAAGTCGTCTTGTAAATCAGAAATCTTAGTCTTGACGTGGCCATGCACTACATGATCACAACATTACAACCCAACCCGTTTGTCAACAGTTTATGATTTTAGTCCGTTGAGAACGTCAACGAGTTAAGATAGAAAGTCGTAAATTTCATGTAGGTAAAAGAGATGAGAGATTTTCGAAAGTGGATGAGAGTCGGTGATAAGGGCGATGGAAACTGTTCGAGAAAAGCGACACAAAGTCTAAGGAATTTGTTAAAAGGTCATGCTTTCATCAATACACCTTTGTGAATGCTCCCAGATAGAAGATCCTAGAAGAAGCTTTGAATGCAAATCTTCTGCCTCCACCTAAGAAGAAATTTACCCTTCTTAACGCTTATAGTAACAGACATTGTCTTTACCATCACAACCATGGACATACTACCAAGAAAAGCTACTTATTGGACTCACTTATCAAAGACAACCACCCTACCTTTGGGTTTGTTTGGGTGTAAAAATGATAAAAGAGTAGGTGTTAAACTAAAGACCTTACACATTATTCAAACGCCAGAATACTCGCCGAGGCATTTGGGTGGAGTTAGGTCAGAGCAACATTCAACTCACGTAATACTTCGATCTAGAAGTCATAAATTGGGATCTACACATACAAGTTAGAGAAGAAGTGTACATGAAAAAGAAGTTTAACTTTGAATCTCCCCAACCATGATATACATGCTCGTTCATATTGCATACTCTGAGATTGACAATATAATCGTCGATGTTATCTCCAAGAATGTGAAACAGCTCGGCTAGGTCCACCAACTCGCTTCCCTACTGGTACCGAGAGCTATGTTCACGAACATCATGGGACACCTAGTCCTAATCCAAAATCTTTGGCAAGTTCGGCTCATTCCCGCCTACCGACACATCAATTTCGACCCACCGGTCGCACTCAAGGCAGACCCCTTCAATGTTTGTTCCTTTTTGCCAACATTATTCACATTTGTGATGCTGGAGTTAACCAATGGTGCAATCTATTTAATTGAACCTTGGCTCCCTAAAGACGATTTGAGCGGTAACGATAATGAGGAATGAGGTGTCGTTAGTATACCCTTAACAGCTTCGGCTAGAGGACTCTCCAAAAGAGGAAATATTCACAGTAAACATTATTACCTTAAGAGAAAAAGAAATCGAAGATCGATTGGTATCTGTAGAACCTCGCGAAAAGATATGTGAAAATGACGAGTCAGGAGCCCTCCTATTTATAAAGGACGAAGGTCAATCGTTGCGTCATTTGGATCGTCAGATCTGGACACATCTAACGACTGAGAACACGTGACACTTCACATCCCACGCCAGAGCTAACAACATGCAACACGAGGCGTCACACATCTTCAAGCCAACAACAACCTTTTTCAAATACATCCGATCAAAGGCCAATATCGGGTGATACTATTAAATTAATTCCATAGAGCATTCATCCCATCGTAGCCAATCTTCGACTGCTCATGCTTGGGGGCTTGTGTATAGTAAAAGCCCGATCAATTCAATGTAGATCAATCGGGTTAACCCCGATATAGAGTTATCAACTAATCCAACAAAACAATTGGTGAAACAAATAAAGTCACATTGTCTTATAAAAGAATATGATTTATCATTTGAGTTATTGATCGAACATACATTTAACGTGATTAAGAGCATCTACATAGATTAGCATAAATCAACCTAGTAATTACGATTAAGAAGTGATTGAACCGTAATTAGATATGTGATAAGTAGAAGCATGTTACATATTGTATAAATAGAGAGTCCATGTGAGGTAGTTATAATCATTAATTGTTGTATTTAATATCAAAGTGAGTAAACTTATTCCAACTTTAATATCGAAATATCTTTTGTAAGTACTATTTTATGGACTTTGGACCGAATAAAAATTGACTAAACATGAATAGAGAAAAAAAAATTAAAAATCGAACCACATCCGTCCAGCAAAATAAAAATAAAACTTAATCTTCTAAAATTAACTTAAGATTTTTACTTAAGTTAGATGACTTTCATTGTTTTATTAAAGTCAAATTTTTAAAATCTAGTAAGAAGATGGTTTTGCATAAATCTTTATCTATTTGGCATGACATTACGTATCGATGTAAACGGACAAGTTGCGGATACATATTTTATCTTATTACTCATCTTATTATTATTAATCAAATATTTTTCTAAAAAAATCTATAAATATCAATAATTATGAACAAATATTTTTTATTTTATAATTTAAAATCAATTTTTAAAACTTACAGTCGTATAAAAACTTAATATAAAAATATGATTCAAAATAAATTACCTGATTTCGGCAAATAAAAATTTGATCTTTTTTAATAAAAATTTAAATAAGTTAAACCCTAAAATACACGTTTTATAAAATTAATCTTCGTAAAATGATTTCAATTTTATAAATTTAAATAAAAATATACATATATAAATTAAATTGCAAATAATTATTTAATAATTTATAGTTTTTGAATAATAATTTTATTTTTATTAACATTTTAAAATATCCAAATATCTAAAGTTAAATATATAACATTAGTATTCACCTTATCAATAAAAAATAATATATATTTATTGGATCAGTGATATTGATTAAAAATATCAATAATTAATAATTAAAATTACTATACTCATTATATAAGGTATATTGATTAAAAATATCAATTTAGGATGCACTACAAAATTTAACAAGTAAACTTCATTATCCTATCCTACATTTACCTAATCTTATTCTTACCATAAGTACGACTCTCAAGCCGGCTTGCAATACAAAAGGTAGATTGTTATGTGATAAAACTTTCCAATTTCGTATATTTTATCAAAACCAAAAGGACAAAAGGCTAGGAAATCTCCAATGCACTGTCTCATAATACAAAGTAAATTGTACGTATAGCAATGCAAATATATTTTTTACTATTTTTCATTTATAAAATATAGAAAAAAGTAATTTGATATTAATTTTTTAAAATAATTTAACTGATTAATTGATTAAAATTAAAAATTATCTTGTTGATTAGTATAAAATGTGGTTAAAACAACATAGTTATTTACATGAATTTTAATCTCCATTTTTTTAATGTTTAATTAATTATTCAAATGAAGAAATATCAATTAAAAAGTTTAATGATGAAGGTAATAAATATTTATATATGTGTGTGTTTGTTACTGACAGATTTCTTTACTATTTCAATATTTTATAAATATTAAAAGGTGAGAGATAAAATGACATAAATGAATCTGAATGTAATAATTGAATAATAAACCAATGAACTGGTATTATTACAAATGTAAAGCTTGGTGAAAGCACACATGCATTAACTATATCACTCATCAAAATGGACATTATTCTCTCACCAACCAAGCCTCTCATGGCCGGCTTGGGATCCATATGGACAAAGGAATCCGACATCATGATAAAAACATACTATGCACAACGTAGCAACAAAACTTTCCAACTTAATGCATTTGTTTCAGCAGAAGATGCTAATCCAAAACAGACAAAACGTAACGCAATTTGCAATGCATATTGTCTCATAATCCAAGGTATTTACGTAATTACATCAACAGAGCGATGCATGACTCGTTTATAAATAAATAAGCAATAGTTGAAGTGAATCCATTGCACCATACCATTCCACAACAAGAATGGCTCCCCAAGAACAGCAACTCCACTTCGTCTTGTTTCCATTGATGGCTCAAGGCCACATGATCCCCATGATGGACATTGCAAAAATATTGGTGCGACGCAATGTTATTGTCACTGTAGTCACAACACCCAATAATGCAGCTCGTTTCACGTCGATCTTTGATCGTTATGCTGAATCTGGGTTTCAAATCAGATTAGTTCAACTTCAATTCCCATGCAAAGAAGCTGGAGTACCAGATGGATGCGAGAATCTCGATACGATACCTACACTGGGCATGGCCGCTGATTTCTTCAATGCAACGAACTTTCTTCGACAGCCAGCTGAAAAACTGTTTGAAGAATTAACACCTGCACCAAGCTGCATCATCTCCGATATGTGCTTACCATATACAAACCACATTGCTAAAAAGTTCAAAATTCCCAGGATTTCTTTTGTGGGAGTAAGTTGCTTCTATCTCTTTAGCATGTCTAACATACGCATCCATAATGTTATGGAGAGCGTAACTACCGAATCGGAGTACTTTGTTGTGCCTGGTATACCTGACAAAATTGAAATGAACATAGCTAAGACAGGAATGGCAATGACTGAAGGCATGAGACTGGTTACTAATAATTTGTTTGAAGCTGAAATGGAAGCATATGGGATGATCATGAATTCTTTTGAAGAGTTGGAGCCAGCATATGCAGGGGGATACAAGAAGATGAGAAACAATAAACTGTGGTGTTTGGGACCACTATCGTTTAGCAACAAGGATCACTTGGATAAGGCTCAAAGAGGTCAAATTGCCTCAATTGAGGAGTGCCAACTGAGGTGCTGGCTTGATCGTCAAAAGCCAGAAAGTGTAATCTATGCATGCTTTGGAAGCCTATGTAATCTAACAGCACCACAGTTGATAGAGCTCGGTTTGGCCTTGGAAGCATCAGAAAGACCCTTCATTTGGGTTATCAGGGAACGAAGTTATTCAGAATCAATGGAATTGGAAAAATGGATCGAGGAGAATGGATTCGAGGAAAGAACAAGTTCTAGAAGCCTTCTGATTCGGGGTTGGGCACCTCAATTGTTAATACTATCACACCCTGCAATTGGAGGGTTCATAACACACTGTGGTTGGAACTCTACCTTAGAAGCAATATGTGCTGGTGTTCCAATGGCTACGTGGCCACTTTTTGGAGACCAGTTTTTGAATGAAAGTCTTGCCGTAGATGTATTAAAAGTTGGAGTTAAGGTTGGAGTGGATCGTCCTGTTACATGGGGAGAAGAAGAAAAAATTGGTGTGTTGGTGAAGAAAGAAGATGTTGAAAAGGCAATCGTAAAGTTAATGGATGAGACAAGCGAAAATGAAGAAAGAAGAAAAAGGGTGAGAGAGCTTGCAGAAATGGCTAAAAGAGCTGTAGAGAAAGGAGGATCCTCTTATTCTAATGCGACCTTGCTTATCGAAGATATAGCGCAAAAGATCAAACAAAAAGTATGATACTGGCATACTGATCTGTAATAAAAGGAGCAACCTCGTAGTTTTGAACTTAATTATCTATGATTTGTATTCTTAACTTCTTCCAAATTTATCCTCAAGTTTTGCAAATCAATACAACATTTTAGGCAATTGTTTTTTTTTTTTTCAGTGGTACCATTTCTTTCTAATTTTTAGAATTCCCGCAAATTTATTGAATTTCTTCACATTAACATCAGCTAGATGGATGCAAATTAGCTCGAGAAAATATACTATGATAGAGTTTTACATTTATTTGATACAAAATATAAAGTTAAAATCATCATAAAAATATAAATTTTATATTTAAAAAAAAATATTAAATGAATGTAAAAAATTTATGTGTCAAAAATTTTTTTTTTCATTTTATGTCAAACCAAGCACATTTGGTTTCAAAAGTTAAATTTTTCTTTCAAGCGATCATTTACAGGTGCAAAATTGAATATAAGAAATGATAATTGAATTATTAATTTCGTTTTGTGGTGATGATAAACAATAGGACGGTGATTCCTTAACACCCCTCTACTCCACAACTCATTTTATTAAATTGACACTTATAAATAGAAAAGCAACTTCTTAATAACCTAAAATATTAACATTTTAATTAGATTTTATTTATTTTTTAATTTAAAATAACAATATATATCATAATATTATTAAAATTTAATTCTTTTTAAGTTTCTATTTTTATTTGAGTCTTAAAATTTTCATTAATAATAGATTGTCAAATATGAAATTTTATAGTTAATATAAAATATGAGATTTTTGCCTTTTTTAGAATACCGCATAAAAGTATTATTAATATACCACAACATCAAATTATTTGTGTAAACTTAATTTCTATTACATAATCATATATCATCTAAACTTTATTGTTATGTTATTATTGATCATGAGCATAGTTGGTTTATTTATTCTCTAATTCTTTACTTTTCTCACTTTCTCAATTTGATTTTATTTTCTAGCCACAGTAGAAGTTATCCTTATCGTTAACATTGTTTTAATAGGATACTAGTTTTTCTCAGCGCAATTAAGTCAAAACCATTTTCACTACAGTAATGTATTGTTTTGTCTTGAACGGAAGAAGATCAGATAAACATGAATCGACTCGACGTGAGTGAAGAAAACTTGAAAAGATAATCCAAAGATGTTTACGTAGGCGCTTACGTCACCAATATTTGGCCTATTAGACGTGTGAAAATGATTCAAGTTAAAACTCGTATTCATCTTTCAATTTCTTCTGTTGTTGAGGTGAATTCACAGTAAAAGAATGGCTTCCCAAGAACCGCAGCTTCACTTCGTACTATTCCCATTCATGGCACAAGGCCACTTGATCCCTATGATGGACTTTGCAAAAGTGTTGGTGCAACACAACGTTATTGTAACAGTAGTCACAACAGAACATAACGCAGCTCGTTTTGAATCAGTCGTTCATCGCTATACTGAAGCGGGGTTTCAGATTAGAGTAGCTAAAGTTCATTTTCCAAGTAAAGAGTTTGGATTACCAGCAGAGTGTGAGAATCTTGATATGCTGCCTACACTCGGAATGGGGTTTCGTTTTTTCAGTGCAGCAAACGTTTCATGGAAACCGGTGGAAAAATTATTTGAAGAGTTAACACCAGCACCAAGTTGCATAATTTCTGATATGGGTTTGCCATATACAACCCGCATAGCCAAAAGATTCAATATTCCGAAGATTGGTTTTGCCGGTGTAAGTTGCTTCTTTCTCCTATGTTTGCACACTTTACAAACTAATAATATGATGGAGAATAAAGCTGGTGAATCGGAGTATTTTGTTTTGCCTGGTTTCTCTGAAAAAATTGAAATAACCAAAGCTCAAACAGAACACTTAACGGATGAAAGATGGAAAGAGGTTTTTGATGAATATGGTGCAGCTAGTGTTGCTACGTATGGGACAATCGTGAATTCTTTTGAAGAGTTGGAGTCAGCATATGCAAGGGAATACAAGAAGATCAGTAATGATAAAGTATGGTATATTGGACCATTATCACTTAGTAACAAGGATCACTTGGACAAGGCTGAAAGAGGTAATAGGGCTTCAATTGACGAGTGCCACATCAAGTGTTGGCTTGATTGTCAGGAACCAGGGACTGTGATTTATGCAGCCCTTGGAAGCCTATGCAATTTAACATCGCCACAATTGATAGAGCTTGGCTTAGCCTTGGAAGCATCAAAAAGACCCTTCATTTGGGTTATCAGGGGAGGAAGTTTGTCAGAAGCAATGGAAAAGTGGATTAAGGAAGACGGGTTTGAGGAAAGGACCAATGCTAGAAGCCTTGTGATTCGGGGTTGGGCTCCTCAATTGCTAATACTGTCACATCCTTCTATTGGAGGGTTTATAACACACTGTGGTTGGAACTCT